>VDFB02018296.1:17219795-17278973 GCA_007258455.2 Sequoia sempervirens | reverse complement strand
TTTTGACATCAATGGAAAATAACATAATATTTGTACTATTTTATTCTTTTCCTTTTTCATCAAATAACCTACTTACAACTGCTTTACAACACCTTTCCTTTCCTAGACTCTAAATACTCCCCCTTAGGAGCACACTCCAACCTGTACCATATAAAAAATGCCACTAAATACTCCCCTTGAGAGGTAGCCACCAACATCAGTCCAAAACAAAGAATGAATCTTGAGATCCACTAGATTCATCCATCTCCTTATGCATCCAATTCAAAGAAGAGGGGCAATAAACCAACTTCTCCTGAAGATACTCAAAATCATCCTTAGGAAGAGCCTTAGTGAATATATCAACAATTTGATCCTTTGTAGGCACATATTCAAGCTTCACTTCATTCTCCACAATTTTTTGTCTCAAAAAGTGATATCTGATTGAAATATGTTTTGTCCTTGAATGCATCACTGGATTATTTGAAATGTTTATTACACTTGTATTGTCACAAAAGATAGAAATAGGATCATCATACACCACTCTAATATCCTTCAATTTTTTCCTCATCCACAACACCTATGTGTAGCAAGATGTTGCTACAATGTACTCAGCCTCTATAGTGGATAAAGAAACTAAATCTTATTTCTTACTTAGCCATGATACCAATCTACATCCAAGAAAGAATGCACGACCACTTGTACTTTGTATTTCAACCACACAACCAACCCAATCAACATCTGTGTAATAACTCAATGTTAAATTATTATCCTTTGGATACCACAAGCCATGATCTAGAGTGCCCCTCAAGTATCTAAATATCCTCTTTACTGCTGCAACATATGACTCTTTAGTATCTTCTTGAAATCTATCCACAAGACAAACTGCATGCATGATATCCAATCTAGTAGTAGATAGATATAGTAGTCCACCAATCATTGATCTATACTAACTCTAATCGGCCTTAGGGGATTCATTATTCTTGCTCAGCTTGCAACTAGTAACCATAGGAGTACATACCAGTTTAGAGTCTTCCATTCCAACTTCTTCAACATCTCTTTGGCATACTTTGATTGTGAAATTAATATACCTTTTTTTGTTTGATTGATTTGTAGCGCAAGAAATAAATTCATCTCCCCAAACATAGACATCTCAAACTCATTCTACATCTCTTTTGCAAAATTCTTGCACATAGATTCATTTCCTCCAAAATTTATGTCATCAACATACACAACTACAATCAAGATTTGATCTTTTTCAACCTTAAAGTAAAGATTACTATCTACAGTACCTGTATTGAATCCTTGTTGTATCAAATACTTATCCAACCTTGCATACCAAACTTTAGGAGCTTGCTTCAATCTATACAATGTCTTCTTCAATCTGTAGACCATATTAGGTTTATCTGATAACTGAAATCCTTTTAGTTGTTTCATGTATACTTCTTCCAATTGTTCATTCAAGAAAGAAAACTTCACATCCATCTGATAAACTTTGAAATCTTATGTGCTGCAAAATACAAAAACATCCTGATAGCTTCCATTCTTTCCATGGGGGAAAATGTCTCTTCAAAATCTATTCCTTCAACTTGTGAATAACCTTTACACACTAGCATTTCTTTGTTCCTTACCACATCTCCATTCTCATTTAGTTTTTTTTTTAACACCTACTTAGATCTAATTATATTCTTTGTTTGTAGGTCTTGGGACAAGTTCCTCAAGTTTGATTCTTTCTCAATCTATAGTAGTTCTTCTTCCATATCCTTTCATCCAATGTTCATCTTGCTTGTCTTAATCATCGCTTTAGGTTCAACTTCGAAAGTAAACACAAATTTATGTCTTCTTCAAAGAATCCTTGCCTTCTTGTCAAGACACTTTTCTCTTGTCTCCAATGATCTATTCTTCACAATTATTTATCTTATACATACTTAGGGGTTCTAGGAGTCTTTTATGGAGCTTCTTCCTCTTCCTCAAAATGAACTCCCTTTTCCTTATCCTTTTATTTTTATCTCAATTAGGTTCTTCTAATTCATATCCATCTATCACCACTAAGTTATGAAAATATTCATTAACCTTGACACTTACACTCTCAACAATATTTCTCAATCTTTTATTGTAGCACTAGTAGGCTTTGCTTTTAGTAGAATATCCATAAGGAAGATTCCTTCATCATACCTTGCATCAAACTTTCCAAAATTTCTTCATCTCTTTGATATAATTGTTACCTATTTTTCACTCCGAGCTCAAACAGGTAGAGCTGGATGAGATTCATCATTTATAGGTACATAATTTTTTTTATGTTTTGCTGATTAAGTGTTCATTGATCATCATTGAGAGCATCTTACATATGAGTCATAGTTTATTGTGCAAACGTTTAAAACAGAAAAATGAGAAAATTTGCATAGTGATGCTTTTATTCATTTTGTGAAATGCTGAATCTCACACAAGCCACGAGAGTAACTGAATTTGTTTATGACAATCAAGAGATGAATACAAAATTTGAATGCACAAGCTACACAACTGAAAATAACATAAGAGTAAAGGAGAGAAGCAATTCATCATTGCCTATAATGATGAATCACTTTCGTTGGTGCTTCTAGCCGTCGTGCATCCAAGCAGCTGTAGCCTCACTTCATCGCTCCGTGTACCTACAAAATCGTTAAGGAAATGGTATTAGAGCTATACTCTAAGCAATGGTGAATTACTTTCTGCCTTACGCCTATAATACAGACAGAAATGTAATTTGCGTTAAACCAAGCATTCATCAGATAATTGCAAAAAATCAGAAAAGAAGGAATGTAATTCAATGGAAGCTTTCAGCTTCTTATATTTTGCTGACATGTTTGTTTCAGTGTGCAGGAACAAGTTCATCGTGTTCAAAATCAGATATGTGGAGTAAAACGGGCTCCCACAAGGGTTGAGCTCGGCATATCAAAAAGGACGTATTCATAATTTTCATTCGAAGCACATGGATATTGATAACAGATATTTAGAGCAGCATATTGCATTCATCTTTTTCATTTTTTGTTCAGCTCTACTTTATTTTCCTTTACATTGCATCTAAATGAAGTGTAGAGCGTCTTTTTATTCAAGAGAGACAGAGTATTCATGCATTTGAAGTATTCATAGCTTCAAAAGTATGTAGTAGTCATGCATTCGAGTTCAAGAGACAACAGGCAGAAAACAAAAGCTTTCATGTTCATCAACTCAGAATATAATTAAATGAAGGAAAAGTCATTACTTTGAAAGGTACAGATTTGAGCATAACACAGGAAAATGCTATAGTGGAACAACATCATAGTACTTTTAAAGAAGACCAGTGACAAAAAGTGACACAATTCTCTGATAATGGTAATCATTTGTAGCTAATAGCAAGCAAGGAAAATGCTACAGAAGTACCTAGCTAAACTGGAAACAAGGAGAGTGTGAATATTTAATCATTCTCAGCATATGCACATAGGTCTTCAATGACAAGAGTTCAAATACAATTTTTTTATTTTGAGCAAGAATTTGTGAAGATCGTGCAAAGTGTGAAAAAGAAAAATAGAGTTTTGTAATTTTAATAATGGGTAGTGATCTCATAGTGCAGTCAAAATGTTAAAAAACAGTTATGAGTAGAATGCTAATATAACTGGTAAAATTAAATGTTTTGAGTTGTCAAAATCCTTCAATGGTAAATAACAGATGCATATATCTAAAAGGAACATGACATTGACAGTCATCAAGGAGCTTTTTCCGGAAAATAAACAAAAGGATAGTTTGCAGATTAGTATAAATGAACATGACAGTTATGAGACAAGTGCAAATGAAAGGATATCAGCATTAATTCTTATGTATAACTGTCTGGATGAATGCATTTATTTTTTCTGTTTGGTACATCAGCAATGTTAATCATTTGAAAGCTTCTTTCGTCAAGACAACAGAGTGATAGCATGACATCTTAAGCTCACAAGGTATGCTTATTCATGAAAGTCACAAAGGCACAAAACAGATTTTTGTTTTCATGGATAAAAGCTTCAGATTTTTGAATCCATCATGCCATTAAATCAGAAAATGCAGCCCATGAAATTTAAATACAGTGAGAAAGAATCACACTCAGTAGAACAACTGAAGGGGTTAACAAATCAGATAAAAGCTTGTTGTTTATGAACAAAAATCAGATCTCTATGAAATTTATAAAATACCCAGATTTACATCTACAGAAAAATGAAATATTTTATCTGTTGTAGCTTCAAAATGAAATATTTTTGCAAAGATCTCAAGAAGATGTTCATGGCGCAGCTTGAAAGTGAAGTGTTTGCAGATTTAAAACAAAAATCAGATTTCTATGAAAGGAAAATGCCCAGATTTGAAAAACATGGTTGTATTTTCATGATAAAATGAAGTATTTTATTTGTTATAGCTTCAAAATGAAATGTTTTTGCAGAAATCAAAAGGAAATCTTCATGTACCAGCTTAAGAGTGAAGATTTTTGCAGATTCAAAAGAACAAAGACACAGATTCAAATTTTTAAAGCAAAGATTGTTCTTTGTTTGTCAAAATACTTCAAGGATATTCAATGGTGGCTTCAAGAAATAACCAGACTTTCAGAAATTCGCATAAAAGTATCAATACCTGTTAAGATCTTCATTTTTTCGAATTTAGAAGAGTCTCCAGCAAGTTTGAAGCTAAAAAATGATCATGGCGGCCAGGAAAAGAAGCAAATTCGTCCAAAATTTGCAGCAAGACACAAAAAAATGAAAATACATCACTTAGATCAGGGAAAATCGTGCCTCATGTGCCTTCCAACATTTTTTTAAAAACGTCATTCTCTAAAAACGGCCAAGAAAATGAAGATTCGCGCCCAAATTTGCAGGAAAAGCTTAGAAAAATGAAAGAACATAATTTAGAACAGTAAATCGCGCCCCATTCTCTCCACGTTTTTTAGAAAAAACGTTATATATTGCAGGTTCGGCCCAAAAACGACCAGATTCGAAGTTCATCAATGGTAGAAATACCAGAAAAGCAAGTTCGTGGCTAGGGTTTGAGCAGTGGCGGCCGACTTCCTCCAGAAGCTTCTCAAAAGTCAAGAGACATAATGATTTTAGGGTTCATGTTTTACCTTATTCATTCGCCCTAAATTCTTTTTGATATTTTTGCAAATGATTTTCAATAAATCATTTTGTTTTTAATTGTCTCCATGGTCACGTTTTTGAAGTCAACTCGCCTAACAAGTGGTCGGCCTTATCAATGATGGAATTTTTGTGCTAAATATTTTGGTAAAACATTTAATCATTACCAAAAATATGGTGATCTTCAATAATGTTTATAAAACAATGCATATCTTTAATATATGCTGAGTGAAGTGTATGAAGCTTTAAGAGAAAATTCAATTTTTGCAAAAGAAATTATTTTCATTTGTTTATTTGCATTAAATCTTGTAGCTAATTAATTAAATGATATTTTATAAATCATTTAATTAATTTAGTATTTTAAAATGCAAATAAATAAATGTTATATAAAGCTGAGTTATAATTGTTTGCTTAAACTGAAGATTGAATATTTTGAGGTGGACTTTAGAGTTGCATGGGCGGATTGGTAAAAATGAGGCAGTTTTGCATGCTTTAAGCCACTTTTTCAGGGAGTTCCAGTTCAGTTGGAATAGTGCATGTATCAGTTATGACTTGGCAGTGAGTTTGAGCTTGATTGGACTTATTTTTGCATGGTTTTGGGCCACCTTTTCAGAGATATTTTCTTCTGCTCGGATTTGGCTTTGGAATTATCACCCTTTCTTGGAGTTGGACTTTCAGTTCTTTTTGCATGCCTTTTGGAAAGGTTTTTTGTATATATTGAAAAACTTAACTGTTTTTCAGGGAGTTCTTGTTTTCTACCTTTGCCTTCAGCAAAGAAGATCATCTTGTAACTCAGCTTTCAGATTAATATAGCAGTGTTTTTTACAGGTTCAAAGTGTGTAATTGCAGAAGATTCCTTTGAGTTTCAGTACTTTAGAGTTTGCCTTCTAGATTTTGAGCATCGTTTTTGTGAAGAATTTGATCGAAGAATTACTGTGTTTTAGTTCTGAAACCTCTGATTTTTTCTATCTTTTTCACATATCTGTATGCAATTTAGTTTAAAGTTCACTGGTTATGCACTGTGCTTATTAATTGGTTAATAAATTTTGTCGTGAAAACCTCGTTTTCCCTCAATATTGCATTAGATCAAAGCCTCTGTTTAAATCATTCAAGTGATTAAATTATTGAATCTGGTTGTGTAGATTAGAGTTTTAAGAAGTTTATTGTGAGTCATAATTGCAAGTCATTATCATTTAGGTGCAATCACCTCTCGTAGCTTTAGAATTTCAATTCAAGCAAGCTTTCTATCTCTTTCCCAGCCAAGTCAGTTAGTTTTTAGGAGGTTTTCATCAGGGAACCAGCCCTCTCTAGAGATTGATTCTCAAATTAGGCAACCCATAGGCCTAAGAATCATTCCATGTTTCAAATGCATTGCTAGATTTTAAATAATCGAGCATTCGGTGCAATCTTAATTGACAACAATAACATTTGCTCCAAAATACTCTGAAGTATTTAACAGTAGGTATACTTCCATACCACAACTCATAGGGAGTCTTTGTAATGTTTTCTTTTGCTTGAACTCTATTAAGTATGTAAACAATAGTATGAATTTCTTCTCTCCAGTAGACTTACGATAAGTTTTCTTCTTTCATCATAGTCCTTGCAGCTTCTTAAATAGTCTTGTTTTTCTTTTCAACTACTCCATTTTTTCAAGGAGTCCTAGGGGCAGACAAGTTCCTCTTTATGCCATGATTCTCACAAAACATGTTAAATTTATTGGAGGTGAACTCTCCACCTCTATCAAATCTCAAAAATTTGATCTTCAAATCCATTTTATTCTCAACCATAACTTTAAATTCTTTGAATCTATCTAGGGCTTCATATTTTTCTCTAAGAAAGGTAACCCATGTCATTCTTGAATAATCATCAATAAAAAGCATGAAATACCTATCACCTTGAATACTTATTGTTCTTGTAGGACCACAAAGATATGTATGCACCAATTCCAATAATCTAGTAGAGGATTGTTCTTTTCCTTTGAAACTTCTTGTTTTCTTTCCAATCTGACACTCCTTGCAGATAACATTGATAGGCTTTGTAATCTTTGGTAGATCTCTTATTGCTTGAATTGAAATGATTCTTACCAATTTATCAAAATTAATTTGATACATCCTCATGTTCCATAACAAACTTTCATTAATCTAAGTCATAAAATAATGACCATCAACACCCTTAAATTGATAAACATTTCCATCTATTCTTCTTCTATCAACAATCACAATTATGGACCCTTTTTTGATCTCACATCCATCATACTTAAACATAAGATTGTATCTTTTACTAAATTTTTTTCCAAAACTCAAGAGGTCATGGCTTAAACCTTTAACATAGTAATTATCTTCAGTATTATTCTTTCCATAAAAAATGATTGAACCTATTCTGCATATCTTAGCACCAGAATCATCTCCAAATCTAACAAGTCCTCCATCATAATTTTCAAGTTTAACAAAATTACTCTTGTCTTTTTTCATATGATTAGAGCAACAACTACCAATGATCCAATAGTTCTTATCCTATCTAGCATGAAAAGAATATACCAAAGTACCTTCAGTCTTATCATTTCTCTTTGGAGGGCCTTCCTTCACACATCTTTCAAAGTTAGCAGAAATAGATTCATCTTTTAAAGCCATGAACAAGAATTCATCATCATCATCATCTCCATAATCAAATTCATCATCTGAAATACTTGCATCTTCTCTAACATAATATCTTTTCTTAATCATCTTACCTTTGTTCTCCTTATTTTTCATTCACAACTCTGTTAGGACATCTTGAAGCATAGTGACCTATCTTTCCACAATTGAAACATTTGAAAGGTAATTTATCTCTATGCTTACTAGTACCTCTTCTCATCCGTCTCACAAAGTTAGCCTCCACGTCATCAATATCATTTTTATATGACTCTTTAGTCTTCTCTATTTTTGTAGCCTTAAAAGTAGTCTTGAATTTTGCACCATTGTTAGTACCAAACTCTCTCATTTCAAATATAGTTAAAGAGCCATACAATTGACCTCTAGAATAGTGATCTAGATTTTGAGATTCCTTAGTAGCATCAATTTTATAATTGTAAGCTTTAGTAAGGGTTCTAAGAATTTTCTTTACCACTTTTAGTTCTTTGGCTTTTCCTCCAAGACCTATGATGGAGCTCACCACTTCATTTACCCTCTACATATAGCTTGTACTATTTTAATCTTTAGAAATCCACAAGTTCTCAAATGTGGTTTTAAAATTTTACATCTTAGTTTGTTTGACCATATCATCTCTTTTATGAATACTTTCCAACTTATCCCAAATTTCTTTAGCGGTTTTCAGATCCATAACTTTCACTAATTCAGAATTTGTAAGACTGCTCAAGAGAGCATACCTTCATTTATTATTGCTTTCATGGGCCTTAAGTTCAGATTTAGTGCTTGGAACATTTGTAGGCATAATGTATCTAGTTTGAATTGATTTCTAGATATCATATCCTAGGTATTCCAAAAAGACTTCCATCCTTGTCTTCTAGAATGCATAGTTAGTTCCATCAAATATAGGGATCTCCTTCTTGTGCGCCATCCTAGATCTATCTTAAGCCATTAAGCTTTTCTCTAAGGAACCTTTCTCTGATACCAGTTTTTGAAATTCACAAGACAATTGAGGGGGTGTGTGAATTAGTTGTAACCTAAAACTTCAAATCCCTTATTAACATTTAGATCCACATTCATTCATTTAACCTTTAAATCTGTTATGATGTATTATCATGAAAAGAAAATAACATAAACTTAGAAAACTCAACACCAAACACAAGAGAACACCAAATTTACATGGAAAACACAAGGGAAAAACCAAGGTGAGGAATAGCTCATAATATAAGTAATATCAACATTGAATACAATAGGGCTTATTGCCCAAAGAAGAAAGGCTCACTGCAAGGATGCTCATTGCCATAGTAGAAAAGAAGATAGAGAAGGAATGTTACATAGAGAAAAGCATCTCAATTCAACAAGGAATCCACCACGATGACTTCTACACCTTCACAATCTAATTGAATAATTGTAGCCACCTTCTTCTCACTAAATCCAATAAACTAACACTTGAAAGTTTGCATTGCACAACTCAATTTTGCACTCTAACCCTCTACAATTCACATCATTTTCATCACACACACCTATATTTCATCTATCTTGTCCTCCTTCAACAACTTAACTCCTACTTATACCATCCTCAACCTTGAAACCCTCTCTAAGGTCAGCTATGCACCTCAAACATGCAAATTCAAATTAGGTCAGAGCCAAAACACTTTTGTGGTAGATAGAAGTGAATGCAGACAACACCACTCAACCACACACTACCACAAACAATATTTATCCTTCCCATGTAGTGTAAACACTAGGTTAGTCATTACCCATGGAAACACCATTAAATTTTGAACTACACACTTCCTCAAACCCAAGGACAACTTTCAAACCACACTCCATGCTTGAACATGATCTAGAATATTTCTCAAACACCCTAAAATCCAACAAACTCCTTCGCAACAACTTCCACCAAAAGAATGTACAAACCTAGTACACTCAAACAACTCTGTCATACACTGTTACTTCAAAAACTATCTTCTGAAGCACCAAACCTCAAATCCTCTTGACTAGGGTAAACTACCGACATCATCAACACACCTTCTGAATCACAAGGCCTAAAGCACAATTGTATAGGAAAACAAAGCAAAAAAAATTCTCCTAGACACCCCTACAATGCACAATCACACACTGGTGAACACAACTTCTTTTGTACCATGATACAACATATCATCTTTTGAATACAACACCTCTAAACACATCTTACTAACATATCCAAATTTCACAAGCAAATCTTCAACCTAGAAGAAATGCAAAGTAAAACTAGAACACAACTGATGAAGTAGAGAATCAAGCCTCATTAAAAAATCACAATAACATACAATGCAACTCAGAAAATATTTTAAATAACACAAAAATCTGCAAATAGTGTCTTCAATTTCTCATTCAAACCTTCTTGAAATCATTCAATAACAAGACAGTTCTAAAATTACATTTTTTGCAGCCATATGGGCCGATGAAAACTATTTATAACTGATGTAAATTTGATACAAAATAGAAAACATCAAATACACAAGTTGACTCCTTCAATCCAACTTCTCTTACCAAATTCTAGCACCTGCAACTTGCAACCTTCAATGAAAATCTCTACTGTAATAAACCATGGATTCATAAATCAATTTACTATTGCAAAAGCATATTCAAACTTGCAATAAAACTAAAATAAAAATTTCCACAACCCTCCCAAGAAAAGAACTACACCTACAACAACAACTTTCAAATTCTAGCCAAGAATGGCCACCAAAACATACCCCAAATTGCCTATAATCTTCCAAAGTAGGCTCCAAAAAATTCTCTAGCAAAAAGTCATGACCAAGTTGGGATAAAACCTCTAAAAATACATGCCAAAAACATTTAATAATATATATAATTATTTCTCAAACCCACTCCCACCAAAATTGAAGTCCATTCCTAGATTTTAGGGTAGTTATAAATGCATTTTCCAACTCATATTCCGTCCAAGAATCAAAAACCTGATTTTTTTCCTTCCCATTGGAAAAGCCATGAAAACCTCCTCATAATGAGTTGTTTCCACAAAGGAAAAATCAATAAATGATTTTTCATGCAATTTTTTAACTCCCCACAAACTCAATGCCTAAGTCTAATTTTTTAGATTTTTTTGAAATTGTAACTACACTCTCACTACTCCACTGCAACACATTGTTTCCTCTTTTTATCAATTTTTCTCAAATCGTGCTTGGAAACCAAGCACCAAAGACATATTCTCATCATCTTCAATACTTCCATAACACAACTAACAACTGCTCATAATCTTGCAACAATCTTATTCACCAATAGACATCAATGACAATGTAGGCTTGTTGACATCAATGACAACACCAACTGCTCATACTTGCAATAGATTGTGTCATTTATTTCATCAAAATTTCAAATCACACTACATGATTCATCATCAAGATGAAAGAGAGTTGAAGGAGAAGGAAATGAATATAATTGAATGAATGGATTTGTGTGTGATAATAAATCCACTAGTTAGAGTTCCAAGTGTGAAGCTAATTTTTTCTTATGATAAAGACTTTTGGAGGATGGATTTGAGAAAATTAGCAATGAATTTTGATACGAATTTATAAATTGTGTTGCATAAGTAGATGAGGTATTAATAAAAAAAGGTATCATAATATAATTTATTTGGGATGAGGGTAATGTTCATGGTGTTGATGTCTTTGATAATATTCTTGTATTTTTTAGAATCTTCCACCACACTATATAAATCCATACCTATGATGTCCCAAAGATTTTAATAGATTTTTTTTAGAAACTCGTTTGGAACAAGTACCTTTTTTGGGTGAATTTTGAATGTTGTACTCTTAACTTCCTCAATTTTAATGGACCTGATGTAAAGGTTGAAAAATATTTAGCTAAGAATAGACTTGGTATTTATTAAGTTTGATGAGTTTATATTTTTTGTAACTCCTCCAAGAGCCAACTATTTGAAAAATAGCCTTTGTTTGTATGTACTCCATCTCATTTAGATTAGTTTTATTAACTAAATTAATTGTATAAATTATATTTTAAGCCTATCAAAATTTAAAAGCATTGTGGAAAAAAATGATGTTCAAGTCCCCTACCTCTAACCATATTTCTCTCAATTTATATTTCTAGTATATTTCTTCCCTTGCAAGAAATTTCACATGTTCTTCCATCATCTCTTTCCCCCTTAGATAATAAACCTAAAACATACCTTAGGCTATAATTTATTGACTTAAGGTCTCAATCTACTCCTTTTCTTGAAAAATATTTTCAAATGATGTCTAATTTTAGTCCTTTAATCATGACTCAATAATACTTAGGTTTTTGGACAAGAAGAATGTTTTTTAACCTTTTCATGTCTCAAATATACACCACCATTCCTATATGAGATCTATAAGACTAACACTTTTAAACCACATATTTTCAAACTTGGAAAGTTAATGTAATGGTGAATGATCCCCATTAAGGGAGAGAACCATGTAATGATCAAACCCCAAGATATGGTAGATGAAAAATTCTAAATGATGTGCACATGGTAGCTAATTAGTAGATTGTATAAATATGTCATCACAATGAAAAATTCATCGCCAACAATTCACCGTCATGGAAAATTCACCGCCAAGTAAAATTCATCGCTAGCAATTCACTATGGTGGAAAATTAACTGCATTAATATTTTTTAATATATATTTCAAAAACTTTGATTTTATTAAAAATATTAATGTGGTTAATTGTGACAGTGAATTGTTGGTGGTGAATTTTACTTGGCGGTGAATTTTTCATCGGTAATTTTGTGGTGGTGAATATTTTCCATCGACGATGAATTGCTAGCGGTGAATTTTCCATCGATGAATTGTTGGCAATGAATTTTTTCGTATTCCAAATATGTCCAATCCCTCTAATATGTTCATAAAACCTAATCTCCTATTTTCCAAGGGAAGTCCCCGTATGCCAAATATGTCCAATCCCTCTAATATGCTCATAAAACCTAATCTCCTATTTTCCAAGGGAAGTCCCCATTCTTGAGAGTAATGTACAAAAAAAATTGGAGCTACCTATTACTATGGAATACAAAAAATACCTACAAGAAGTTGGGTCCACAAAGAGGGGAAGTTTCATGGAAAGAAAAATACCAAATGAATGAGTACTCACTTTAAAAAATGGGTACACTTTTAGGAATGAGGATTTGAGCCTTAGATAAGAAAGCATACCCATTATTCTTCGAGATCCTTTCTGACTTTGATTAAAATTTTAGTCTCCACCATTTTAGGAATAAACCATTTTCTATACATATGTATACACACTTATACATACATATATCTATATACATACATACATACATACATGCATGCATGCATACATACATACATACATACATACATACATACATACATACATACATACATACATACATACATACATACATACATACATACATACATACATATACGCATACACATACATTTGTATGTATTTAATGTTAATTTCGTTAAATACATATATCAATGTACATACAAATGTATATTATGCATATGCATATATTTAATGTGAAAATCATCAAATATCATGTCAAATGGTATGCTCAAACATTCATTGTGCTAGAATATATGTTTAAGAAAAACATTGGGGATGATCAAAAATTAAAACTATTAAGTATTTTATTAATGGGTAGTTAGTAGGTGATGTCAATTCTAAAAAGATAAGTCATGTCTCAAACATGTGTGAGTGTTTATTACTCCCAATTGCTTCCACTAAACTATTATATTTGTTCTTCATGTTAATAATTATTACTTTAAAATAATATTTATTACAATTAAATATCTTATAAATATATGTTCTATATGGTATACTAATTATATATATTAATATTTTATTTTTCTTGAAGTCGATATTTTGATTCCTTTAGTCTTTATGGTTTTCATTTTTAATTATACTTTGCCATTATTCAATACAAAAAATTTAACACTATTTTTATTTAATTATGGGTAGTTAAAAGGTGATGTCATCCTTAACAACGTAGTCCATGACTCAAACATGTGTTAGTATTATTTATGAGTCCTAACAACTTACCACTAAAAATTATATTTATTTTTGTCATATTACTATTTATTACTTTTTAAAATAATATTTATTATGATTAAATCTCTTAAAAAATTTAGGAGTTATATGGTATAGTAATTATTTATTAAAAGTTATTTTTCTTTAAGTCAATACTTTCTTGTAATCTTTGTATTTATTTATTTATTCTATTATAGCTTAGCATTATTTAATATAAAAAATAAAATATTAAATATTTTTATTATAGATAGTTAGGAGGTGATGTCATCTTTTAGAAGATAGGTCATGACTCAAACATGTACTAAAATCCCAATAAATTACCACTAAATCATTGTATTTGTTCTTATTAATATTTTTTAAAGAATATTATTATAATAAAATATTTTATAAAATTTATTGAGTGTATGTAATATTAATTGTATAAATTAATAATTATTGTCTTAAGTTAATATTTTGATTCCTTACAACTTTTGTAAGTATTTACTTGTATTATATTTAATACAAAAATATATTATATTTATTAGAATATATAAATTTGATACATAATTGTATATTAAATATGAAAAAGATATTTTATTATATAATATTTGACTTTATAATAATTTTTATATAATTTATAAAAAATATTTATAATCATCATAGAAAAAGAGTTTTCAAGGTATCCAAAAAAAGTTAAAAAATAAATAAAATTATAATATCAATATGAATTAATAAATTATTTATTATTTAATGAATATAATTACAAATTTAATATTAATATATTACTATAAATATCATATTTACTAAAATAAATATTTATAATTATATATTTATTTTAATATTTTAACTTCTTGTAATATTTATCATATTTTTAACATTATTTAATATAGAAAATAATAAATCTAACATATTGATAAACTTTATCCTTCATGATGCAACTCATGGGAATGTTTAAAATTAGTTATTCATGTAAGGTAGGGACCCTCTTCCCTTGGTTTGGTCATGCCACAAAGGTGTCATTTGGTAAAGAAATTAAGAGAATCATGTGTTAGTGGGCAAGTGGGTCATTCTTGAACTTTTAGCAGTATTAATGAGAATCATGAGAAGGGGAATATCTTTTCAAGGTTACTCTATATATATTGAGCTGCAATAGAAAGGCTTGTGATTATTTTATGTTAGTTTGGAATCACTTTATTCCATTATTTTTATTGTTCTAGCCCTTCTATTTTCATAGGAAAAACTCACATTTTTCTATTTAATTATTCTTTATTTGTTGTTAAAGTATTTGTATGAAAATTTTAAATATATGTGAAATATTAATATGATTAGTTATGTTGCTATAAATTAATTTATATAAATTATTATTTTTATGTAATTATTAATTATTTTATTGAATAATTATGATTAAGTTAATATAAATATAATTTTTTTCATAATTTTTTTAAAAATATTTATAAATTAAATAAGCTCAAATAAGTTTTATTATAAGATATAAGAAGATATAAATTAAGATTAATATAAAATTTATATTTAAGAAGAATTTAGGGGTTTCTTTAAAATTATGATCATATTTGATTTTTGGAGACAATTCTATATTTTAGAGCATTGGTCATCATAGAAGTCTCGCATGGATTTGATAGGTCAAATTGGGAAATTCGTAAATCAAAATATATGCATGTGATCTTGAGAATTTTGTATAATACCTAGGTTGGCATTAAGCAAGGTGAAGGTAGTAGCTTCATCCTGAAAAATATGTCTCGGTTGATTGCTAGTTGCATACAACTAAAATAGAAGGTTATTAGTATTATCTAGAAGATCATGAATGGAGGAGGTAAACTATTGTAAATGTAGTCTCTCCATCCTAATTTCTTGAGTATATGTATTTTCTAAATCAAATAGATTATAGAGAATGGACTAAAGATCATGGAAAGTCCTATCCTATTCACGACTCATAAAAACACATCTAAAGGCATCCAGATTTATTCCTAAAGAAATTCAAATAGGCTCATAATCTCTATATATTTTTTAGAGGGCATAAAGGTCAATGAAGGTGGCCTTAATTTTACATTTTGAACTAAAGAATGTGAAAGGATCTTGATTTTCCATAATAGCCAAAAGGAAAAAAAATCAAATATTTCTATTAAGATAAATATGAAAGCCAATAGTTGTACCCTTCACTCTTAGAACATCAATAATAATATTCATTAAACTAGGTAGTTGTGGGGTAGATAAGACAAGATTAGGTACTTCTAAAAAAAAATCGTACTTTGATACCATAATTAAGGCCAAAAGAAAGAGCCATGAAGACCAAAATTGTAGAGATTATTGAACAAGAAACAAGAGAAATATAAGAGGAGAAATGGATGTGGGAAAAGTAAAAATAACTAAAGAATTCACTAATTGTCGTGAAAACTAGTAGAGACATAATTCTAACAAATAATACACTAGACCTTATCATGCATAAACTAATGATAAAAATATGCCCAAAATGATATCCTGTTCAATGTAGTAATCTTAATTATGACATGTATATCTCCCCCTCAAAATTATCATGGAAGAAAGTTGTCTTCACATCCATCTACTTCATCTAAAGATTAAGATTTGTAACATAAGGTAAAATCATTTTGATAGATATCAAATTTACAGTAGGAGAGAAATATAGCCAAAATATATCCCCTCGATGTAGGAATAGCCTCTGGCAACCAACTATTATTTGAACTTTTATGTTACCACTCAATCAAAACTTATATTTGAACATCCAATTACATATAATGGGTTTCCATCCTCCAGGAAATTGAACCAATTCCCATGCATCATTATTTTTCAATTTAAATATCTCCTCATCCATTTTTGTTCTATAGGACTCACAACCATCCATGTCTATTTCTTAAGTATTTTAGGCTCATCAGTGTTAGAAACAAAACCAAAAATACATCTATAATCAAGTAATACATACCTTTTTGGTTACCACTTTTATTGATTTTACCTTCTCAAAGGTTGAGGTGGATGTAATATTTATTTTGAACTCTTCGAGCTCTTTGAACTATCCTTCTCATTTGGTCTATTTTGAACCTATTGTTCAACACTTGGTGCAACCTTCTCAATCTTTGGCTATAGCTATTAGTGTGAAAATAGGTATTATCAAACTAGTTAGCTTTTAACCTACTTAGTAGAGCCTTATTCACACTACACTTAAGCTCACTTAGAGGTTATCTAGACTTTTGTCTCTCTTCATGTGGACTCACCAAGTGTCTCAACACTTATCCATAGATTCCTACACTTTTTTCATACTTGGACAAGTAGTAAGAGTTTGAATCCTACCTTTTCACCTCTTCTTTCATTCCTTTATAAGAAAGGCTCATTTGTAAATTTCAACATATGACATACTTATGATATTTTCTCATTTTGCATATGTTAGTTTGTGGTTTTTCTTGAGTTTACAAGCAAATCTTGGTTGCTTTGACATGGTATTAGAGAAAGCTTACAAATACAATCCCTTTCTCTCTTGAATTTGTGAGGGTTATGGAAATCAAGTTTTAAATGATACATTTTGGAACAAAACTGACCTCACAATTGTGCTCAAGAGAGCTAAGGAATGACTTTTGATATATAACACTTGGGTATTCAAAGTTTTTTTTGAGGATTTTGGGTCCAACCATGGACAATTGTACGAAAATCTGTGTAGTCCATACGGATCCATACAACCATATTTTCTAGAATACCATCTTGCATCAATGTACTATTCTACATTAGTTTCTTCTCCTATGTGTTTCCTTGCTTCTATGCAGTAATTTTTTTAATATTTTTTATTTTTTTTGTAATTTTTTAATCATTAAAAGTTTACTTTTTTGGTTGTTGGTACAATTACAAATGTCATGGAATATTCTATTAGTGTAGATAATATTTTGTGAACTAACGTTAGCATGATGTCATCATTTTCATCGCCGAGTTTACCCCTTCATCATTGGCCTATTTTGATTTTTGGCTCAACTTCAAGAGCCTTGTTCTTGAGCATACATGTGCCTTTTTTAGTGAAAGTTTTTTTTGTTTTATGTATATTTTCATCCTCTATCTAGTGGCATGAATTTTTTTCTAGTATGTTATACATATTTTTTTTATTAAATCATATTTTTAGAAGACACCCTACATAGTTCCCTTTTTCAAACTTCAAAGGGCTCTTTTGGGCTCATACAAACTCATTTTTGGGTCCCATTTTTTCTAACCTATATGATTTATTGAGCTCTTTGCAGTGGTGATGTTACTTTTTCATGGATATATTTCAAAATTTTAAATTTTGATTATGTCTCTTTTGAGGTTTAGTACATCAAATCCACTTTGTGAAATCTGTAATGCACTAAAATAAAGTGCCATATCACTATCACTTTAGAGGGGGTCATTGTTTGAATAATGGGGGTTTTTTATTTTTATGTTTTTATCATTTTCTTGAGGTTTGAAAGGTATGCTTGAGATATTTCTTCATTGTCTACCTCATGGCATAAACTTGTAAGAACTCAAAATAGTAAATAAGTCTACAAATACACTCATATAAAGTGCCACAACAACTAAATATGTGTTCCTTAGGGAGGGGATTTTTGTTAGAATTGGCTATGAAGATAGTTTTCCAAGATCTTGAGGCTAAATGGAAAGCACAAAGAGAGAATATGAAAATATGATTCAATTGATTGTGTGTATAATGTATGAGAGACCCCTTGGTTATATAGCCAAGGTGAGATACAAGATGTCATAAGATTATAACAAGTGTCTTAATCATATGACATGAGATAACTTATCATAACTACCTAGGTCACATGTGTTACAAGTCAAAAGATAAAATAACAACTAATGACAACTAACACCCTCTAGAAAGATTCCTTCCTAGGACCTAAGTAAACTTAACACGTAAATAAGCCTCCTAGTAATGAATTAACTAGGTACAAGACTTTATTTACACCAACACCCCCCTTAAGTGCAACTCAAGGAGTAGTAGATTATTATGCAAATGACACAAAGATGCAAGGATGGGTCCCAACTATTAGGCCATGTTAGGTACCCATATACAAATGCAAAAGAAATCTCTCACAAATAGAGAAAAGGAGAAAACCTAGTGGGACAAAACTCCTCCCCAAAAGAGAGATGAAAGATACAAAAATGAAATGCTCTCAATGATGCATGAGAAGGTCAAAACCCCATGTGAGGAAAAAGACCCCCCCATAAGAGAGAAGAAGAGAGACAAGGCATTCACCCCCATAATGGTGATTCTCTTGCAATGATAGAAGCTCAACATTGAATGTTGAAGATGATCCAATCTCATTGAACAACATTCCTCCCCTTAGGAAGAAACAAAACCATGAATGTATGTAGGATTTCAAGAAGATGGATGATGTATGATGTCTCTGAAGCATGCCCAAATGTCTCCATGTTGATGCTGAAAGTTGACATACTCCAAACATGCGTTCTAGGCCACACTTTTGAAGAAGACAATCTAGAATCTAGTAGAGATGAATGTAGAACATGATCCAAAGACAAATATATCCCCTTTGAAAACAAAGAAGCCTCCTCCAAATGTTTTCCAAAAGTATACATAGTCACGTCAAATTGCAAAGAATGATCACGTAGAGAATTAACAAGAGGTTCAAGGTGTTTCCTCACAACAACTAAAGAAGGATCTTCTCCATCAAAGAGGATGAATGTCATCAATGATGTCTCCCAAATATATAATATGAGACTCCACAAACAAGTCTGAAATACCTGTCAAGAAGCCATCTGAAGTAGCCAAATCTAAAAGATAATGAGGATTCTATTGCACTAAATCACAAGAATCCATATTTGTAGAAAAACATGAATTATTGTGCATATCATAGAACCCTTGGGCATCTTATTGACTAGTGTTGAGCATTAAAATTGATATTGAGTGATTTTTATTTTGATGATGATTATTTTTATGACAAAGTAGTTGCATAACATGCCTTTTTGCTCCTTTCCATGTAATAGTTTTAGAATCCTAGTATTCTCATTGTTACATGTTATATATTCATTTATAGTTTTAGTTATCCTTGTCCTACTTTTGGAATTTGATGTTGTCCCTTTGGCTAGTTGTCTTCCTTCTGTATACATTGACCAAGATTGGGATGCAAACGACCTACTATAGGTTGACTCGTATGTTCCTTACTAGTATTTTGCATTATTTTCTTTTTCATGTTTCTTTATGTGATTGCATGTACGTAATGTGATCCCCCTTAATGTTTTGTTTGATGTCTCTCTCTTTTTGTGAATTCCTCTATATTTACCTACATTCTTCTATATGTTGTAAACATTTTACCTTTTTCATTTTTCTTGTGTTCTCCTTTTCAGGGTGACACAAGGTGTCGAAACATTTAGGTCTCTTCCATGTTCAACCAAAAGGATTTTTATTTGTTTTCACTCTCTTTGTTTCATTCTTCTAGTTCTATGCGTATTTGGAGAATGATGACATTTTTGAGCTCTATAACAACATTGTAGCAAAGATATACTCACCTCGAATCCATAGATCCCTTATGTATTTTTGGGGGTAACCCTTCCTTTATTTTTCGTGATGTAGCTTTTTTTTTGGAAACAAATGAATTGGCATAGGGATTTTCAAGTAAGCTCTCATGTCTTAGGATTGAATATTGGCTACTTTAAAGCAATTGTTCACAGTAATGGTGTTAGCAACCACTTTAAAGTGGGGACATACATCGATAATATTTTTTGACATTTTTCATGTTTCATGGTTTTATTTCCTTTTTTATTCCGATTCATCCTTTTCTTGGTGGTTTCATTGGGTTTGATGTCTTCCAAGTGTAGCACCCCTCTGATTTGCTTATATTTTCAGACAATGCTTTTACTTTGATAGACCATGATACTATGTTGTTGTTATTTCATTGTTGACATTGGAGCGATGATGGTTTTTATTTTGTGATGTGATGGTACACTTTATGGATGATTATTGATTATGACATTCTTTCTAGTTAGCATAGTTGATTATTTGAGTTGATATTGATATATGCTCATCTGTAGTTAATTGATGTTTTAGTTTCATTAGTTTTGATGTGACACTGTATTGGTGAAGGGAACAAAATTGCATCACTCGCTTGTGAGTGCCCTGCGATTCTGTGATTTTCTCTTCACGGTGTGATTGTTTATAATCTATATACATGTACGACATATGTTTTGACTGCAGGATTGCAGGTATAGGACATAAACTCCATCTAGACTCATAGGTTTGAGTGTCCATTTCCCAACGGTATAGTTGATTGGGAGATAGTAACAAGGTTTCCTTGTCAAGCCATAACCCTAGTCACAATGTGTTGTTAGTCTTTGTTTTTTTGTTGAGTTGTCATGTTGTCCACGTTTTCCTTGTCGTTTATTTATTTTGCAAGGTATGTTCTATGGGAAATTAATGTTAATTAATGCTTATAATGGTTTTTAGTGATTATTTAATTAATTTTCATTAATGTTGTTAGAATTTTTATATTTGATTTAATTAATTAAATTTAAATTAATTAGATTAAATTTGATTAGAAATTAATGTGTAAATTATGAATTATTAAATGCATAAATATCTTGTAGTTATCTTAGAGGAAATATCTATGATTTAGTTGAAAAGATATTTTATTTGTGACATGTGTTAGAAAAAATTAAACATTGTTATTGAGAATTAATTCTCGGAGAGATTAATTGCATTAACTGTAAGAGGAAAGAGGCTACTTCATGGCAATGAGAAAAGATATTTTGGGAGGTTTTTGAAAATTGGGGAAGAGGTTCTCGAGAAATTTTGGCTCTGGTTTTGTTTTCGTCTTTCTAGAAAAGTGGATAATTTTGGAAGAAGCTTTGGTAAATTGGAATTTGAAGGCGAAGTTCTACTTCAAACTTCAATTCTTCAAGCATCTGAAATAGGTCCTTTATTGTTTTTATTGTAATAAAAATTGGAAAAGGCTATTAGAATTAGTTATTGTCTTGGAAAAGATTGAATGTACAATGAAGAAGATTTTATCTATTTTAAAGCTTTAAAATGTTGTGAAATTGGAAAGATTTCCATGAAAGCTTTGGAGGCTTCACATTAAATTCTAGTACTCTTTTGAAAAGATAAATTGATTTAAGACAATATAAATTCCTAGAAGGATTATATAGAAAATTTGGAAAATATTTGTAGGAATTGATTTCAATCTTCCTGTTAAAATTTGTAGAAAACCTCTGATTGTATTGGAAAAGATTTTCCTGTAGAAGATTATTGTTTTGTTTTGTTTTCTTCATTGTCAACATGTCATAGGTGAAAGTGACGCTGCATACACGCTAATCCTATGGGTTATGCAAGACATTATTTTTGACTTCTTTCTTTGAGGATTTCTCACTCTGGTATTCCATGTAAAAATTTAGGTGCCTTACGTCTCTCCATATATGTAAATATTTCTTGTTAGACTCTTTCATTACTACATATCAGCTACATAAATTAATCATTTGTACCGTGTGGTATTTGTGTTATCTCCAAAATATTGGTTGTGTTACAGGGAGCATTTTATCTCTTCACGGGAGTCAACTACTCACATATTAGTCATTGACAATTTGGTTAAGCTTTATTCACCTTGTATACACCTAAAAATGGTCTGGATAATCTAATTCATTAAATATGATTTATTTGATTAATTACCCTTTAATTCATCTACAATTAAATAAATAGAAATATTTATTTATAGTTCATTCTTCTAAATTCTTCAATTTTAAATTATTCTATCTTAATTAAATTAAATAATCTTCAATAGTTTGTATTATTTAATTATCTAAATCATGTTTCCTCTTAATTAAATAAAATATCATAAAGTTTTATTTAATTATCATAGCCCTTTTTATTAAATAAGCAAATGTCAAATATTTGTTACATTAATTAAATATCTTCTTTTTTGTTAAAACTTGAATAAAACAAATTTATTCAAATAAAGGCAAATTTTCCTCTATTCACTCACCTACCAAATTAGATATAAAACATCTAATTTAATTCAACTAGCGTTCACGGGAAAGCTATGGAGACAAACTTGTAGGTAATCCTCTTCAATCTCCTTCCTCTGATTCTTCCTATCATCTAGCTTGATGTTTTCATGGAAAGAAACCATTCCCATGATCAACTCAAGATTCTTCATCTCTCACCATTCAATCCTCTAGATCAAATCCAAGCCTTTGTTGTGTTGCCCTGTCACAAATTGATGTTGTAAATCTATATATACAGCCTTCTGAAATAGGAAAAAGGACCTTGAATCCCATCTTGGTGTAAATTTACTTTGCAAGAATAGCAATCAAGCATCTTAGCAATAGCACCATCATTTAGCAATAACAATCATAGCATCAGTAGAATCATAATCATAGTTGCATCATAGTTTTACTATAGCTTCTTTCATCATAGTTTCATCTCAATTTAGATTATAGTAGTTTCCTTATATCATCTAGCAATCATCATATAGGATTACATCATTGCATTTAGTAGCATCTCATTCTCTAGATTGGCATTTTAATAGCCACAATGCTTACCAAATCTAAGAGCCCCATGACTTGATAAATCTTTAGAGATAGAGAATAATATGACACTTTCAATAGATCTTTAAATTAGTTTAATTGATTTTAAATATTTGAAATAGTGTCTTATTAATAAGTGTTCTTAGTTTACGTATTCCACACTTAAATTTTGGCACCCACCGTGGGGCTTGAACCTCATATTTTGACAATTTTTCTGAAAAGTGTTTGTACAAGATTCATGCATTTTTTCTTTTAGCGCGACAGAGGGATTCTGCAACTCATCCACCAAAATTTTTAGCACTTCTGACTATTTCAGTGCATCCACCAAAAATTTTAGCACTTCTGATTGTTTTAGCGTATCCGTTGAAAATTATAGCACTTATGACCTCTATTTTAGCACTTTTAATGAAGTGGCGCTTTTCACCTTTGTTTTAGCGCTTTTAATGAAGTAGCACTTCTGATAAATTCTATAGCATTTTTTACCTCCATTTGAGCGCTTTGACATTCAATCTCAAAATGGCCATATCTTGGTCATATGAAGGTCTTTTTTGAATTTTTGTTTTTTAAATGGGGTAGAATTTCATAAGCTATGCAATGGTTGAATGTGTTTCTGTGATAGTTTGTTATGGGTTGTCGCGAGAGGAATATTACCTCGCGTGTGTGGTTTCGAGTATTATGCGTTATGTGATTTAGTTCAACCCTTGCCGATTTGTGTTATGTTAGGGGTCATAGGGAGAGTGGCTCTTCGTGGGCGCCGGTGCCTCAGGTAAGAGGAAGTGCCAGGGGAACCCACGTAAGAGTAGTTAAACAAGTGATAACTTAAAAATAGCATTAGGGGGATGGGTGGTAAAACATACAAGATAAAGAAAAATGGATTCCTTGTCTATGCATTAGGGCTACCGTAGACTAGTGATAGACTGAGTAGGCCGTGGTTGGCAAGGTCGTAGTCTCGTCTTCATGAGAGATTATCGGCTCCGCATTAGCTACCCTATGGTGCCGGCGCCTCAGTTAGGAGGAAGGGCCAGGGGATCCATAGATGGGTGCCGGCGCCTCGGTTAGGAGGAAGTGCCAGGGGATCCCATGAGAGCTATGAGATGACACTCTCCACTAGACATCCTTATTGTTCTTGTTTTCTTGTTGCCTCTGGATATTGTTATTTTTCTGTTGTTCTGATTATAGGGTTAGGGAATCCATAGGTGGGTGTCGGCGCCTCAGTTGGAGGAAGAGCCAGGGGATCCCATGAGAGTTATGTGATGACCCTCCCTACTTGACACCCGTCTAACTTGTTCTTGTTGCTTATGGAATGGTGTATTGAAAGGTTGATTCAGAGTTATTATGGATTGTATTCTTTTTATTGGTTATGAGCTATTTGGAAATGTATTTTGGGTGTTGGTTCGGTTCTTCTGGATGTTATCTCTTTGTAATGTTTCTTTGAATTCTGTGAATTTGTTTTATGATTGTTAAGTGTTAGTACTTCATGTCATTGTGAAGAGTTTATTGGTTTAACTGGTTATGTGATTTGAGTACGTCGTTGGTTGTGAATTGTATACTTGGGTTGTACTTGTTTTATATCATATTGTGGTTGAGTCGATTGACTTTCATGGTCGGGTTCACTTCCTCGTCACCTCTGAGCACGGGGGGTGAGTTACTTGTAATTCACATGGTTGGGTGGAACGTGCTCCGCACCCATTGGGTTCCCCATCAGCGTCTTGTCTTCTCAGCTTTCCGCAGTGCAGATGTTCCAGTGGTCAGTTGTACTTCATGTTCATTATTCTTGTATCAATCCCCATGTTGGGAAATTCAATGTAATTCATGTATCAAAGAAAATTGTAATGTAATATTATTTCAATGATGTAATAGTTAGGTTTGAATTGGATCATGTTAAAAGATTTATCATGGATGTAATTGTGTGATGTTGTCATACTCGCATCATGGCTATCAGTTGTATCATTGTATATGTTTTTCTTAAATTAAATGGTTATGTTGTTTTGGTTATCTTTATTTTGTCATGTGGTTGCAATGTAACCTCGCGTGCCCCAGAGAACCAAGTGTATTAATGTTATGTGTTATGCTATGTGGTTATGGTTTAATGTTGTTACATGTTACTTCTATTATTTTAAAAAAAAATTATTCGTGTTATGTGTGCGTTCTCTGGGGTTTGCACGACGGGCGTTACAACTTGGTATCAGAGCCAAGGTTGCAAACACTAGGGTCTTTGGGTAGTGTAGTCCATTAGGTTACCGTTTGTGCAACTCTTGTGCTCATGTTGTACTTTATCTTGTGGCGTAGAACTATGCCTCGATGTAGAGGACGTGGCTGTGCAAGAGGCCGTGGTGCCGGTCGTAGAGAAAACCGGCGAAGCCCCTCAGTTCCTAGCTCCCATGGTTCTGAGCATGAGGAACATCAGAGTCATCACAACATTCCATCAGGTGGCCAGAATCCGGCACATCCTGGTCTAGACGGTCAGTTACAGCATATTCTTGGAGAGATCCTTGACCGATTAGGACCCAGGCTAGATGAGGTGCACCAGGTGGAGAGGGAGAGAGAGAGGTCTCCGAGGCGCAGGGATACAGATGCGGTTCCGGATGCAGTCATAGCAGGCCATATGAGAGATCTGATGAGGGCACACCCTCCTACTTTTGATGGTTCTGGAGGAGGTCTTGAGGCTGAGACCTGGTTAATTGACTTAGACCGTTGCTTCGCCATGCACCCCTACGGTAGCAATACCAAGGCTCGGTGCGCAGTGATGCACTTGCGAGGCTTCGCGTCTACTTGGTGGCGCCTTGAGGAACAAAAACTGCATCTTGATCTCAGTATGGTTACTTGGGAGTTGTTTCTAGATAGGTTCAGAGCTCATTTCCTCTCAGACCACTGGAGGCAACGCAGGGCCGACGAGTTTCACGATCTCAAGCAGTTGTCTATGTCAGTGGAGCAGTATGAGAGGCGCTTCTATGAGTTGAAGCAGTATGCTGGGATTAGCCACGATGAGGGCATGTTAGTGCAGCATTTTGTTCAGGGCTTAAATGCCCGCATCAGTGGTGGTGTACGAGTCTTCGAGCCGAAGACGATGGAGATGGCAGTGGAGAAGGCTCGCTTAGTGGAGGAGAATTTGGCCATGACTTTGGGTGGTCACATCGGAGTACAGATTGGTAGCACGCCCACACCTGGTTATGTTACTCATGGAGGTCAGTCGCAGGGAGCAGGAGCTTCTAGGAACATGAACCCACCTTCTAAAGGGGGTCAGCAACGTCAGTAGCAGCAGCATCAACAACAACAATCCCAGCCGAAGCATGAAAACTTTCAATCTCAGCAAGGTGGCAATTCGCAGTTTCGTAAGGATCGGAACAGGATCAGGCACCAAATGCGATAGGAACGTTTTGCACAGCCTGCACCTAGCTTTCAGTCAGCGCCGAGTCGAGCAAGCTTTCATCAATCCAATGCTCCATCCGAGGGTAGAGGATTTGGTCGAGGTACTGGTTGCTACTCATGTGGGCAACAAGGGCATATCGCTAGAGTGTGTCCACAGAAGAGCACTTCTGGATTTAATCAGAGACCTACAGCTTCTGAGCTGACGGTGGGAGATGCGGGTAGATCTCATCGATTTTTTTTCGTTGTCGACAATCGTCTGGCTGGGTACCAGGATGCAAGTGTAGAGGCTTCTGGTGGAGGACGAGGTTCTGGTTTCAGAGCTCGCGAGTGAGCTCGAAAGGGTTCGATGGTGTCCTAAACGTTGTGATCTTGGTGTCATGGGAGGATGTCTCCCTTATTTGAGAATTTTAATTTTGCTTTTTATTCTGTTATTTAATGGCTTCCAGGAGTAAGCCATATCCTAGGGGGGGAGGATGTAATACCCCTCATACTATCTAGACTTATTGTTTTACGTGCTTTGCTTGGATACTGTGATGATACTGTTATTGTTTGATGTGGTTTGTCAGATACTATGATGATACTGTAATTGTTTGATATGGTTAGTTAGATGCTAGACGATGTTGTTATTTCATTATGGATATGATTACTTTATATGACATTATGGTTGATTATATCTGTTAATTTTATGAATTGTGATAAGATGCAATGATTTAATTTAATATGTTAGGAGATGATTGTTAGTTAGAAATGTAATTCATTGATTATGCTATAATTGTTAGAATAGGTGTGACGAAGGACAATATAGCATCACTCGTTCGCGAGTGCCCTGTTATGTTGCTATTCCTTCTCACAATGCAGTATCTTGATTTAATGCTTTGATATATATGTATATATGCACATGTACACAACTTCGTTTGTATGCAGGATTGCAGGTATAAGCCTCGATTCCACCTGCTTCGGCAGGACAGGGCGAGCACTAAATAACCCAACGGATAAATGTTGATACAGAGGTGACGATGAAGTCCTCTTGTTCCATGATGTCAGGTCGTCTCATTGTTTGGTATGGTTGTTGATTTTGTGTAATTGTCGTCCTTGTCTTTTGTGTTTGTGTTTGGTCTTATTTTATGTGGGCATTGATAATTATGATTTATCTTAATGATTGAAATAGATTATTCATTTTAATGCTGGATTATATTGAAATTAAATATTTAATTATTTTAATTAATTTTGAAAATCTGATATTGCAATTTAATTATTAATTAAATATTAAATATGCTTAATTATTTTAATTAATTAAATTGGTGGTGGATAATTATGTGAATAATTTAATTAAAATAAATATGTAATGTGAGGTGCAAGAAAAGTTGAAAAAACAGGAATTAAAGTAATAAAAAAAATAAAAGAATTAAAAAGAGAGAGTGAGCCAATAGAAATTGAGAGTTGGAAAAAGCTAGTTTTAAAGAATTGATTTTTCTTTTAATCTGGGATTTTTGGAGAGCTTTGAAAAGATGGGCAATATATTTTTATTTAATTATGAATTTTGGAGGAGTTCAGACACACACAGAAGATCATAAAGTGGAAGTTGCTCAAGCCATTGTGGAGTTCGTTCTGGACTAAGGTTTGGGATCGGATTCGAGGGCTTCAGAATCAACCAGGCATCTTCAGTCTTTCGAATAAGCGCTGGATATCAGGTTCCTCTTATATTTTCTTTCTAGTACTTCCTTCTTTTATCTTTCTGCTACTGAGAAAATAAAATAAAATCTGTTAGATGTGAGTTGTATGTATAGGGAAAAACTGTTGTTGAATCGAAAACTAGGAAAATATATTAGATTTAAACTTCTGGAAAGAGGAGAAAATATATATTGTATTGAATTGTTTTCCCTTTCGCCTAGAACAAAAGAAAAACCTTAGCATCTGAAATGAAATATTCAGCTTAACAAAAAAAATAAGATTTAGGAAAACGCTATCTTTGTTGGAAATAATAAATTGGGAGTTTTTGGGTACATCTGTATATGGCTGAATCTTTTCATTGTTTTGTATTTTCTTCTATTATATTATTTACATTTACCCTCTGTTATTTTATATATATATATCACTGTTATTTTAATTTATATCTGTTATATATATATATCTCTGTTGTTATATCTCTGTTATATATATATCTCTATTATTTTAATATATATCTGTTATATATATATATCTCTGTTATTTTAATATATATATATAAACCTTTTTAGTTTGTAGTTTCCTGTGCGTCGGCCGTATGCTGACAGGGAATGATTTTTTTATAAAATTTTAATATTCTGTATAAACGGATTTACAGTGTTCTTATTTAAATCGAATGTTACATATATCAAATTTTATATTTTTTTTAAAATAAAATAAAGAAATAAAATAAAATTTTAAAATTGCAGAGGACGGTGAAGGGACGGTCGAAGCTGTACCCTCCATCCCCCTCCTATATAATAAGTCATGTTAATCCTGCTGCAACGCCATTTAATATCTGCATTACACAATACTTTGAGTCTGCAACACAATATCAAAGATTCGTTTTATGGCTTTGTGCCGTGAAATGGCATGGTAAGTTTTAAAAGTTTTTTTTGTAATTTTAATTATATATATATATATATAAATAAATATATTTGTTTTATTTAATATTTTTTTGAAGGAATAAAATAAATAAATAAATAAGAGAAAGGATATTTTAATTATTTATTCTACTTTTTAAGAAATGTAAATTTTTTTTTTGGGAATCAATTATTAAAATTTTTGTTTAGTAAAATATAATTAATGTATTATATTTATATGTATATATAATTTTTTTGTATTAATTGAAATGTTAAAACATGTTTTTATATAGGCAATTGTATTTTTAAAAGAAGGATATTATTTTATTAATTGTTATGGTCAAACCAATATTTTAGACCAAAATTAGCCTTTAGTCGTGGTTGTGAGACAATCGTTTGTTTTTAGTTATGTTATTGGGATTGGAATCAAATTTAACGATACAACCTTGCAGAATTAATGTGAAATTTCTTTTATGTCATATTTTCTTTATTGGTTAGTATTGTTTATGGGGGAACCCTATTGCTTGTAATCCTAGTTCAGAGGCATGTTTATTTTATGCAGTTGTCTTCATCTTATTTGGTACCTTTGGTGTTGAAGTTTAATGATTTATGCTTGGAAGGGTTGAATGTGTTTCTGTGATAGTTTGTTATGGGTTGTCGCGAGAGGAATATTACCTCGTGTGTGTGGTTTCGAGTATTATGCGTTATGTAATTTAGTTCAACCCTTGCCGATTTGTGTTATGTTAGGGGTCATAGGGAGAGTGGCTCTTCGTGGGCATCGGCGCCTCGGGTAAGAGGAAGTGTCAGGGGAACCCACGTAAGAGTAGTTAAACAAGTGATAACTTAAAAATAGCATTAGGGGGATGGGTAGTAAAACATACAAGATAAAGAAAAATGCATTCCTCGTCTATGCATTAGGGCTACCGTAGACTAGTGATAGACTGAGTAGGCCGTGGTTGGCAAGGTCGTAGTCTCATCTTCATGAGAGATTATCGGCTCCGCATTAGCTACCCTATGGTGCCGGCGCCTCAGTTAGGAGGAAGGGCCAGGGGATCCATAGATGGGTGCCGGCGCCTCGGTTAGGAGGAAGTGCCAGGGGATCCTATGAGAGCTATGAGATGACACTCTCCACTAGACATCCTTATTGTTCTTGTTTTCTTGTTGCCTCTGGATATTGTTATTTTTCTGTTGTTCTGATTATAGGGTTAGGGAATCCATAGGTGGGTGCCGGCGCCTCAGTTGGAGGAAGAGCCAGGGGATCCCATGAGAGTTATGTGATGACCCTCCCTACTTGACACCCGTCTGACTTGTTCTTGTTGCTTATGGAATGGTGTATTGAAAGGTTGATTCAGAGTTATTATGGATCGTATTCTTTTTATTGATTATGAGCTATTTGGAAATGTATTTTGGGTGTTGGTTCGGTTCTTCTGGATGTTATCTCTTTGTAATGTTTCTTTGAATTCTGTGAATTTGTTTTATGATTGTTAAGTGTTAGTACTTCATGTCATTGTGAAGAGTTTATTGGTTTAACTGGTTATGTGATTTGAGTACGTCGTTGGTTGTGAATTGTATACTTGGGTTGTACTTGTTTTATATCATATTGTGGTTGAGTCGGTTGACTTTCATGGTCGGGTTCACTTCCTCGTCACCTCTGAGCACGGGGGGTGAGTTACTTGTAATTCACATGGTTGGGTGGAACGTGCTCCGCACCCGTTGGGTTCCCCATCAGCGTCTTTTCTTCTCAGCTTTCCGCAGTGCAGATGTTCCAGTGGTCAGTTGTACTTCATGTTCATTATTCTTGTATCAATCCCCATGTTGGGAAATTCAATGTAATTCATGTATCAAAGAAAATTGTAATGTAATATTATTTCAATGATGTAATAGTTAGGTTTGAATTGGATCATGTTAAAAGATTTATCATGGATGTAATTGTGCGATGTTGTCATACTCGCATCATGGCTATCAGTTGTATCATTGTATATGTTTTTCTTAAATTAAATGGTTATGTTGTTTTGGTTATCTTTATTTTGTCATGTGGTTGCAATGTAACCTCACGTGCCCCAGAGAACCAGGTGTATTAATGTTATGTGTTATGCTATGTGGTTATGGTTTAATTTTGTTACATGTTACTTCTATTATTTTAAAAAAAAATTATTCGTGTTATGTGTGCGTTCTCTGGGGTTTGCACGACGGGCATTACAGTGTAGGTATTTCTCACTTTTTGTAGAGTTAAAAGTTTCAATTTTATATTTAAAGTCAAATCACATTGTAACTTGGTCTAAGTTTTAGGGTTTTATGCTTAGTCATTCATCTAACGCTTATATCTTCTTATTTCTTGATCTCATCTAACATTTTGAGCATTTATTGTAGGTTTTAAGAGGAACATGGAGCATTGAAGTGAAAGAAAAAAACATTTGATATCCATTGTAATAGTGTTTTCAAACACTCATGGGAAAATAACCCATCATATGTTATTTTTCATTCATGCTTTAGGACCAACTAGCATTACTTTGGGCTTAAAATTAACCATCTACACAAGCTTTGTCAAATCTGGTTAAAAAGAACATTAGAAACTCACTGATTTTTGGATTTGGATTAAAATGAACCAATCCTAGGGTAGCCATTTGGATTAAAATGAACCAATACTAGGGTAGTCATTTGGATTAAAATACACCAATCCTAGGGTATTCATCATACATTTATATCTCAATTAAAATGAACATCATGTCTTTTGTGAAGCAATATCTTCACACAAAATAACAACCTATCATTTGGGCTTTAAAACTGAACATTGTTTACTGTGATTATGAGGTGATAGGCCTATTCTCTCCCCTTAGCTGGGTGCTCAAAATGACAAACTCATCTTTTAATTTCATGCACTTTATGCTTTGTTAAATCCTTTAGAAGGCCTATCATAGTGGGAAAAAGTACTCACCCTACGGGAACAACCAAAGCCAGGTTTTCCAACCCACTATAAAATAAAAGTGAATTTGGGGAAACCCACATTTACCAAAAGTGTGCAAGATAACCATCCCCAAAATCTTTGTTCTAAAGATTGGGAGGTCTCCTGAAGGAGTTAATCATTTGTCGCTCCAAACAGAAACCCTATCTATGAACCATAGTGTAGAATCCAACTTGTCAGTTTATGAACATTGTAATACTCAACGATGCAAGGGGAGGGAATAATCTTCACCCAAGACACTCACCATATAATTTCCAAGGACCATTTTCTCAAGGGATCGAGAAATCTAACTTTGAGTATGTGCTTGGAAAAGACAAAAACACATGTGCCCTCTAGGGGGTGACACGACTGTGTGAGTCGACGCAATTTTAAGATGTGGGTTTTTGAGTATAACGATAACCTTTTTGACCTTAAGAGTGAGTCTTCTTGAAGTGTATTTCTATTTTCTTGTTTGATTCTTGAACATACACTTATTGTTTAGATTTTGGGACTTAAAAACAACTTTCTTACAAATGCTTGTTGTGTTTTCAAAACATTAATTCAAATAAGATCATCCTAAAAAATTCAAAGAAAACAAGAAAATAGAAAGCTATTCGAAAACCCTGTCAAACAGTTAACATCAAAATTTGGATTTTTATCATAACATAAACTTTCAAAACAAGTCTGGAACCTACAAAAACTAGACTTTACAATTGAATTTGTTCAAATCAAACCAAGATCTACCATCCAAAAGTATCTCAATAAAACACATTTGATTAGTAAGTTAAGTTTCAGGATCAGTCATCCTAAATCAAAGAAACCGAACCGTATAATCAAACTTATCAACTTAGTCTAATCAATAGAATCTATCATTCTATTTGACTTGAGTTAATATCCTTGACACTATACCAAACTAAGATCAAAATTTTATTGAAAACAATAATGTTTATATTTCCATTTTAACAAGGTCACGAAGACTAAAAATCCAAAGAACAGGAAATTGAAATTCAAATCACCATGGCTGAAATAGATGAGGATTAATTGAATGCTTTAACTCAATAGATGGAAAACCTTCAACAAAATTTCCAAGACATACAAAGAGAAACCATAGAAATATATCTACTACCAAACATCTACCCATATCCTCTTAACCAAACAATGAATATGAGACCTTCACCAAAAAATACATCATCCAAGTTCAACATCTTTGAATTTTTGCAAAAGTTCAATATGCCCAAATCTAAGTCCTCAAACACAAATGATATTGAGAAATCCTATCATGTCATGCATTTATCTCCATCCACCATAAGCCAAAATAAACCTCAATATTCTTTCACTCAAGTTAACAATTCCATCCAATCATCCTATTCTATCATATCTTCAACATCCAATGATTCATGGCAATCTCTCAATCCAAAGCATGCTAGCATACACTCCCCTACACATCAAGATCAAAATATTCTTTCCACTCCATCCAATTATATCAAAATTCCACAAATTCTTCTAGTCTTTGATCAAGATCCCATTTCTCAAGAATCTTATGACAATTCCCTCCTTTCACTTTTCATCCAAAATAATTCCCTTCCATCTCAAGAGACAAGCATCCTTCCAAGTTCTTCTTCCACATAATCTAATCAATCCATACCATATCATAATTCTATTGCATCACAAGAGCATGATAGTTCTTCCATCCTATCTAATGATGCCTTACCAACTGATGATCAAGACATGCTTTCTACAAAATCTCATGATTCCCTTCCTCATCAAGATCAAGATATGTTTCCATTCAAGGATACCATTTCATCCCATGAAGATGTTTATCCTTCTCATGATCAAGATATGCCTTTCATACCACTTTATAATCCTTTTCCAAGTCAAGATCAAAACACCCCATCGTCCCCATGTCAAGATCCTATCACACCTATTCAAGATATCCGTGAACCCCACACCTATAAATTGGGATCCTCCACCTTTATCCATTCTGGTTTACTTCCAACACCTATCCTCTCATCCATATTATATCCTCCCCAAAATGGACTTGCATCTTTTTTCACAACCAATACATATCCCATTGGTAAAAAAATGTGTCAAAGTATGAATTACAAAGGAAAAGGATTAGGACTTCATGAACAAGGTATCCTAGAACCCCTTTCTATTCAAATAAACCCATATCACCACGACCTTGGTTATATGCCTAAGTTTCCTAGTTCATCAAGCCTTCCATCTATCCTAGGTCCATACCCTATTCCTCAAGTACAACAAAGGAACATACCCTTTCAAAATTCCACCCACCTTAACTCATCCATAATACCTCCATATCATTCATCTCAATCCACCCCTCCCATTGCTCTTGGAAGCAATTTGGGTGCCAAATATCAAAAGCTTCTATATCAAAATCCACATGTATCAAAGGATCAACATGTCTCCTTGAAGAGACATGCAAAAATAAAAGAAAATTTGATCCAAAATCAAAAGAAAATTTCAAAAGTTCACAAAGGCCCATCAAAGCAAAAATTAAATTTTCAAAGACCACAAAGGTCCATAAATCAAAAAGAAAAATGTTAATGGCCACAAAGGCCCACAAAGCAAAAATAAAAGTCAAAATTCATGTGGATTCCTAAAAGTCTCATAGAATCAATAAAATCTTTAAATTGGCATCCAAATTTGTTAATCCAAAAGCTTCCTCCAATTTTCCATGTAATAACCTATTACCTTCCAAATCCATTTTTCCTCCATCACTCCACCACCCTTCAAGGTGTGTGCCAACATTTATCTTTCCATCCTTTCCATTTATCCATCAACAGGCCTTCCAACCTCCTATCCATTATCCAACATTCATCCCCCATCATTCTCCTTTAATCCAAACCTTTGCATAAGTCCTTAGATTCTTCCATCATATCATTAATCTACCAACATTTAGGAGTCTCATTCCCATTTTCCATGATTTATTAGAGGGATATTTGGTTGTGAAACTTGATGCTTAAGTCCATCTCCCTATCATCCATATCCTATCTTCCATATTCCTCTTGCACTCTACAATTAGGGATATGTTTTGTCCATCTTACCATTCATGGTCATTATCATTTCTATGCTCATTCCTTACATTTCCATCTTTGATCTTGACAAGGTTAAGGATCTTCTTGAACATCATATATCTTATCCTATATGCTTTATCCATATCTTCCATACCATATCTTTCATCTTATCCATATTCCATCATTCTTACTAAATACATCCTTTCTTCCTTTCCTTGGTCTTGATGAGGAATAGGGGAAAAATACTTGGGAATTTTGTCTGTATCTTATCTAGTTGCTCTTGATCATCACCATTCATTATTTTTATCCTTGCTTTCTTCCATTCCATATCTCCTAGCTTATCAAAATCTATGTCACCATGTCCCTTTGCAACCTTGAATCTTATCATGCAAATCATATTTGAGCCTAGCTACAAAACATTATCCAATCCTCATATCTTTTGTCAATCAATCATCAACAATCATCAATATTATCGTACTTAGAGGAAATTAGCGATCCTAAGTACTTATCATCATCATGACTTATGGAATCAATCATTCCTCGCATCTTAATCAATCAACCATTATCATCTTTTGACAAGAGATGTGTTGCTTCTGTGACATGTTTTGCAATGAATCTTTCATTTTGATCATCATTTATCCATGGTTGCATTACCCCTATTGTGGGGAATCTTGTTCCTTGAATCAGTCATATCATCTCATTTCATCTTAAATATTCTAAAAAATCCAAAAAAAAAGAGAAAAATACAAAAAAAAAGTGAAAAAGTAAAAAAAAAAATACAAAAAAATCTAAAAAAGGTGCAATAAAATCTCATGTACATATCTTGGAAAATTTGGTTGTGTCTCACTCTAGCTTGGGGGAAAAATATTGAACTCACTAGGGGAAATAGACATCAAGCTTAACCAAATAGACAAACAATAGGAAGAAAAACGCAACAAAAAAAAAAATCAAAACACAACCCAACATGAAACATCAATCACCATTAGAAACACATTGGACATACATATCACAACAAAAAATCCAAAAACAAGTCAAAAAGTTACTCTCAAAAAGTCAAAAATAGAGTCTATGTCAGTCAAACTATGTGGTCTCTACATGTATAATGTAGGAAAGGCTCATCTTTGATTAGCCCCCGAGGCCCCCAAGATAGGTCTTTAGGTTAGGTTTTTTGGTCAAAACTCTTGAAAATCATAAAACATCATAAAATCAAAATCGATGATCTAATCTAGATAAATGGTTGAAATACTTTAAGCAAAGGTTGGATATGTTGTACTTTGATCTTTGTATCATTTCTTTGGAGCAGCTCAATGATATATTGAACTAGAGAAGCTAGGAAGGAGAATGATATTTTCTTTATCTATTGTTTGTGAATTAATCATAATTACTGTGTGAATTGTCACAGGAAGTTCTCTACAAAGTATCATGGATGACATTCCAATTCACATAGGAAAGTGAGATTCTTGTCTTTTTATGCAAGAAATGTTCAGGTCATCTCGGTCGAATTATACCTAGATGCTTGTGTTCAATTGCAATATAAAAAGAAATCATGGAAGTAGTACTTAGGCCATCATGGTCTAAATCATACCATCGATGCTTGTACTCACTTTCAACATTTTTAAATCTCTATGATGATACAAAGCACGATAAAAGTAATGTTAAGATGCAATGTTCACATGTAGATTTGCATGGTAAAATTAGATTGCATTCATAATAGTTTTTACATCTGTAGAGTATTTGTTTAAAAGAAGGGTAGTCAATTCCAAACAATATCATATTTTATCATAGAAAATTGAGTATACTTGACATTAACAAAAACATCATCATAATCATGTAGTCACATCATCATTTTCATTGCATACATTAGAAAGAATTTAATTATCATTTCATCATTCATACATTTGATCAAAAAATTTGCATTGATCATATCATATTTCTCATATCAAATATCATAAAATTGCATAAGAAAATCTCAAAAATAAATCTCTATAGTTGCATTTTCATTCATCCATCAATCATATCACATATCATATGTCATACATCATTTTTATCCACTTATTCCATCATGTTATATAATAAACATATCATTTAACATACACCATTTTCATCCACTTATTATATCATATAAGTACATTTCCATTCACATATATATTCAACATACCAGTATCATACATCATTTTTATCCACTTATTGCATCATATATTTACATTTATCACAAGAATAAAAGTGCACAAATCTCATTTACATCGCACATCATATATCATTTAGAACATCATATCCATAATTATGCATATAGGAACATTATCATATACTTTCGAAATACATATCATCATACATTTATTTCATCCTTATAAATAATTGCATCCATACATTCATCATACATCTATACATCATTCATACATCATTATGCACATCATAAATAAAACATCACAAATCATAGCATATCATCATTATTATAAAACTGCATCCATAACATCATAATATAAGGATCATCACATGGCATGTAGAACATAGAAAATAAATGCATCCATAATAGAATCATATACAACACATAATAGATCAATAAAATCCATTGCATATCATATAGATCTCAAAATCATAAATGTCAAGTATACAATGATGTATGAAATGAATAGAGATATATCATCAAAAATGGTTGTAATTGGAGTGCACATCACATCTCAAAATATCACAAAGGGTGCAATCATGAAACTAGGTTTTGTTGGCTCTAGATGGTACAGGCATCCCAGGACTAGTCCCTCCACCACCACCAGATGTACCGGGATCTCTCGAGTCTCTTGGAAGAGGCTATGTCACACCCACACTAACAGTCCTAGTACAAGTCTTGCCAGATCAGGACTACCCATAGCTCACTCTCTACTTTGAAGGGATGTCATCATAGAATTTACCTCTATAATACTCTACCTCCCGACCAACACGGACAACCTCTCATATATAATTGGCTATAGTGGTACCATCTACCAATCTTTGCAATCTCTCAGCTATAGCCTAAGCCCCCTCTACAGTAAATCTAGCGACATCCCTCTCAATTTTCAATGATGCAATCTGAGCCTGAGTTGCCCCTACAGTATTTCTAGTGGAATCCCTCTCAATTGTCAAGGCTAAAATTTGTACCTTAGCCACATCCAACTGAACCTATACCTATGCTAGGGATTGTGTGTGAGCCTGAGCCTGAGCCTGCATCTATGTCTAAGTCTGTACCAACAAACCCGGGGCCTAAGTCAACTGACCTTGTAAAGTCTAAACCTGTACCTATAGAATCAATATTTGGGTATGTTGCTACTACACACGTTGCTTTGTCAAGTCTACAATTGCTTGCCTCTTATGAGGCAACATATACTTCTCTAAACCAGGACTTGACTTGCCTGCATCTGACCCACTGGCAACATCCGGTCCACCACCTCTATACCTCTCATCATCATCACTGTTGTCTCCCTCATCACCACTACCCTCGGCATCCTTCGCCTCCTCCTCACCCTCACTTCCCTCCTCATCACTAGGTAATGGTTTTTGCTCATCGAGAATGGAAATACATGGAAATGGATGTAAAACTAGATACTCTGCATAATCGGTTGTAATTGGGGCCTCAATAATATCTAGATGGATCTCCCAAATAAGAGGTTGTAAATCCTGGAACTCCTACACTTCCGCATCATAAGACAGACTAGGCCCCCAATCTATAGATTCTAACTATCAATGAGAATAGTGGGCAACACCCTGGGGAATGCCCTGAACAATGCCATACTAATGAAGCACTCGTCTCACCAGAAATCTCTCCAAAATCCACCATGTCCAGCCAATCAAATTAAATGACTAACAGAAGAATGAAAACTAAACGTCATCATCGTCCCAGTGCTCACAATCTAAATATGAATGCCATGTCACAATCTCCATATCATCCAATACTCTATGCCAATGATCCAATTTACCTAGTCTATGCTGAGTAAGATGACCTATATATCTATGCACATATGGCTGCCTGGTAGGATGCTACCTCACCATCACTAGTCGCATGACAACAATATGCTCCAATGTCCACACCTAAAGTAAAGTGACTCCAACAGATAAACTCTGACCTCCAAGGTAGACCGTCGAATGCAAATCATAATACAAATGGGAAAGCATGCACATGCCCCAAGCATATCTCATCACGTGCATGATCATGCTCTCCAGTACATGGCACCAACCAATAGAGAATCCCTTTGACCTGCAATTAGGACAAAGGAATCCTCTAATGAATCCAGCAAGCACTATTGACAAAGTGGCATAAGAATCCACCATCTCATGCCATAGAATCCAATATCCAACAATCATATCATGTAACACTCTCTAAAGGGAATCAGTCTCGCCCTACTCTAATGAATCATAGACAACAATATCCCCAACAACTGGTATCTATAGAATCTTCCAAAAATCCTCAGGGGTGACTGTAATCTCATTGGTAGCTAGGTGGAAGGTATTATACTTGTTATGCCACCTCTCTGCTAAAGTTGTTAGGAGATCTTGATTAATCCTAATCTAGGGCATATCCAATAAGGAGGACAATCCACAACATGTAATAATAGTTGTCCTAGGCTGGGCCAGTTGTGGTATCAAATCAAATGTCTGAAGTCAGTATTCCTTTTCAAATTATCACATATCAATTATCCTATCAAACCTAATCAGCTCTTGGTGAGAGTTTTGATTAGATCTCGTGAGCGAACAATCATTGAACCTCACCTATCATGAGGCCAATCATCAAACATCATTGAACCTCACTTATCATGAGGTCAATACATCAAATCAACCTTGCCTAGATCATGAGGTTCATCAATCAAACTGTAATTATTCCTCACCTATCATGAGGATAATTATCATCAATTAATCTTCAGACCTCACCTATCATGAGGTCGAACATCATATACTTGATCAAGATCATCAATCATATCAAACCAACGGCTGACATGATAAAAAAATTGATCAAAATCAAGGACAAATTTGACAAAGTTTATCAATTTGATTTGGAAGCACCAAAACAGATTTTCAAAGTGCTATTAAAACACTTAAAAGTGCTAAAACAGGTGCTCAAAGCACTAAATAATCAAAAACGCTATTTCATCAGTCAAAAGTGCTAATACAAGCAGTCAACGTGCCATTTTACTAAAAGCGCTAAAACAGAAATTAGAAGTGTTAATCTACTGGGTAAAAGTGCTAAACTAGTGAAAGCGCTAATACAAAAAGTCAAAGTGCTACAAAATCTATTCAAAGCGCTAATTTACTCTACCTAAGTGCTAAAATTTTTGACCTAAGCGCTAAAATGTTAAAAGTGCTAAAACAAATGGCCGAAGTGCTACATCGGCATGCTAAAGCGCTACAAGAAGTAAAAATTTCAAAATCCAAAAAAACACAAAAAAAATGAGAAAAGCAAGTAAAGCGAGGAGGTTCTCAGGTATGTACCAGAGGTCCATAGATAGCCAAGCGGTTGTGTCATTGTACACGCTCGAACCGGTGAGTATGGTAAGGAATCGACATCCTACTCCAAATTGCTCAAATAATCTCTCTAACAAATTTTCAAAACTCATGCACAAATGAGTTTAAAAGCACTCTTTTGACCTTTTATAGGTTATTTTTGGTGGGATTTTTATGAGGTAAATTAAAAAAAAATTCAAGGGAGATTAATTCAAATTCATCCAAGGACATTTTTCAACATTCTTAATTGGGAGATAAATTATTTCATGACTAAATCTTCATCAAATCATCAGATAATCATAAAATTTTTGCAAAATTCAAAAAAATCAAGAATTCATTAATTTATCTCCCGAGGGGGCATATATTCATCATAACCTAAAAATCCATGTCAGGGGCATATTGAAAAAAAAATCATTAGTACTACCAGCAACAACAAGATTTTCTTTGAAGCAACGCATAAACACATCACTTCAAAGAGGGGAAAAATGTATACACCTAAAAATGGTCTGGATAATCTAATTAATTAAATATGATTTATTTGATTAATTACCCTTAAATTCATCTACTATTAAATAAATAGAAATATTTATTTATAGTTCATTCTTCTAAATTCTTCAATTTTAAATTATTCTATCTTAATCAAATAAGCAACTTCAATAGTTTGTATTATTTAATTATCTAAATCATGTTTCCTCTTAATTAAATAAAATATCATTAAGTTTTATTTAATTATCATATCCCTTTTTATTAAATAAGCAAATGTCAAATATTTGTTTCATCTAATTAAATATCTTCTTTTTTGTTAAACTTGAATAAATCAAATTTATTCAAATAAAGGCAAATTTTCCTCTATTCACTCACCTACCAAATTAGATATAAAACATCTAATTTAATTCAACTGGCATTCACGGGAAAGCTATGGAGAAAAAATTGTAGGTAATCCTCTTCAATCTTCCTCTTATTATTCCTATCATCTGGCCTAATGTTTTCATGGGGAGAAACCATTCCCATGATTAGCTCAATATTTTTCATCTCTCACCATTCAATCCTCTAGATCAAATCCAAGCCTTTGTTGTGCTGCCCCGTCACAAATTGCTATTGTGAATATATATATATAGCCTTCTGAAATAGGGAAAATGACCCCAAATCCCCATCTTTGTGCAAATTTAATCTGCAATCAAGCAATCAAGCATCTTAGCAATAGCATTATCATTTAGCAATAGCAATCATAGCATTAGTAGAATCATAATCATAGCTACATCATAGTTTTATTGTAGCTTATTTGATCATAGTTTCATGTCAATTTAGATTATAGTAGTTTCCTTATATCATCTAGCAATCATCATATAGGATTACATCATTGCATTCAGTAGCATCTCATTCTCTAGATTAGCATTTTAACAGCCACAATGCTTACAAAATCTAAGAGCCTTGTGACTTGATAAATCTTTAGAGATAGAGAACAATATGACACTTTCAATAGATTCTTGCTTTAAATTAGTTTAATTTCTTTTAAATATTTGATAGAATGTCTTATTAAGAAGTGTTCTTAGTTTATTTATTCCACACTTATAGCCCTTACTCACTATAGCTTAAGAGTTTTGATCTAGAGCTATATGAGTCTCAGTTTCTTTTATCTAATTTCCTTTATGCATGTCAAATTTCACCCCTGTTGCATGTCGATTTATGACATTGGTAGATATTTCATTTAGATATAAGTTTGTGGTTGGCGCCACCATTCCTTGGTTAACTAACTTGCAGTTATCTTTGTAGTTCAATGGTCTTGTTCAAATCTAATACTCTGATATAAATATCAATATATGGTCTTTAAATCTAGTCTTTTTACCTCAGCTAATCGCATCATACTATAGGATTATGTTGATTACTTTGAGTCATAAGTCTGACTTAAACTTTATTCATCACGTAGAAGAAAAAAGAATACTCTTATAAGTTAGAACATTACACAATTCTGTGACCATCGATTACTCTATAAATCTGTCAATTACCTTAGAAATCTTTGACTTTGTTTTAATGAGTGCTCTTATATAACGGTTTCTACCAGTTGTTATAATCATAGACTCTAATTTAAACACACACACACATAGATGTTTGTGTGTGTGTGTGTGTAGATGTAATAGGTGATTGGAATAATATAAATGTAAGTAAATATATATGTATGAATATTTAGCAAGTTCATACTAGGTGGATCTTTAATTATATGTAATTGGGAAATTGAAATAAACAAATGGATTTAATTTTCTTTATTCTCTGTAGGTGAAATTGTATTAAGTTAGTTTATTTTGGGCAATGTATTATTTTATTTTAATGAAATGGAAATTGGATTTAGGAAATCCTAATGGTAGATTTATTTCCTGCCTAAATTGCCTATTAAATTATGATTTCTTCTATTCACACTATTGGGGAAATCGGTTAGTTGTGTATGTAAGTCTTCCAGATGATGTGATTTTATGAGGGGGTTGTTGTGATTTGTGGTTCAACACTTTGATTTCCCTTGGGTAGTGCACTTGGTTGTAATTCAGTTTAAACACCTAGTTACTATGGATTGGATGTGTTTCCTCTTGCATTATGGTAGATATTTATTATCAATTTTTGTGCACTTTGTCTACCCTTGGTTTTTGGATTAGATCCTTGTGTTTTTAGTAGGGGAGTGGCTCTCAATGGGGGCTGGTGCACAAAGTGGTGCCAGGGTAACTCATGTGAGAGTTAGTTAATTTAGTGGAAATTAAATAATTGTATTAGGGGAAAGGGTAGCTTAAATCATATAACTTGTTAATTGTACCACACTCATGGGCTCAAGGGCTTGTTTAGACTTGAGGTGAGATGAGAAGTCCTGGAATGGAAAGATCATTATCTTGTCCCTTTGAAAGATATTTTATTCTACATTGGTTTGCAAGTGGGGTCGGGGGTTGTGAGAGGCTACCAGGGTAACCCAAGATGGGGGTTGGGGCCTAGGAAGATCTACCAGGGTAACCCATGCAGCTTTGTGATGACACTCCTACTATGACAACATTATGTATTGTGCAGTTGATATACTTGATTATTTTACTCTAGAAGCAATGTAACCTTTATGTATGTATTGTTCTTGTATGGTATAGTATTGTGTGTTGCCTATGTCTAGAGGTTGTTGATTTTTCCTAGGAAGCCCTTTCACTATCTCCTAGCACCGGGGGTGGGCCTTCGGGTTCCACTTGGTTGGGTGGAACATGCACCTTGCACCGTTGGGTTTCCACTTTATGTTCATGATGGCGGGATCTTCCAGATTGGAGAGCTCACATGTTCCAGTTACTTGTACCATCTCTTGTATACTGTTGGTTTGGTTGGATACTTATGTTTATGTACTACTCCTCATTTGTATTCGATGGGGATTCTTGTATCATTGTTATTGTAACATTATTGTATGATCTTCCTCATTTTGGAAATGAGTCTTATAACTGCTTTATGGAATGAATTCAATTTATGAATGATTCATTAATGTACTTTGTATCTTATGTGACGAGTTTAATGCTTTTGGATCTATGTTCTTTATATCATGAGTTTAATTTTATATGCTATGGATTAGTATACTTTTTTATATTATGGGATTTGAATGTTAGCGTTGTAGCATACCTTAGAGGATGTATGTGTTAAGTGTAGTTTACTTTACTTGTTATTAATTACAATTTAAAAAAAAAAAATAGTGTTCACTTCTGTTGTGTTTGTGTCATCCTCTAGGGTTGTGTGGTGGGACGTTATACACAGTATCAGAGCCCAAGTTTAAACACTGGGTGCTCTGGGATAATGCTAAACCCATTAAGCTATTAGTTGCGTAGGATTTAAGTTTGTGGACCTTGTCTCATACCTTGGTGTGTCTATGTAGGATCATGCCACCTCAACATGACATTGATTTCAAGATTGATCTTATACCTGGTTTTGAGCCTATTTCATAAGCTTCGTACCGTATGACAATACAAGATCTTAAGGAGCTTCGCTTGTAGTTGGAGGAGTTGCTAGTGAAGGGTTTCATCCACCCTAGTGTTTCACCTTGGGGAGCACCAATAATTTTTGTGAAGAAGAAGGATGGTTGTCTCCGTCTGTGCATAGACTACCGTCAGCTAAATAAAGTTACAATTAGGAACCGATATCACTTACCTAGGATTGATGATTTGTTTAATCAAAGCAAGGGTGCTACGGTCTTTTAAAAAATTGATATTAAGTCAAGGTATCATCAACTACGTATTTTTTGTTCCGACATTCATAAGATGACATTTTGCACACGTTACGATGATTATGAGTTTATAGTGGTACTGTTTGGATTGACGAATGTGCCATCTGTGTTCATGAGCTTGATGAATGGAGTCTTTTTCACTTATTTGGATAGATTTGTATTAGTATTCCCTCATGATATATTGATCTATTCTAGGACAATAAAGGAGCATGAGGAGCATCTAAGGCAGGTTTTGTATTGTTTGAGAGATAATCAGTTGTATGCTAACCTGTCCAAATGTGAGTTCTTTAAGACTCAATTTAAGTACCTTGGGCATTTGATATAAGGAGAGAGTGTTGCAGTAGATCTTGCAAAGATCCAAGCAATCATTGATTAGAATGCGCCCACTAATGTGGAGGATATTTGTAGTTTCATGGGATTAGCAGGTTACTACAAATGTTTTGTTTAGGGTTTCTCTAGGATAGGACATCCTATCACTTCTCTTCAAAGAAAAGGGAAGAGATTCGTCTGGTTAGAGTAATGTGAGGCAACATTTCAAACTCTAAAGGAGAGGTTGACCAATGCACTGATTCTTGCAATACTTGATCCTACTAGAGATTTTTTTGTTTGTACGAATGCATCTTTAGAGGGATTAGGAGCAATTTTGATGCAAAATGGTCGTGTTATTGCGTATGAGTCATGCAAACTCAAGGATCATGAATTGAATTATCCCACACACAATCTTGAGTTGGCAGTGGTAGTACATGATTTGATGAGATGGAGGAATTACCTGTTGGGGCACATATTTTAGTTGCATAGTGACCATCGTAGCTTACAGTACATCTTCACGTAGCCTAATCTAAATGCTAGGAAGAGGTGATGGATGGAATTCCTTTGTGAGTATGACTTTGAGGTGAAAGTTCATCAAGGGGAAGGAGAACATAGTTTTCGACGCTCTCAACAAATGAAGAAACGAGTTGTTAGAGTTAACTCTTGGTGTGGATTTGAGGAGTCAAATTATTTCTACACTTCCTACAGATAATTGGTATCAGGAGGTGAGATCAGAGATAGAGACATATAGGACTCTTGAGGGAAGATTCTCAAGTTATTCTCTAGAGTCAGATGGTTTGTTGAGACACATCGGGCACCCTATTTAGCTCATCCAGGAGTGAAGAAGATGCATGACAACTATACTTTTGGGCAAGTATGAAGTGAGATATCATTGACTTTGTGTCGAGGTGTTTAGAGTGTCAATGAGTGAAGGCTAAACACCAACATTTGACAGGACTTCTGCAGCCACATTTGGTGCCAGAATAGAAATGGGATATAATCTCGTTGGATTTCATTGTTGGATTACCCAATTCTTAGCGATGACACGATGCCATTATGGTGATGGTGGATACATTGACAAAGGTAGCACACTTCTCACCTATTAATTCATCCTATAATGCTTCATCTATTGATAGAGTGTTCATGGGAGATATAGTTAGGTTGCATGGTATTCCTCATTGGATCATTTCTGATAGGGATCTTGTGTTTACCTTAGCTTTTTGGACGTCATTGCGGCATGTCATGGGGACGTAGTTGAACTTTAGTTCAATATATCACCCTAAGATAGATGGACAGACTGAGAGGGTCAACCAGATCCTCCAAGATATGTTACGCATGTATGTGATGGACCAGTAGACATGATGGGAGGACTATCTCCATTTAGTGGAGTTTGCTTATAATAACAGTTATCAAAGTTTGATTGGTATGCCTCCTTTCCAGGCATTGTATGGATGACCATGTTAGACTCCTTTAAGTTGGGATTGGTTAGAGGATAGAGTACTATTGGGTCCTGAGATACTTTAGGATATGGAGCATTAGGTGATCTATATCAGGGAACATTTGGTTGCTGCACAAGATAGGCAGAAAAAGTATGCAGATGCGCATCAGACGGATCGCCAGTTTACAATAGGTGACCAAGTCTTTTTTCTAGTGCATCTGCGAAAGAGTCCAATCTGATATGGAAAGGGATCTAAGCTCACACCTCACTTTGTTGGGACATTCAAGATTATTGAGAAGATTGGGCCAATAGCGTATCATCTTGCTTTTCCACCCAGTCTCTCACACATACATGATTGACTCTATTTTCAGATGAATGTTCATCGTTCATTCAACAAACATTCTTTGGACAATCGACAAACTAATGAAAAAAAAATTATTGCTATTTTTTTGTCAAAATTCTGACGACAAATTAAACGTCGAAATAACGACACGGATTCATCGATCGTCAACATCATAAAATGAATCGAATGTTTGTCAAAATATCAACGAAAACTTCATGTATCCACCGATGAATTACAACCAAAATGCACTCTTCCAAAGCATCAAAACAACACCAGAAGTTTGTCGTTATTTTGACGAAATGGGCAAGCAGTTACGACGAAGCCTTCGTCGCAGCTAAGCAACTTTGTCGGACCTTTTCTATGATTCGTCAGTGGCCAATGTCAAAATTGCGACGAAATGGGCAAGGAGTTATGATGAATCCTTCGTCATAGCATAGCAACTTCATCGAACCTTTTTTGTGATTTGTCGGTGGCCTTGATCAAAATGGCGATGAAATGGGAAAGGAGTAACGACGAAGCCTTCGTCGCAACTAAGCAACTTCGTCAGACATTTTCTATGATTTGTCTGTAGCATTCATCAAAATTGCAACGCAATGGGAAATGACTTATGATGAAGCCTTCGTCGTAGCTATAGCAACTTTGTCGGACCTTTTCGGTGATTCGTTGGTGGTTTTTGTTGAAATTGCGATGAAACAATGCAATTTTTTTTTTTAAATATTCATTGAAATGTACCATCGCGGAGACTCTTGGTGATGACCACCGAAGCGAACACATCGGTGAGAGATCAATCATCAGCATAGGATAGAAAAATCACTTTGATAGTCCATGTCTTGCCGATGACTTCTATCGGCAAGACAGATCCAATGTCACACCGATCTGACCTCTTCAGTATTTTTGAACACTGTTGGTTATCAGGAAGACATTATGAGGGTCTCGTCGATTAAACAAGTGTCTAAGAGCAAGTAAACAAATGGAACCTATTAATTTTCTTATTTTTTGGTTCTTTATATCATAGAATAAATACCATCTTCTTGTGTATAATGTACTTATATTCAAATTTGAATTCGAGACCAATTGTCATTGCACATTGCATTTTACTTGGACAGAGTATTCTATAAGCAATATATTGGTAATGCCAAATGATTTATTGTGTTGTACAACTCTACCTATCATCACAATTCTGTTGTTCCCCCCGAGAGAATCCTGCATAGACAATTTTACAATACCAAGTCAAATAATATGAAAAAACTTACTTTCATACAAATTAAATGATTATTCTCACAATGGCAATTGTTTAAATACAACAACAATTCCATGAAAGGTTATCCATGCTTCATAAGAGATGATTGATCATACATACAGACTGCAAGATGCATAGAAGAAGCATTACACTTGAGAACAACCAAGGGCTAACAAGGGAAGGAGTTAAGAAATGGCTGGATTGAAGAGAAAATGTGTAGGGAAAATGTTGAGCAGTGTCAAGAGAACAAAGCTTGTAGAACATATTCTTGACCTAATCAAGCTCTTGAACAACTTAAAAAAAATAAAAATACTAACACATACATGAGACATGTAATGAACTTCCAATATCTACTATCTTTTTCATTAATGCAAAGGTAGGTAAAGGAGAAATAATTATAATTGTAACACTATTCATAGTCTAGTAAATTATGTTCGTAATTTGTGTTCAATGGACCTTAGTTTTATCATTATACTTCCCATCTAATACCATATTTTAATCCAAGGTTCAACTATCTCAAATCTAAAGAAGCACCTTCAATTAAACATTTAAAGTACTATAAAATAAGATAAGACTTTTACTTGAGAAAGATTGGGTACACTTGTAGGATTAAAGTTCTCACAATCATCAAGATTTATTGGCACACAGAGACAACTTGCAACATATGAAGTAATGGATGACTACAAGTTAGTGAAATGGTCCTTAATATGTGACTGGTTTGTAAATTGATTGGTAGAAAATAAGGTTGCAAATAGATCTGCATGAAAAATTATGAGGACAATCTACTGTAATCATCAAAATAGATGAAAAGTGCAAAGGAAAGAGTCGAGCTACATCTCTAGAGCCTTAAAAAAAAAACATGCAAGGGGTGAAGCCACAATAGTGGTTTACAATTCAAGTGAGGAAGGAAAACTCACAAAAAATGACCCCAAAGAGAAAAAAGTTATTTTGGGGGTTCATACGAACCTACTGGTTCGAGCGAACCCATTAGGGGTTCGCCCGAACTAGGGTTCAAGCGAACCCCTTTGAATTTTTGCCGCAAAAAAAAAACCCAAATGCATAGCAAAGGGGTTTGGCCGAACCCCCTTGAAGTGGTTCACTCGAACTAGGGTTCGGCCGAACCATGGTTCAAGTGAACCCCTTTGGGTTCGGCCGAAATCCTAGGGGTTCGTTCAAACCCCCCTTGCCCCTCATCCCCTGCCAAGACATAGAAAAAGTCAAATTTTTTATGCTTTAGAGCTTGAGTTGAGGATGAAAATGGAGGAGTCTTCAGAAACCCATTTGGAATCAGGTAGGTCTCGGAATGAGCTATGCAACGAATATAATATTAATATCTTTTGATTTTATTATGTATTTGTTTTTTTAGTTTTATTAAACATTGGTTCTTCACCGAAAATGGTCTTTGTTTTGCACATGTGGAAAAATAGCATATTATCAAAAAAAAAATATATATATATGAGTGCACTAGACATTGAAGTCCTTGATCCAACAAAAAATAAAATTGAATTTTGATATATACAAAAAAGTTATCGTTATCACGGTCATGCTATGTCTGAATTGTAATTGGTTTGACTTTGAAACTTGATTAAAGAAAAAATATTCAATAAAAACTATCTAACTAAGTGGAAGCACTAGATATCAGAGTTACAAATCTAAATTTGAAACAATTATAATTTTATCCTTCATGGAAAAAAAGTTATGTGTTATCACGGTGTGTCACTTTTTGAAAATGTTGTTTTCTACGGGAAAAATCAGTTTTAAGTGGGAGATGGAAAAAGGAATGCAATCGATTCCAAAACATTGAAAAAAAATATTTTTAGAATCTCAGAGAAAATGTGAGACTCTAGTTTACATCATCTTCAAATTCCTTCTGGTTTTAGCCGCTATAGGTGCCTGAATGTGAAGATTTAGTTAAAAATAATAATTTTAGTGTCCAGTTTGGCCAAAAATTGTAAACCACTATTGTGGGATCACCCCAAGAAACATAAAAAAAAAGAACAAACCAGTTTTTGGATGAATACAAAATGGTGCCTTTAGCAAGTGATTCATATGCTTTCACACCTAACACAGGACATTAAGAAGATTTTAATCTTCCTTTGTGAAATTAACTACTTACAGAATAAACCCATAAACCAATATTATATACCTCCATGTCTAACCGAGGGTAGGTATAAGAGAAAAAAATTTCCTCAATGCAATGCAAAAAAATATCAATGTGTGTGTAGGTTTTTATACTCAAAATATCATTTCACTGCCTAAGGAAAAATATCAAAGTGATGTTTTAAATTTCAATCTTCACATAGGCTCCCTTATTGCTACACATGCATATACAAGCATTATTCGAGCTCTAAACTATTCAAATATTAAGGATTTAATTAGCTATAAGATGGAAAGTTCTTTAGACATAATCCATCATCTTTAACATATCTTTATTCACTCCTAGCGCTTCAGATAAATTTGTGTAAATGAGACAGAAATGTGAATCTTATATGACAGAAATTTCTTAAAAGGAGGGGGGAGAGAGCAAAGAAAGGTTAGGGTGCAATAGAATGCTTGAATGTATAGCAAAGTATAACATTTTGATCATTATAACAATGAAACAAATCTTAAGTTTGAAGCATTAATATCATTTACAACATTTATGATCAAGAATGAATGTAAGTAGAGAAAATTTTGCATACCTGCAGATGGTACAAAATTTAATGGTTAAGTCAAAGCCTCCCATCAACAACAAGATCCAAATATCCATGTATCTATCTCAGTCGAGCCTCTAAACCTTTCAGAGCTGTCAATTTTTCCACTAACCTGTTATGCACAAAAGTCAAATTTTTGAGTTATGTCACCACTAAAAATAGAAGAAATGGAGCTTTGAAACCAAATCCACACACAACACAATGTGGTATTCATACAAAGTCATACAAAAAAACTAAACTCAGAACATTGGAATGGAAACAACTTCAAATTATGATGCAGAGCATGGATTCAGGGTATAAAGAATCATTTTTTGCCACCATAGTGAAAAGTTACTTTCTTTCATCTTTGCATATTGGTTTGATGCTTCAAACAATGCATTTCTTATATTGAAAAGTGCATTACCTTATTGAGCTTCTCTTTGTTTTGAGAATAGTTTAATATTCTCTACTTAGGGCCAACCATGTGATGGTGGAAGCTCATTTGGCCCCTCCCCCCGACATCACTCTCAATTCCCCATACCCAATCATATAACATTAATCATTCATTCATCCATTAATAACATATAACATTCATTCATTCATCCATTAATAACATATAACATTCATCCATTCATCCATTAATAATATATAAACATTCATTCATTAACATATAACATTCATTAATTAACATATTCACATTCATTTATTAACATATAATATTCATTCTTTCAGTTTTTACATATTATCAAAAATATGGTTGTCATGATATGATTACAATCACTTTTTTGTTTTTTATTTTAAAGCTTAAAAAATCTGAAGTGGAGTATCGTTTTCTAAATCATCTATCCCCCCTTTAGTTAATATGCCCCTCTGCTCATGATCTTAATGTATTCCTAGTCATATGCTCATGACGTGGACACCACTGCAAGGGGGGGTCTGCTGCAATAACAAAGAAATGTTAAACTTATATGTTTTATTATTATTGTTACAAGTATTTCATTAATTAAAAGAACATTAGAGTGGTTCTCTTTACCTAATGGGTCCACATCATGTTCCCAAAATTCTTTTATAGACTCATGCTCAACATGTTGAACACCCTCTAAATCCTGATCTACAGTTGAAACATGAAAGGTTACATTAATTAATACACCAATTGAAATTAAATATGTTTAAGAGAACATGAGAGTGGCCCTCTTTACCTGATGGGGCCACATCATGTTCTTGATCTTCTCTAGCCTGATCATGCTCAATATTTTGATCACGCTCTACATGTTCTAAAGTACCAGGATGCACACTATGACCTTCATCCACAGGTTGTACTCCACCCTCACTAGGTTGCATTCCAATGTCATGTGTAGTATTATCATTGCTTGAATGTTTAAAACAAATAGGCATGTAATTACTTTATGGTGGAAATTAATATTGAATAGATTGCACAAGTATTCAATTTTAAATAAACTTTATTGAGTTTATTTACCTGTGTGTCAAATGCAATGGAAGATTGTGTTTTCCCAGTCAAGACTCTTAGGCATTCAACCATGACTCCATAGCCTTGTTGGAAGACAATCTTTAGGTAATTTTCTATGGGAACTATGTTGAATTTAGAGCCCTACATTTTTCCATAAGATCATGAATTTTGCTTATATGGTGTGATAAAAGAATTTTTTTTTTCAATTTATTATTTGGATACTATATTTCATTTATTCATACTTACAATTTATGTAGCTAATTGCATATAACCACTAGAGCCAAGTTTGTGTTGCCTGTGTTTTTCTAGTCTTGCCTTTGTTTCCTTCGATGTGTCAGGCAGCCTATGAAAAGTTTGAAATACATTAGTTTATGTAAAAATAAAGAGTAATCAGTATATAATTACATTGTTGATAGTATCACATACCTTCCTTGGCTCCGTGGTGTCTTTCCTTTTTTCTTTTCAGCCTTCTCTTTTTCGTCTGACACCAAATCCTTCCACTCCCTCTTTGGAATCATGGGGGGATGCTCATACTTTTTTTTCTTCTCTAAATGTGACCTATATTGGTCCCTTACATACTTTAGATAGGTACCATCTTTTTGAAGGACCGTGGTTCAGTTGAATGTTTTATCACCAAAGAGCACAACTAAACGGTTAATGAGCTCATCTTTTAAATCTTGATTTTGGGCATTCCACCATGTACGTATGGTGGGCCTGAAGAGCTCCAATGTAATATCACTTAGATGTTTACAAAAAACATCATTTCCTGCAAACTGATCATGGGATCAATAGTCTAAAAAGAGAGATCAATAAGTAAATTTCAATTGGATTATATATAATAATAATTAAAACATTTTAAAGTACCTGAGACCTTCTCTATCTTTATGGGAAGGAAATCCTTAGTCACCATAAATGTGACCAGCAATGTTCTTGTACTAGTAATACGGGAAGATCCAGGAAATACTGCTAAAATATCACCAGTACTAGTGGCCTTTGCATCCCCATGTACATGTCCTAACGCATGTTCTAGCATGTGTTCACTGCCAGAGGGTCCACTAATGGATGCCTACATGGTATGTATTGCCAACATTTCAGATGAAAATATAGGCATGGATGATGGGGTTAGATGATGTGATGTATGTGCAGGAAGATCAGGTTGGACACTTGTACCAACCCCTACTCCTCGAGCAGCACTTGCAGTACCCTGATCATGGCCAGGACCATCATGAGGATGCAAATAATCTTGTAAAAACAAAACATATTTTAGTTCATGACATAAAAGAGAAAAATATAAAACCATGAATGAACTTATGTTATAATTAAAGACCTCATGACAGCTTACTTGCAATTTTTGTGATCTCTCAGTCAATATTTTAACCCTCTCTCTTATCTCATCTATTTGAGGCACTCTGAATAACAACTTAAGGATTTCTTCATTACATTTTTTTGGGTCTTCCTTATCATATCGAGAGGGTTTGTTGAATAAGCAATGGAATCATCACATAATATTAACTGCACCTCCCTATGGATGCTCTTGTCTACTGCTAGTGCCTTTCCTGATCAGTCGACTGCAACAAGAATATTAAAAACATTATCAAAATTAACCCAATAAACTTATCAAAACATAGTGCATACCTACGCATACTTCGTGTATATCGAACCAGTTGCATCCAATCTTTGTAACTGTAATAGGGTCCAACATACTCCATCAATTCAATAATTTTTTTGTAACAGACCTTTATGTCGTCCATGCAAAATAGGCCCAAACCATGTAATGACAATGGTGCTATGTGATATATCCTCTCGTTGATACAAAAATTAGTGTTTATTGGAGGAAGTTCCTTGGGTACCCATTGTTTCCATAGATGTTTGTACCTCAAGGGCACCTCGACGTCACCTACGCTCTCATCATCATAAGAACATGACCCCCCTTCAGCAAGAAAAAAATTCATGCGTTTACAAAATTTTCTTCTAATCTTTTGACCTCTAGTTGATCTCCCTCTTTTAGACATACTACATGTCTCACTTTCCTCTTCTCTTCCTAAATTTCCCTCGCTCAAGGAAGACAGATTTCACAAATACCTATTTGGTGGTACCTGCACTCATAAGGATGTTGGATGAAGTTCTTTCATGGTGATGTGATCCTAAGGTGACATTATGATTAATCTATCATTTCATCACTAGAATTTCATAGGTTATAAAGTAATCAAGTCTTGATAGATTACAAGTTATTGTTACTACCGTCCAAATGTGTCCATCACAAATCAAATCTATTTAATGTTTTAACTCCCAAAATTTGTAACAAGTGTTAAATCTAACTGTGGTCTACCAATTACACGACCAAGGCCTCAAATGTATTCTCTAATTGTAATCAAAGGACTTTTGCTCTTCGTTCAAGTAAATAAACTTGAAGGGAAACACCACCAAGTGGTTTATTGGACACCTACATGACTAAAAATAGCAGCAAATTTACATATGTCTAAGTGGTTAACGGGGAGGGAGTGTGTACTAGGCCTAGTTAAGTCATCATAAGTTTATGCTTTGGCAATAATTTTTTTTTAAGTCATCTTAAATCTTCCTATGTCTAATTGGTAGGAGACTTTTGGTATGTTTTAAGTTAGGATGATTGATGAAAGAGCCCAAATAGCCTTTCTCCATGGTATCCAGGTACACATAGCAGCGGTCTTCTCTTATACGGTTGGACATGATTTAAGGAACTTAGCTAAGAATTATTCATTTAACCTAAGGTTTTCTCATAATTCCATCATTAGAAAAGTATGATCAAATTCTTCTATTATGAAGGATTGGTCTATGTGCCTCTAGTAATCACTATAAATGTTTGTAAAGATAAAATGACTAATTGCATTAGGTAGGAGAGAATCAACTTTGAGTTCTTCAAAGATTATATTCCTCTATTCATAATTTTTAAGGGTTGTGTGTGGAGGAGGTTATCACTACCAAGAAGGCAAGAGACCTTTCCTTGTATTCTTTTATAATTTTCATTATTCTTATTTATTTTACACTTACATTTACAAATGCACATACATATGCATTTACTGTTTTCATTTATTTCTCATGTAGTTTAATAGTTTGATCGATTTCATATTATATGTGTTGAAGAATTTAGAATTTCAATTACATTAATTTATGGATATGTTGTATCTATAACACTACAAAACCATATGCTCTTTGCATTTACACTTGCATTTAGAAATACACATTTATATACATAGATATAGATTTATTTAATGATATGTTTCATTTATTATTCTAGGAGAGCATCCAGTAATTGCATTTACATTTACATTTAAAAATACATATACATACATACATACATCCATATATATATATATATATATATATATATATATATCTATGTATGTGTGTGTATGTATATCATTTATATTTAGTGTTCAAAAACAACCCATTAGGTCTGCACATGGATAAAAACTCATAAAATCATATCTCCCATACATGTTTTGTTGAAACCTAGGCTTGAACCTCTCATTTCACATGCTTTCTTCATTAAACTATTGAGGACAATAGCTATACCTTCTTTATTTATCATCCTACGCCCTATTCATGCATCCTAAAATTACAATAGTATCCATGGGGCCTCTTACACAAGCTACAATAATCACAAAAGTGTAAGAGCCCCTTTATATCATGTTTGGACTACAAAACCCTCAAAAATAGGGTAACTCAAATTATGATTTGTTGGTGAGCTGTATGGACAAAATCATTAGCACCAACTCATTCTTGGAGTCTTTTGAAAGAGAAGTGAATTAGGTGGTAGTTAAGTACAAACCTTATAGTGTCAAGGTGAATGAGGTGATCAATTTTGATTGGCCAACTGATGAAGAGTACCAGAAATGGGTAAATTTATATTTAACTGAGGAAGAGTGAAAAGGAGTAGGTTGCTAACAATTGACAAATCAGTTGTTGCAGTTACAAAAAATTCTAGTTTTTTTTTTTCGTGACACTCTAGGTGCAAAATTCTTGAAGTTTTTTGTTGCTGCATCAACCATTCTCAACGGGCACGATGAATAAGAAGATTCTCTAGGGAGATTGTTGTTGTAACAAATTTTTGGAATATCACAAGGTGGTCCAATTGGTTGGTGACACATGTGCTTTCTAGCCCGATGCTTGTTTGCTCCTTCTTTTTCTATAAGAAGGATTTCAAGGCCAGAAGTATGGGTTAGCAAGTTAGATATTTTGGGTTGAATCTAGATGAAGTTGCAGAGAAAATTGTAAAGTGTGATGGTTTTAGGGAAAATGAAATTTAGGTTTTGATTCATTCTGTAGTAGGTTTTGAATTCATGGGGATTTGATGTTTTATGACAGTACTGGCAATTGAATTGATATAATTAATTCAAACTCATGTCTCTCAATTGTACAAGAAAATCTTAATTTTGAATAAAATGATCAAGGGTTGTTTCGTTCATCTCATTATTGTGGTGTGTATGATTCTTTTTTTAGCTTTAATTCAAGGAATTAATTAAAATGCTTGAATGAGATTGTAGGTGGATATGTTATGTATAAGGATTTGATAAGTAGTATTTGGTTAGAATACATATTGATGAGATTGTAAAGAAATGTTATCAAGGATCTTATATGTTATGTGTTAAATCTATCATAAACCCTTAGATGCTTATAAATTTGACTCCTCCAATGGATATATGGCACTGATCTAAGTTGTAGTTATTTGTATGGTTCAGTATTTGTTTTCCTTTACCTAGAGCTTGCTACAAATCGCAAATCAATGACTATCTTATACTGTGAAATGTTGTAGTTATCTCATGCTCCAAATAGTTGATATTATTGATAAACAACCAATTCTATTCGGTATTATCCTATTATGTTGAGCTATTAAATTAGATCATATGTTGTTGTTAATGTTGTTTATTATGATGGTGCAGAGGTTGTAAATGCATTAAGGGATCACCCTCTCGGGTCTTGTAGATCCAAAAGTGTAGGTCTTTCAAATCCTCGTCAATTGGTCCAGGTCATTCGAGTTGCCCTTTATTGGAATTGGAAATTCCATAGGTAGATTAGAAGATCAACCTGCTTACCATAAAAAAAACCAACACCTTGCATATGTTTGTGGTGGAGGTATTAAAGAAGAATTGTATCCCTCTATTTTCATTCTTTAGATCTACCTTAGCCTAGCATATACTTGGGCTAAGTCTACAATTGCTTCTGACTCATGTGATGAAGGCTATGTGTGATGAAATTCTAGACCTCAACCAAGATGTGGGTAGATTATGGGAGTTTTTCCAAGACCTGAGGTTGGTTGATAAAAATGTGAAAGACTAAGCTATTTTATTTTTTATGTCTTATCTTATACCATTTTACGAGAATGGGGGTGCCAATGTACGAGAAGATCTTTGGAAACTAGGCATGAAAATTGAAGGTTAAAGAGAATGGGGGTGCCAAACTTATAGTACTCATTTCCCCTTGGTCATCAATTTTCCCTAAGTTCCCTCAACCTTGTCCTCGGACCTTGCTGGTATTGACCTTGTTTTAACTCCAAACTCTTCCTCACCTTGTTGACTCTTCCTCGGCCACTAGCAGTGACCTTGAACCACTACTCCAAACTCTTTTGTGAATTTAGCATTGACCTTGTTTTTCACTACCTCAAACTCTTACCCTCGTATTTGGCATTGACCTTGTTTCACTACAAAACTCTTTGTAGGCGTTGGCATTGACCTTGTTTCCTACTCCAAAATCTTCCTCAGTGGCATTGACCTTGTTTTTCACTTCTACAAACTCTTCCTGGAATTATTTGGTATTGACCTTTCACTTCTCGATTTGGCCGAGCTACAACTTTGGTTTCGTTAAGGTTTCAATATGTTAATTAAGTTGAAATTTTGGCACCATTTAGCTAGGTTTTAATATTCTACAATATAAGGATTTAAATTATATATTGGCTATATTTTTGCATAATAAATATAATTATTCAACTTATTATAATTATATATTATGTTCTTTAACAAAATTATTAAATATGTATAAAATTATTATAATTAATAATTAATAATAAGTATATTTTTATATAATACAAAATATAATTAATATAATATATATTTAATATAATAGTAATATATATTAATATGAGAGAGAGAAACTAAATTTTGATTGGTTGTTTCATGTCAACAATCCAAGGATGGCATGTGTCCTTGGGGAGTTATGCTCAAGGTATCATGCCATTTGATTAAAGATATGATAGTTCTCCTTTAAGACCTCTTCAATGTACCCATTGCACACTTAAGGAGACAAAGATAAATATATATAGGGAAGAAAATATAGAGAGAGAGGGAGATAATGACAAACATACAAATATAAAGGGAGACAAAGAGATAGAGAGAGGTAGAGAGATAAAGAGATAAGGATGAATAGATAGAGATATAGGGAGGGTGATTGATATATCTCTCCCTACACTCTCTATATCTCTATATCTCTATATCTCCCACTATCTATGTCACTCCCTCTTCCCCCCTCTATCTATTGAGCTATCTCTTCCTCTCCCCCATTTCTCTCTCATTCACTCCATCTCTCCTAATCTATATCTATATCTCTATTTCTATTTTTATCTCCCTCTCACTCCTCTCTCTATCGCTTTCTATCTATATCCCTTTCTCTCCCTCCCCCTCTCTATCTCTCACCATCTCTCCCTCCCTATCCCCCCTATCCATCAACTCTCTATCTCCACCTCTTTTCCTTTCGCTTCCCATATATCTCCATCTCTCTTTCTCTTCCCATATATCTCTATCTCTCTCTCTTTCTCTCCCCATCTATCTCTATCTCCCCATATATTAACTAAGAAGCCATGCAAGCATACAATAGTATATGTTG
>VDFB02018296.1:16874109-17208826 GCA_007258455.2 Sequoia sempervirens | reverse complement strand
ATGAATATGTGGCCAAGGGTTTCTAAAACACTCAAGCCTACAAATGAATATAGAGCTCACAGCCTGCATAAACTATCAAACCTTTAACATGAAGTCCAGAAGGAAGAATACACTCAGATATCATGCATAATTTCATTCCTTGACAGAGACTCAACAAGCTCAAGCTGAGGCCCGAGAGACATGGAAAATGAATATGCATACAGAAGACCCTCAAATACATTAAAGGTCGAGCCCTTTATACAACTATGTGGGTTTGTATTTTTCAATAGTGAAAGCACACCTTTCAAAACCCTCAACATGTTTCAAAAAATGCAACAATAGTCAACAAATGCAACAAAATAAACCATAAATATACTCTGTAGATACATTAATTAGTGGGAGCCATGAAAATATAGATGAATCCCTCCAATATGGAAAGACTTTTATTTTTTGCCATCTCCAAAAAAATAGAATTACTCATACTATTAAGAGCAACAAGAGTCATGATAACAGCCAGAGGGCTCTCATTTTAATGGAACTTAAAGGATGATTTATTATAGAATGTAGAGAAATATGCATTTTATCTTTGTAAACTTTTTTGGGCTTGATTGAGCTTTTAGCAATAGAAAATAGGAGATAGTGAAGAGATTAAAATGATGTAATCTTACGTATTTTGTTCTAGGAGAATACAATGAAAACCGCAATATAAAGGCTTCAAAAAAATCTCCATGGCGGCCTCAGAATGAGAAAAGGCATCAACAGAGAACATGAAATAAAGAAATGCTTCAGAAATTTGTAGGTCGCGGCCTTGAAGGCCTACAAAAAATGGAATACAGAGGAGAGTGTTTTTATTGTTGTGTAAAGAACTTATCTTGTTCTTCCCTGACAGAAATTCTCAAAAAATCAACTCAAGAAACAATAGTAGTTTTGCAGGTTCAAGCTTCAAACCCTACCTAGGTTGGTGGCCAGCTTCTTCATGAAGCTTCTCCAAAAAAGTCAAGTGTGAAATGATAATGATTTTAGGGTTTCAGTGCTTATGTTGAAATCCCTAATTCAAGTGGAGTGAATTTTTGACTAAGTTTTAAAATAATAATCATTTCATCATATTGTTGTCCTGGTATTGACCCTTAATTCAAAGAACCTAATAATGTGCTATGAGAACCAATCAAATATATGTCAAGTATGGTTGGCTGATTAAAAAATATGCCAATTTTATAATAAGGATGAATTCATGAGCTATGAAGCCAAATTTCTAATTTGACATTAACTTTAATGTTTTAGGTTTGTGTTATACCATGTAAAGTTAATTGATTAAATGATAAATTATAAATCATTTAATTAATTCAACTATTTTAAAGTGCAAACATAGAATATTAAGTTGCCCCAATCATGTATGACTTACAAAGGCATGAGGATGGAGTTTGTTTGACTTCAAGTTGATGATGCATGCAAGATGCTTAATTTAGATTGTGCATGGAGGAGATAAATATTGAAAATACTAATAAATAAAAAAATTCACTCATGCACAAAGTGGAACTTCAGTTTTCAGTTATGCAAATAGTGAGGCTCTTCTTTTAGTTCCACATCAATTCACAAGGTGTTTTGATCATGCACATGGAGAGGTGGAGTTTTCTAGGAACAGAGTGCAGTTTGCTTCAGTTTTGGGCTATTTTATCAAGATTCTCTCTTTTGCTTAGATTTCACATTGGAGATGTTGTTTTCACTTCAGTTCTCATTCAGTTCACCTTTTGGCTACTTTGTGCATGCCTTTGTATATATTGGAAAAACTTAGTCTTTTTCGTCTAGTTCTTATTTTTTCACACTTTGCATTCTGCAAAGAGAAATATTGTGTAACTTAGTTTTCAGTTTCAGATTAATATACAACAGTAGGTTTACAGGTTCAATTTATGTCATTTTTTGCAAAGATTCATTTAATTTCAGTGAAGTCAAGTATCTACCTTATCACTATGTTATTTTTATGAATGATTGGATGATATTTTACTGTGTTTTAATATCAAAACCTTTAAAATCATTGTCTCATTTATACTTGCATGCATTAAAAAATAGTGAAAGTCACAGGTCTTAGGTGTAGGGAAAATTTGTCATCTCAGAGAAAGCTCGAAGAATAGTAGTGCCTTCGGTAACTTTAAATTCAAATAGATTTCCTTAAAAACACATACAACTATGTCACAAAGCAGAATCAAACACAGTTCATTTCCCACATTAATCCTTTTGAGAGAAGCACATGTAAATTGAGTTTCAACAACTTGCATAAAGAAATTCAACAAATAGAACCATTAAACATGAAAGATAGTACAAAATATTAGAACACACAGATTTATGTGGGGAAAACCCTTTCGAGTAAAAAACCCCACACTCCAAAAGATCCAAGCCAATGTATTATTTAGCAACAAATAGAGTTACAATACAATCTCAAGCTCTTAGCCCTTTTCACAGAGATTAAACCTTGTTTCATTATGGAGACAAACTAGCAACAACCCTGTTTTGTTTCTCTCTTTCCTTTTTACCTTCCCCTGATCAACCTCTCAGTCCATACAATCGTCACACTCTTACAATACTCTCACACAGTATACAGTGCATATTAACACGAGAGATTAACCAAGACACTTAATCTAGAGGGATTTCAACAACATAATCCTGCCTCAATCTTCCTCTCACTCTCTCAGCTCGGCCTCATGGCCTCGGCCTTACCAGCTAGCCTCATGGCCCTAACCACTCCACAGGATACAATGCGTGGAAAACATACATATTCAGTTTCCAGGAATCTACTGTCCAAACATATTCAATTTTCTCAACTGCTAAGAAGCTCAACTGTCAACATTATCCCACATTGGTGTGGAATATTAACATTCTTTACTTTATAAACAAAATACCAAAGAATTTACGTATCCATGAGTTAGCCCTTTTATTACCAACTTACTCGTACACCTCATTTGACCATTGTACTGAACTATTGGTTATTCCTTGTGGTCTCCACCATGACACACGTTCACTGCTTATGCATTTCTAGAGAATCAAGGTGGGAATCAACAATATTCTCAACAAGTCTCCTGGAATTCCAAGTGGTCCCCACATCCGTCAGCTTTTCTAATCTCAGTTGTTCCCCGCTATCCCACGATGACCCCACCACACTACTTTGGTTGATCATGATATCGCGAGCGACTGCCACAAGTCCCATCTGATGACGCCGAAGGGGATGAGTTTGTGTGACCGTTGATCAATCGTCGTTTGATCTCAACAGTTGCTTGCCATCATGTGATCAGAAATCACGAGGTCTTTAATGATTGCAAAATCACGAGCGACTACCACGTGTCTTAATCAATAAAGCAGAAGGAAGTCGATCAGTTAGGGAATTACAAAAATTTCAAACTCTATGATGAGGTTATAGACTTAGGAACTCCAGTGATTGGTCGACAATGAAGACTCAAATAGCGATAGAAAACAAACCCATCGGCAAGAGTCACAACAATATGCATCAGGAACAGCTCCATCGGCTAGAGAACCACTATCGGTAGCAAAACTGAAAACACACAACGATAGCTCAAGTCACACCGACCACTTCCATTAGCAAGACTTCTATCGTCGGACAAAGCTTACACCGATAGTTCAGGTCATGTCGATGACCCTCATCGCCAGGACACTCCAAAGGTCACACTGAAATAGCTCACTCAGAGGTTTAGGCCTGTGGGATTGAGGCACATAATTCCAACAATCTCCCACTTGACAAAGATCACATAGGCAACTCCAATGCACTCAAGAACTAAGACCACATTGGCTCCACCAGTCTAGACCCTGCTCTATACAAGTCTCTATTCAATAACACTCAAGACACCCAATCAACAAATTTCCACAGATACTAGTCTACCAGACAATCTGCAACAAAAAACAAGTGTCCAACTACAACTAACTATCCAACATTGCAACCAATCACAACCTTCCATGAAACCACATAGATCTCAAACATGCTCTCATTATCCATCAATACTTTTACACCAACATCCAAGATGTCCACCATTCAGGAAAAAAATCCCTATCATCTTCCAACATGCCACCTATGGAAGAAAGGTACAAGACAAGGTGAATAAGCACCAATCCAACAAACACAAGCAAAGGATCCCAGTGATATCATCAACAAGAAACCATCACTCCAGGAAACAAGATAGAAAATTAGCTAGAACAACAATCATCTAGACTACTTCCATCCAATTGATAAACCTGCGTGACTAAAAATAGCACCCATAACAAGTGCTAGAACATCCAATCATCCATACCTTAAAGGTATCAAACATTAGTAAACTTATGCCACCAACATAACCAACCCATGTACTCCAAAAGAAAGCTCCATGTGCCAACCAGTCGAAGAAAACAAAACACATTTAGGAACTCCCACTGCATGGGTAACACCAAATCTAAAAGATCAAAGGCATAACAAATCTACCAATAGCAACACATAGAAATTTGACCATGTAGTACCAAGGAACATCCACAATGATATGCACAACCTGCAAATTAATAACCTACAAGAACAACTCTCACCACAAGTCTTCACAGCTCTCCCAAGTTCTCCACACCCAACAAAGGAAAAATATTAAGAACCTCCATGTCATCTCCCATGAGAATGAGTGAAAACACATGACCACAAGCTAGTGATCACTATAGCTCTGACTAAACCTCAGACCAATGTAATGTGAAACCGAACGTCAAGAAGACCACCAAGACCAAAGAGAGAAAAATTTGCACAACATATACTTGTAGAACATCCTCCTACATACACTTCTAAGAACAATTTTTGTTAAGTATGATCTCCTTCCCATCCCAAAAAGACGTCATAACAACATCCAACCATTCAATCATGAAGATCAAGCATAACAAATATAACATGTAAACAATCATGGATGTAAGCCTCTCAAAGAAGACCAAACTATTTCATTTCCCATTTCAGGAAATCAACCCATATAACTATCTCCTACTAGTTCTTATCAATTTATGATATAACACAAAAGCTCAAGGATATGTCCACCTTCCACTATGAATCCTCTAGAACCATTTAACAACAATTCAAGATCCATATCATGAAAGAAAGTATAAAACACACCTGAAAGATATAATGGGAAAATACCTCTTAGATAAACTGTTGAGTAGACCAAGAGTGGGAAAAGAGAATGATCCTCCAAGATATACAAGCCACCATGACTCATCCAAGAGAAATCTCTTCATTGTTATTTCTTAAACTCATGTCCAAACAAGGTGTAGGCTACTCGGACTTTCAACTATAATCAATACCTTTCTCATCTTAGGAGAATTATAGCCTCACCTTATTCTCCATGTATCCATGAGCACCTGAAAAATTATCATCCCATGTTGAACTCCAAACTACATTACTGCACTAACATGAAGTTCTCAAGCATATGACCAATGTACTCAAAACACAGAGAAACTCTAGACCACTATCAAAGCTCCACACATCTAAAACAAGAACTTATTATGACACCATGATCTTCACATCCCCCTTAGGATATACCATGCTCTAAGTGACTTCACCACGGTCTCAAGTGCCATGCACAATGTCAAAACTCGAGTCCATAAGCAAGAGTATACCATGACATAAAGCAGACAAACTCAAAACCAACATCACCTGTCCAGCAACACCAACACCTTAGCCAAAGAATCCAATCATCCTCCATGGTTCCAAGATGTTGCACATCTTCAAATAGTGTCCATACAAATGTGAAAGAACCCTTCTGCAACAACAGGATCAAAGAGCTCCTCCTGATAACATCTACAACACTAAAGAAAAACATTCACCACCAAGTGATGAATCCAAAGTCATTGCTAAAGCTCCCACTGAACTATGACAACCAAGCTTCTTGAGCATCATGACCCAACATCTACTAATCTGAAAATCCTTGAAGTCCACACAACAACATGTCCATCAAGTGGCACCAAGATCTCCAAAACAAGCAAAGATTACCATCACTGTCAAAAGCTTACACAAAGCAATATATCCAAGCTATACATGACATCGTGATACAACATGCTATAGGTTCCTATAACTGACTATTCAAGTACTCAACACCATCCATCTTCTCATCCCAAAGCAACCACACCAATTCATAAGTGACCACAGACAGGCCAACTAATAGATCTACACCAACATTGCATCAACCTCATGGATATAGACAGTCCACATCCGAGTTATCCCACTGTAGCCAATGGGTAGCTAAACCACCAACCACATAACTCGAAGATCAATTCCATCAAACGTGCAAACCCATCATCACATTAGTAATCATAAACCGAGATATCAAAGAATATAACCATGTAAACACCAAGACTCCAACACCAGATCATGACCAAATCCGATTTTCCAAACATGTCCACACCGAGCACCATAGTCAAGGAATCCACAAGCAACACCACAAGAATGCTGAGTGACAAATCACATACCAATACTCTCATAAGATAAATCATCTCACCTCCTCATACCACGTCGAAGCACGCATGCAAAACTACAACCATCTCATCTAGCAATGCCCCAAAAGCCAGGGTCTAGAAAATAGTTCAACAACAACTCCACATAATCACAAGTTTTGCTTGATGTGTAAAACCTAAAAAACCACATAAAACATGCAAGTACAATACATACTTAAAAAAGGAAACAACAGTTCAAGGACCCCAGGCCCCCTTCAAGCCAATTCCAAAACCATCAATATGCACATGCATCCGAGAAAGAGATAGGCTATTCTAGAAGCTTTCAAACCATCTAATGATTAACTCCATAGCCTTCAGTATTCAAGGTTAACAGAATACAATGCCTTCCAACACCAGGAAATACCACCTAGCATAAGCACTCTCTTCGATGACTGAGACACAACCCAAGCTTCTCCATATCACCATGGAGCCTCTCACATAGAAACCCAATATGAAAGCTTTGCTGCAACTCAACCAAGAAGCAAAGAAATCCACCTCATACATTAAGGTTATACTGCTACAAAGATAACTAACTCCATCTTCACCATCCTTCAAACTACATGTTGTCTCTGAATACTACAAGACTTCCACTCACTAAAGGATCAGTACATCAGCCAATTCCTCTAGATTTCCTCAAGCCTAACAGACTAAGAAATCTTCATAGAAGAAATACCCAAAACCAGCAACCAAAAGAAGGCTTTGATACCACTTGTAGGAAAAATTGTCATCTCAAAGAAACCTCCAAGAACAGTAGTTCCTTCAGTAACTTTAATTTCAAATAGATTGCCTCAAAAACATGTACAACTATGTCACAAAGTGGAATTAGACACAGTTCATTTTCCAAATTAATCCTTCTGAGAGAAGCACATGTAAATTTGGTTTCAACAACTTGCATAAACAGATTCAACAAACAGAACCATTAAACATGAAAGTACAGAAGATTAGAACACACATATTTATGTGGGGAAAACCCTTTCGAGTAAAATACCCCACACTCCAAAAGATCTGACCCATTGTATTATTCAACAACAAATAGAGTTACAATACAATCTCAAGCTCTTAGCCCTTTTCACAGAGATTACACCTTATTTCATTCTAGAGACAAGCTAGAAACAACCCTGTTATGTTTCCCTCTCTCCTTTTTACCTTTCCCTGATCAACCTCTCAGTCCATACAACCTTCACATTGTTGCAATACTCCTCCACAGTATACAGTGTAGATTAACACGAGAGATTAACCAAGACACTTAATCTGGAGGGATTTCGGTAGCATAATCTTGCCTCAATCTTCCTCTCACTCTCTCAGATTGGCCTCATGGCCTCGGCCTTACTAGCTAGCCTCACAGCCCCAACCACTCCATAGGATACAATGTGTGGAAAACATACATATTTGGTTTCCAGGAATCTACTATCCAAACCGATTCAGTTTGCTCAATCACCAAGAAGCTCAATTGTCGACATTATCCCACATTGGTGTAGAATATTAACAGTCTTTAGTTTATAAACAAAAGCCCAAAGACTTTATGTATCCACGAGTTATCCCTTTTATTACCAACTTACTCGTACACCGCATTTGACCATCGTACCAAACTGTTGGTCATTCCTTGTGGTCTCCACCATGACACGCATTCACTGCTTATGCATTTCTGGAGAATCAAGCTAGGAATCAACAATATTCTCAGCAAGTCTCCCAAAATTCCAAGTGGTCCCCACATCTGTCAGCTTGTCTGATCTTAGCCATTCCCTGCTATCCCACGATGACCCCACCACACTGCTTTAGCTGATTGCGATATCATGGACGACTGCCACATGTCCCATCTGATGACACTAAAGGAGATGAGTTTGTGTGACCATTGATCAATCTTTGTTTGATCTCAATGGCTTCCCACCATCACATGATCAGAAATCATGAGGTCTTTAATGATCACGAACTCATGGGTGACTGCCACGTGTCTTAATCAGTAAAGCAGAAGGACGTCGATCAGTTGGGCTCCATTAATCGATCGACAATGAAGAATCAAAAAGAGATAAAACACAAACCCATCAAAAAGAGTCACAGTGATATGCATCAGGAATAGTTCCATCAGCCAGAGAACCACTATCGGCAGCAAAACTGAAAACACACAACAATAGCTCAAGTCACACCAGCCACTTCCATCAGCAAGACTTCAATCATCGAAAAAAGCTTACATTGATAGTTCAGGTCACGCCGATGACCCTCATTGTCGGGACACTCTAGAGCTCACACTGAAATAGCTCACTCGGAGGTTTAGGCCTATGGGATTGAGGCACACAATTCCAACATTAGGTTGTGTACTGAAATAATCCTTTCTTTTCATGTTATGAGAACTCAGTTCTCCTTTAAAGAAGTTTATTCAAGCCTTCCTCAGAATCATTTTTGTGATCGAACTATTAAATTGGTTTGTGTGGATAGATTTTCTGAGAATTATTGTGAGTCAAAGTTGCATGTTTTTATCAATTAGGTGTATCACCCATAGTTATAGTTTTCAGTACATTTATTTCAAGCCTTTTTATCCTTTTCCATTACAAGTTACCTAATAACTAACCTAAAAATTTAATAGGAAGCCTAGAACATGGAGGTTTACTTTCAAATAGGATACCCACAACCTGAAAGTAATCCAATGTTTCAATAGATTGTTGAATTTAATCATTCAAGCATTTTGGGCGCAATCTGTTTGAAAACAATTTGTGGCATGCTCGGTGTGACTTTGAATAACTTTTCAGAGTAAGAATTTAATAGTTTCAAGTTGTTGTTTTGGTATATATAGTAGTTCTTCAGCCTTTCAGAGGTTAAATTTTCATATACCTAGCGACTCCATTCTTAATTTCTAGTAGATCAAGTGCAAGTAGCTTATGAGAAATATTCATAAAGGATGTTCTTCTCCATTTGAATAGTTGTAGCTATCTTCACCAAAGAGAAGAGGAACGACAGCCAAGCAAACACCTGGTAGGCCTTCAAGAAATCAATCAATTTCTCCAGTTCTCAAAGCAAAACCATTAGTATACACATCAAGAAGGAGAGGTAGATCATCAGCAAGGCATCTAGGTTCACATTCAGCTTCGCCAAGTTATAGAGCATCAGTTTCACATGTACTAATTTTACAAGCTGTGAATCTTAGAATACCAGTAGCTCCAATGGACAAAGCACATGCTTTTTTTCCATTCAATGGGGGAATCCCATTGAATCTGGCTTAGCACAATGATATACCAATTGCAACACACAAAAGTATGCCCTTTTTTACTAGTGAAGATCAAACTACGCCAATAGAGCATATCAGAGACGTAGCTTCACTATGTGGAGTTCATCACGTTACTCAAGAGAATGTGGCGTTGAGGCTGTTAGCAGTGTCATTCAAGGGAAAATCACTTCAGTGGTTTCATGGCTTACCAGTCAATACTGTCGCGACATGGGATAATTTAGGTGACAAGTTGAGCAAACAATTTTCTAACAAGTCTGATCATCTATCTCTAGTCGAGTAGATGACGATTATAAAGAGAGCACCACAAGAACAGATGGTGGACTTTAATGTCAGGTTTCAAAGGACCTAGAATATAATTCCAATAACAATAAGGCCAACTCTTGATCACGCTTTTTTGTATTACCTTAGATCTTTGAATAGTGATATTTCCTTAATGATACAATCAATGGGTGGATTAACATTACTAGTAGCATATGACATCACTATTAGAGCTGAAAACAACCTTATATAGGTTGGTAAAATTGCACCAAGACCTCCTATGCCAACATTTCTAGATATTCATCCCATGATGCCCATTAATTAACCATCTATTGACTCGCTTCTAGCTGAACTATCCTGAGGTTATCAGCTAGTTGTTCAAGATGGTGCTTTTCCAGGACAAACATATTTCCAAGAACTTAAGGGTAATTAGAAAGAGATGGAAAAATTATTGCAGATAGTCAGCAATGATTTGGTTAGTCTTAAGAGGAAAAAAAACCAAAATTTTGGGCCTTACCAAACACCTTCTCAGCCTAATAGACCACCTTATCAGGCAAAAAATCAAGGACAATGAAGGAATTTCTATCCCAGGCCACCATATAATCAAAATCAAAATGTTGTCAGCTCTTCTAAAGAGCTTGTACCTATCCAGAATAACTTGGCATAGGATTATGTATGGTGTTATCCATGCAATCTCACAATTAGGCCACATGCATGAACGAAATAATTAATCAAGCCCTGATGATACATAGCAATTATGTTGCTGCAGAAGATATAGTCAAAGAAAATAGTGATCAACAGAGTGATCAAACACAATAGACTGACATGGATGTTGCCATGATGAACTAGCAAGGAAATGAATTCTATGGAGTTAATCATGCACAAGGTCAAAATCAATCAGCCACTTCTATTGCAACAAATACAAGATCCAAGAAAAGAGAAATTGACCTGAAACAAGTTGTTTCTAACAAACTGTAGCCAGAAAGTGACAAACATTAGGCTAATAAAGGTAAATAGCAAGCTATTGAGCAGAAAAATCAAGTTCCAGTAGCTGATAAAGAGCAGTCACAGCCCTCTTTTTCACATAATGTCTAGATTTTACCAAGAAAGAAACCTGAACATTGCCAAGAGTAGTAGAAACAAGCTAAACCTATCAAGGAATAGCCAAGATCTCATCCATTTTAAGTGTAGAAGGAGGTTGCTTTTTAGAAAGAACAACACAAGGTTAGTTCTCCAACTTTCAATATTGTATATCATATGAAAAAGGAAACTGTTAGCATCACCATGTTGGATGCATTACAACTTCCTAGGCAGAAGGAAAGTCTGCAGGAGGCTCTGGCTAAGATATCAATTTCTGACAAACAACTAAAGAACATCTAAGAGTTCTTGCAAACAGTTCAGATCATAAGGAGCAGCCAACTCAAGAGATAAAGCCACCACCTTTTTATGTTAGCTTGATAATTGGTGATAACATAGTGCATAATTGCATGATAGATTTAGGAGCAAGCAGCTCAATTATGCCTAAATAGTTGGTAGATAAGTTAGGACTTGAGTACGTATGAACCATTTTCAAAAGGCGTAGTTCAATTGGATGGCACAACCATTAAGTATCTAGGAGTTATCAAAAATTGGCCTCTTACATTGCATGCTTGTCCAAACTTTCAAATTCCATAGGACATATATATTCTTGATCTCCCACCTTATTTTTCCATTTTCCTATCTAGAGATTTCACTGCAAAATTAGGCAGTTATCTGTCATCAGACTGATCACACATGTTTTTCAAAACCAAATATGTTACTAGAGTCACAATCAAGTCAAAACCTCAGGCTAAAGACCATATCAAGCCCTATGTGCCAAATCCCATAAATGCAAACCTAGCTTTCCATGATCAGGAGGATCAATCCATTACCCTCGACCCCACTATACCTATAGAAGGCATACCCAACATAAATTTAGATGAGTGGGAAGCCGAGAATCATGAGGTTGATCCATTCAGTCTCATGGATGAAGTAGGTTTGGGCATTTATATGATTCAAGAACCCGATGTAACTATTCCAAATCTGGTCAAAGAGGAAAAATAGCCAGAACAACAAATTGATCAGCTTTGGAAGTTGTATTTTGATGGATCCAAGAGTAAAGTAGGTGATGGTGGAGGAGCAATGCTCATACCTGAAGGAGATAGGTATTATTCAGCTTTTAGATTTTCTTTTAGTTGTTCTAATAATGTTGTTGAGTACGAAGCATTGATACATGGTTTAGAATGGGCCAGAAAAAGGAAAATTAGGTGCTTATAGGTGTTTGGTGATTCTCAATTAATAGAAAATTAGGTTATAAATCTGAATTTAACAAAGAATGATTTGTTGAAATTGTATAAACACCGTGTTTGGGACTTAATTGAGGAGTTTGATGCATTTAATCTGCAATCAATACCAAGAAATCAGAACAAGCAAGCTAATAAACTTGCTGCCATAGGATCACAATTTGACATTCCAACTAAAATCCATAATGTGGAAGTGCAGCAATATGTGAAGGTAGTTGTCAGACCTTCGGTACCTGATAATAATGTAAGTTGGCAGATTTTTTATAGTGATGAATAGATAATTCACTTTTTGATGGAGGAAGTAGATTTTTCTGCTAGAAACCATCAAAAATTTGATCAACAATATGATGATCAAATCATGCAACTAAAGTCTAATAAGCTGCCAAAGGGTTTGGTGACCCTTGAATGCATCTTCAACACCGATGATTAGGTTAGAAGAGATAAATCCAGTATCACAGTGAAGCAGGAGCATTACAAATCAATAGAGATATTCAAGGAAAAGCTCCTTAAGCTTGGAAAAGTCTGTACAAAAGAGGAACAACAAGCCTTTGTCTTGCTTTTCAAGAATTCACTAGCATATTCACCTGGAAGTATGGAGATCTGAAGGGTTTTAACCTTGAGTTGGCTCAACATACAATTGAGTTAGAGCCCAACGCACAACCAGTGTGACAAAAACAAAGGCCATTGAATCCTAAGTTGGAACACTTGATGAACACAGAGTTAAACAAGCTAATTGAAGGTAGTATCATCTTTACAATCAAGCACACTTCTTGGGTTTCAAATCTAGTGCCGATTAGGAAGAAGAGTGGAGAGACAAGGTTGTGCATGGATTTCCATTATCTAAATAGAGCTTCACTCAAAGATCACTATTTGCTGCCTTCAATGGAGAAAATACTATAGGTTGTTTTAGGATCAGAGAGGTTCTCGTCGCTGGATGGTTATTCAGGATATAACTAGATCTTGGTTAAAGAAGAAGATCAGTACAAAACAACCTTTACCACCAAGTGGGGTACTATGGCTTACATAAAGATGTCATTTGGATTGTCAAATGTAGGAGCAACCTTTCAGAGAGCAATGGATATGGCTCTCCAAGGTTTGATAAACAAGTTTTTTCTTGTTTATTTAGATGATATCACTGTTTTCTCATGAAATGCTAATGAACACTTTGATAATCTTAGACATATTTTTTAAAGATGCAGAGTATGGGATTTCCTTAAATCCAAAAAAATAGTATCTTTGTTGTTCACGAAGATAAACTTCTGGGTTATATTGTTTCTAAGGATGGCATTTCTATTGATCTGGAATGTATTGCAGCCATTCTGGCATTACCAATTCTTGCTCACAAAAAGGGTTTGCAAAGTTTTCTGGGAAAAATAAACTTCGTGAGGAGATTTATTCCCAATGTTGTAGCTTTATTGCATACATTAACATTCATGCTAAAGAAAAACATTCAATTTAACTGGACAAGAGAAGGAAAGAACATTTTTTAGTAGATTAAAGAGGCACTTGCAGCAACCCCTACTCTTATTAATCCAAATTTTGATAAGGATTTCATACTATATGCATTTGGGGGAGATTATACCATCTCTGCAATGCTCTATCAACAAAATAATGAAGGTATGGAGCTACCTATAGCTTTCTTTAGTCAGGTTTTATGTGATTATGAAACTAGGTATTCATTCATTGAGAAGCATGTGCTTATTGTATTGAGAAGTCTCAAAAAAATTGGACATATGTTGTCTAATAATAAGATACATTTGTTGGTAGCTCACCCAACAGTTAAAGAGTTTCTACTGAATAAGGACATTAATGACAAGAGAGTAGGTTGGATAACCAAAGTCATGGAGTATGACATCAATATAAAGGTTACCAAGCTTGTTAGAGGTAAGGGTCTGTGCGAGTAGCTTGAAGAAAATAAAGAAAACAACAGTGAATTAGTCACTACAGTTCTAAATTTTGAAAAATAACCTGCTATTACAGCTACTTCAGCTGATTGGATCAATCAAATGATTCATTACTTGCATACTGGAGATTGTTTAAAAGGTATGGATAGATCAAAACGAAGGTATTATAGATTACAAGCAATTCCATATACAAAAATTGATGGTGTTCTTTATAAGAAAGATTTCAATGGTGTATTCCTCATATGTGTTTACCCAAATAAGACTAAAAGAATTCTCAAGGAATTCCATGATGGACCTATTGGAGGTCACTCTACACCACATACTATAGCTCTAAAAATAATGAGAGCTGGATATTATTTTCCAGATATGTTCAAAGATGCTCATGCTTATGTGAGAAAGTGCAGTAAATGTTCATTGTTTGTAGGAAAATAGAAGTTAGCATCCCTACCCCTAAATCCAATTCAGGTTGAACAACCATTTGGAAAGTGGGGACTTGACTTCATCGGTCCAATTAACCAACCATCAAGCACAAGTCACAAATGGATTTTGACTGCCATAGACTACTCTATGAACTGGACTAAAGCAGTTGCATTAAGAGATGCAAATGAAACATCAGTTTTAAACTTCTATCAGGACATAGTTTCCAGGTTTGGTACACTTGATTCAATTATTTCTAATAATGCTTTGGCCTTTGTTGGTTTGAGAGTTTCAGATTAGTTAGTAGACCATAATATTTATCTGAATACTTCATCCAATTATTACCCCTAGGGTAATGGACAGGTTGAATCAATGAATAAGAATCTGATTAAGATCATAAAGAGGACTATTGAAGATAATCAGAGGTCATGGCATGACAAACTCAAGTTAGCCTTGTGGGCTGATAGAATTACACCAAAACAATCAATAGGATTTTCACCATACATTTTGGTTTATGGAAAAGAAGCCAAATTACCTATTTCAATTGAATTACCAACTCTGAGTTACATAAAAGAGCTTGAGTTAATTGAGGAGCAGCCAATGCAAGTCAGGCTTGCTCAATTGATAGAGTTGGAAGAAACCAGAAAAGAGTCTTAAAGGAAGCTCCAAATTCATCATTCTCAGATGAATAAAACATTTGACAAGAAAGCAATAGCAAGATTCTTCAATGAAGGTGATTTAGTCTTCAAATGGGATGAGCTCAAAAGTAGGCCTAGTAAACATACAAAGTTTGATGCCATGTGGGAAGGCCCATAGATTATCACAGCAAGGAAAGAACATAACGCTTTCCAGCTCTCAAGGCTAGACGGCAAGGTGCTGCCAATCCCCATCAACGAGATTCACCTTAGGTAGTTCTACTAAAGAGAAATGTTTGTAGATGTACATAGTAGAGTAGTTTTTAGTTTCAGTTATGCTTTCAATAAGTGCCCCATGGCACGTTTCATTTCAATTTTGTTTTTCTTTCAATAAAGTGCAGTTGTTGCATGTGGTTTTCAAGATCTTTCTTAAACATAGTTGCAGTAGTTTCTTTCAGTTTGAGTGGTTTGAGCTGAGTTACAATTTTTTCCAAGTCAAGGAAGAGAAAAAAATGGACTCCATGCCCAATGGATAAGATATATACTAGTCTATGGTGTTTAGCAGGAAAACACTCTGCAAAGGTCGCCAATTTATTACCTACTTTTCACTGCAAGCTCAAATAGGTAGAGCTGAATTGAATTCATCATTGAGAGGTACATAGAATTTCAAAATTTTCTACTAAAGTATTCATCATCATGTAAAAATTTTATTACATTTGGTTTTCAGTTTTTCTTATGCAAGTACTTGTAACAAAAATTTAGACATTTGCATAACAAATGTTGTTTAATTCATATTGTAAAAATAAAGGTCCCACACAAGCCATGGGAGTAGCTTAATTTGATTTACATAATCAAAAGATAGGTACAAGAACAAATTGTAAACTATACAACTATGGACGATGTAAACATAGAAAGGAGGGTGCTTCATCATTGGCTGTAATGATGAATCCATTGATACTTGATATCTTTGAGTTGTATTGTTGAAACTTTTCAATCTCCTTCGACTCTAGTCTCCTTGATTTTTTCTGTAGAATGATGAAAATGATGTTAGAGATTAACTCTAAGCAATGATCAATCAAGATCAATCCTATGCCTACATTTCCAATAGGAATATAATCTACATCTTTTCAAGCATATATCAGATGATTAAGTAATCAAATTGATATAACCAAAAGAAAAGAAAATTCAATGGAAGCTTCCAACTTAATTTATTTTGCTAACATATTTGTTTAAGTGTGTAGGTATAGGTATAATCATCATTCCAATCAACAAATATGCTTATGAGTGGTGTGAAATGTGGCTCCAACAAGGGTTGAGCCCAGCTCATAAACAGTGACATGGGACAACAATATGGAATAAAAGTAATTATCATTCTCTATGAATAAATAGTTGATCAAGCAACTTTATGTCAACTTGATGAAAATAGATTGAGCAAGTCATCTCTTGTTCATCATTTGAAATTATATCAAGAATAGTTACCAATCATTCATTGCAAAATCTATCATCAATGATGGAACAATAATCATGATCAAGTGCAGACTTAATGTAAACGGATGATGTAGTTTAAGGTGTTTCTAAAATCAATTTGACATCAGTAGTAAATCATGATCATAAATGATGGTTACAGGAATAAAAATGCAAAGGTTCTGTTATGCCTTGCATAACCGCTCCACTTTGATCTGGATCAAAATGGGTCCCCCTTTCTCTTTTTTGTTTTTTTCTCTTTTGCCTTTGGTTTTCTGCCTTAGGCGTTTTTCTTTCAAAGTTCTGCCAGAGGCAGAACCGGGACCAGACTTGGAAATTCCTTCTAAGTTTTGGTCTTGTTTCATCCCTAGTTTCAGTTTCAGCTATTCTTTTCCTTCTTCCTTCGTTCTTTGTCGGAGTCGGGTCCAGGTCCAGGTTTGGAATGTTGAACTTTCTTAAAGTTCCTCATTTTGGTTCTACCCCGGGTCTGACCTCGCCCTTTTCTTTCCTCTTTGTTGGTCTTGGTCTTTTTGTGTCCTTTGCCTTAGGTGTTTCCTTTTGTGGCCTTTGGCATTTTGTTTCCCTTTGTTTTGGTTGTTTGTTTTGGCAGACCCGAGACCAGAACGACTTCCGAACTTGGAACTTTTTCCAAGCTCTATTTTTGTTCCTTCCTGGGTCCCGGTTCTGCCACTTTGGTCTTTTTCTACCTTATGTATCTTTTTTTGTTGTTCCGCCGGACTCGGAACCGAAACGAACTCCGAACCCTGAAACTTGGAAAATTTTCTGGTTCAGATTTGGTTCCGGTCCCGATTATACTTCATCATGTTCTTTTCCTTTTTGTTTCTTTTTTTTTCTTTGTCGTGGGGTTTTCCTTTCCCTTTTCTCTTTCTTTCTGTTCCTTTCTTCCTCCTTTGGATGACGTAGGAGGTGGGTTCAGAACGGAATCCAAACCTGAAACTTGGAAAAGTTTCTGGTTCAGATTTGGTTCCGACCCCGGTTCCGCCTGGTTCGTTATTTTGCTCCAGCTCCACCGATGTTTTGTTCCTGTCCTTTTCATTTTGGGTTTCCTCGTGGATGTGGAGCCAAGATATGGTGTGAACTCAAGAATGGTGATTATTTCCTTGGCTCATTCTAGACACAACTCCGGTCTCGAGTCCAGTTTTCTTTTGGCTCCACCCTCACGAGTTTCAGAGGTGAAGGATGTTGTTTAAGGGTCGTGTTTTGTCCCGATCCCGGTTCCATCGGGATTCATCCAGTCGTACCCTCTCGTCCCATTTTGGTTTTGACCCCACCTTCGCCGGTTTTATATTTCTTTTTGATAAGATTGGAGGCATGATAAATAATGATATACCTTACTTGCCTTTGGGAACTAATGGAGGAATCTGTTTTGCAGGATCAGGTTTATTTATCTGAAGATATCCCTTAAGGGAGTTTTCGCCAAAGGATCTAAGTTAGACAAGAACTCTAGCCGAAGGATTAGGGTCTTGCCGACCCAATTGGGTCCCACCGACATATTTTGTGCCTTCAGTGTAACATGTTGAGCGTGGCATAACGTCTCACCGACCAAGGTAAGGTCACAGCGACAAGGAGGAAGCTCGGCAAGAGTGAAAGAAATCGGCGAAAGGTCCTACCGATACACAAAAGTCTCACTGACTAGTGCAAAGGGGAGTTCGGTGTAATGTCTCATTGACTCAAAGGGGTCTTGGCGACACCGAAATTCAGCAAAAGGAAATGAATGCAGTGGGAGGTCTCGCCGATGACCCAGGGTTAATCCAATGACAAGGATCGATGAAAGATTGTGATGTCGGTAGAGAGGCCCAGTAAATAAAAATGAGCTTGGGGAGAACCAATGGATGTTGTCCTAGCTCTCGTCGATCGGAGGAAGTCTTATTGAAATAAAGAGGCATCGTCATAGCTATTGGAGTTCGCTAAGAAGTCTCGGCGACCCTGAGGTGTCTTGCCAATGGAATCAAACAATTCGACAGAGAAAGGAGACCTCGACATAAGGTCTCAGCAAAGAGGAAAATTTTTGCCGATATGAAGGAATATCGACATAATCTCTTGCCGATTCAGTAGGGTTTGGCTAAAATGAAACAAAAGTCACCAGAGGATGGTTGGCTCGATGTGATGTCTCACTGACTCATCAAGTTCATGTCGAAGCAAAAACAGAAGCTCGACGCTTTGCTTCCATGGAAGCGGTCAACATACAAAGCGAGCAGAGAGCCAAAGATAGAGGATAAATTCATGAGTCAAATGGACAGCTGTGACCACTGCTAGTGAGGAGGTAGCTCCGCATTAATGGCGATATTTTGGGGTACTCAAAGTAGCTCTACTGGATTTTTGAAATGGACACAGAGGCGTAGAAGTTATGACAATAGGTGCAAAATATCTGCAGATCTTTCTAGAGATGATCTTTACCAGCAGAGACAGCGAGGAGGGCACATTGAATATAGAACCGACTCCCTTCAAAGATCTGGGCACCGACTTCCTGACACCATGTGATATTTTGTAAACCCTAAAAGCGAGTGCTAACTTTCTCTTCGGGAGAAGATATATATATGTATGGCATACTTTCCTTTTTCTAGGGAGTCTGAAAAATTTATAGGTTTAGAGAGAACTGTTTAGAACTAGAACTATTAGGAGTTAGTCAGCTAGTAGAAGGAGAGAGAGTTGCATCTTGATTCTGAGTAATGAGAGCTTCTCTTGTCTTCTTGATTAGCAGTTAGTTTTTTTAAGTACCAAATGGTAATGTATTTCCAAAGTTCTAGTGTAGATGGAAGTAGTCTGAAGATACAGGTTTTTTGTACACTGGTGATTGTGCCAGATTTGTAAATGTTGCTTATCTGTCTAACCCACAGTAGAAGCAAATCTACTTCATATTGTGTTTCAGAACAGTATTTATCTTAAATTAATCATTTGATTTTGAAAGCTTTCAAGGAATGAAATTTCATTTTTATCTTTTATTTAGATGGTAGTTTATAATCAGTTGTTAAAATCAGCACTGTCGATGAATGCAACTATGTGTTGATCACTAGTTAATTTCGTTCTTCAGTTTTAGGTTAGCAAATTCCTTGAAGTTAGCATAGTCTGGTTAAGGTTGGATAAATTATTGTTCATTTATGTTTCAACACCTTGATCCATCTTTTTATATTTCTTTAAAACCCCTAGTTAGTATAGGATTTATTTCATGTTTGATCTTGGAGCAATCCAGAAGTCCAAAACCAGCAGGCCCCTTGAATATTACTATTGCATTGGCCACTGAGCAATCAGTACAGTTGAGACCCAACTACCAAGACCTTGGGAGCTAAGGTATCGGTGTGATCATCTTTCTCTTTTAGGAGAAGCAGAGTAGCAATATTCTATTTAGCACTGTTGTGGTGCCAAAATTGCCATCAACAGGAAACTGGCGCTAGAAGGAGGGCCTAGAAGGGCAAGCTGGATAAAAATCGATCATCCTCTTTAGAAAGACCCCATAGAGTTCTTTGATCAATTGGGAATCCATCATCTTTCATAGAACTCAAGACCCCAACAAGACATAAACATCAGAGAATTGAGGCAACCATTATTCCACCCTTATCAGCTTCGCTCACTCCACCAGGATTTTCACCCATACCTCAGTGGATACCCATTAATCGACCTGCCAATTCATCTCAATTGGCATTATAGCTAGTTCAACCCATACAACAACTAGCTCAACCACCACCACTGCCACCAATGGCATTTTTCTAGAATAATCCCTCTCCATTGGGGACTATTCCTAGAGGTTTTCACGACCTACCCAAGAACCCTGAGAAATTCTGCCCTAAGTATTTTCATGGTGAATCAAGGAGTGCTGAAGAACACATACATGCTTTCAAGGATGTGTGTACCCGAGCTCAAATACCTCATCATGATGTGGTTTGTAGGATATTCCCTTATTCCTTGGGAGACATGGCATATAACTGGTATCTTAATCTTCCTCAAGGCTCTATTCTATCCTAGATAGATTTGGAAAATGCTTTTATCAATCAGTTTAGAGTCTATGTGGACCAAGCTCTTCTGTATCACCAATTCGCTACCATAAGGAAGGAACTAAGTGAATCTTTGCCTTTATTCAATACTAGGCTCCAAAGAATGTATAAGAGGCTGCAGGATCCCTATCTAGTTATCGAGGACAGTGCCATTCAAGCATACTTTAGGGTTATAGACCCTTTGTTGGGATTGTTCTTACAAAGAACTTATCTGCCAGCAAATATTGATACCCTGTCCAAGGTTTATCATTTAGCCATTAAGTTGCAGCAACAGACTAACTATCAACCAGGTTGGGGGGGAGGTTTTCCTTTAATCAGGTATCAGACGCCTAGTACACCCCCTTTATTCAATACCATTCCAGGAGTGTCTTGTTCCCACTATGGGCCTAGGTCTGAACTACAGACTCAACCTCCTGTCACATTCTTTGCTATTGGAACTTCTGATCTCTTTCAACAACCACAGGTTCCTTCAATTTCTCACGGTCTTCATAACCAAGTTGGAACCACAAGCCATGTTGATCAGCCACTTATTGCTAAGGCTGTTGAAAGTGAAAAGACTACTCAGCTTACCAATGAAGTAGAAACCTTGAAGAAAACGCTGTCCCAAGTCACTAATGATATGGATCAGCTTCGTTTGAACCCCTCTCAAAACCAAGGGAACTACCCTAATCAGAATAGCAAAAACCAGGGTACCTATCAAAATAACAATAACTACAACCAAAGAGGTTACCAAAACCAAAACAGAGGGTACAACTAGAGGCCGAATAATAACAAGCAATGGAATACAGGGCCTAATAATGGTGGAGTCCCTCAAAACTATCAAGCAAATGAGGAGAGGTCACATACTGCAAACATGGCCGACCTCAACTTCATGAACAATTGGTGCAGGCTACATAATACAGCAACTCATTCTGAAGTGGACTGCCCTAAATTGGAGAAGATGGTCAAAATGGCACACAAAGATTCCCACACATTTTAGGGGAATTCACACAAAGGAGGCGACTCAGTGGATACTGCAATGACTTATGAGCTCTTCTAGGAGGAGCCATCATTCCCAAGGCAAGAGGAGAATGAACAAGAGGAGGATTCATATGATGCCCAGGCTTTTCAGACAAAGGGAGGACACTTCCTAAGAAATCAAAGTAAGGGGCCATTCACTACATCAGCACCTCCTAACCACATGGTACCCCCAAATCAAGGTACCAATAACAATCCTCCCCCACCAAAAGGCCCACCTGATTTCCATGGCAAGGGTGATTCCTTTGGTATTTCCAAAGGTACTGCCAGTTCTAACTTGGAATTTGATATTATTGCTGAGATGCAGAGACAGAAAACTTCTTTGTCATTCTTTGACATTTTGAAGTGGTGCCCTGCCCAAAGGGAAATAGTGCTAAAAGCCTTAGAGCAAGCCGACAAGTTGAAAGGAAAGAGTAGGATGACACCTGTTGGGGACGTGAATGCAACCTTATACAGAAACAAGGTAGGTACTCCACCCTTCCTTTTAAGTTTAAAAATTTCTGGGAAGAATCTACACAACTATTTATTGGATTCAAGAGCTTCAGGAAATGTCATGCCATTTTCTGTGTGTAAGAAGTTGGGATTGGACCCCATTCAGACAAATAAGAAGGTCATTCAATTGGACAAAACAGAGGTCAATGTATTGGGGGAATTAAGAAACATAAACATTCAAGTAGGATCATATCCTAGGATCCAAACAAACATAGACATCCAAGTGGCAGACATTCCCAAAACCTATGGTATGCTGCTAAGCAGAGATCTGATGAAGAGCCTAGGAGGATACCTTTCCCTTGACTTTTCACATATGTGGCTACCATGGAGAGGGATCCCTACTCAAATCAGGATTGAGAGTGAGCCTCACCTCAAGCATATCATTACTGAATATGATTGCCACAATGAAGTAGCCTATTTCAAAACTGGGATAGGCGTGTATAAAAAAGAAGCCTTAACCTTTTCTATTTTGGATCCTAAAGAACTACCCATACAAAAGCCCCATGACCTTATAATTAATGAGAACCAACAAGCTTTGATCAGAAAACTACAGCAAGATCAGCTGGTCTTGGGGGAAAATGTAGATTTACAAATTCTCCTACTCCCTAATTGGTGCAGGGTACACTATCAAAACCACTTTGAAATAACTTGTCAACCCTGCATTGACATTTTAAAACATGTTTCCCAAGCTGAGGAAGCTGGCACAAGTTGGCCTAAGACCATTCCAGACTGCTTCCCATTTGAAGCCAAGGAAGCGACCATGTTAACCAGGGATATAACATTTGCAAAAGAAATCCCTCTTCAAATTGAACATACCCTAGACACACAACCAAATCAGCATACTGATGAGGAGCAGTCCCAAGATTTGCTTGACACCCTTGCACTCACGGATATACCAAAACCAAAGGGGTTAACCCAAGAGATAAATAAATATCAAAAGGACAAACTTGGGCCACATGATGCATCTAAAAAGGGATTGGAAAGTATTCCTAAGAAACCTACTAAACAACCATCCCTTGTGTTTAATTCAAAAGAATCAACCCCTACTTGTGATCAGTTGTGGACCCTTACCTTTGATGGATCCAAGTCCAAGACCGGTTGTGGTCTTGGAATTGTGCTAACTAGCTCAAAAGGGAAGGTTTTATTTGCTTCTTATAGGTTGCAATTCCGATGCACTAATAATGTAGTCGAATATGAAGCTCTGGCACGGGGATTAATGTTTGCACACAAGAAGAAAGTCACAACCCTGATGGTTAGGGGAGATTCAAAAGTGGTTGTTAAGCAAGTGCACAGCCAGTACACCTACCACAATAAAAGGCTGGCAGCATATAGAAATAGGGTGTGTAATTTGATCGATGACTTTGATGCCTTTGGGATTAGTTTAATCCCTAGAGAAGAAAATCAGGTGGCTAATTCATTGGTAGTCGCTGCAAGCACCTTGGAACCTATGCAAGGCTCCAAGTTTAGAAGATTTTCAGTTGAACTGATGTCCACCCCAGCTATTCCTGAACATATCAGGAACTTTCAGGTCTTTGAGGATGATCGGCACATTTTGGCTTTCTTAGCCAGCTCAAATGTCTTTGAGGGGAAAATTATTGATGATTCTAACAGAGATCAAGGGGATTGGAACCTTGAAGAATGTGATACAAAAGGGGTGCTTAATTTGAAGAGTAATAACATTCCCAAGGGAATGGTTGCTCTAGAGAGAATCTTTGATTCAGACCCAAGGGCTCAAGAGAAGGCCTCAGCTGAAGAAAAGGGAGGTGAATATGAGACAGTTAACCTAACTGACTCGGGTCCTGAAAGGAATGTCTACATAGGGAAGGCTTTCCCTGAAGCAATCAGGGAAGACATATTGAGGGCATTGGATTTTATTGGGGTTATCAACCCAAACTCTACTGTAGGGCATAAATTCATCTTGACTGCTACTGACTACTACACGAGGTGGACAGAGGCCATACCTTGCAAAAAGAGCACAACGGAGGTAGTGATCAAGTTTCTCACCGAGTGCATCACTACAAGGTTTGGGGTACCCTTCACTCTGGTATGTGACAATGGTTCTACTTTCTCCTCTGCGGAGTTTATTTATTGGGCCTATGATCACAAGATTGTCTTGAAGTATTCATCAAATTATTACCCGCAAGGTAATGGAGTTGCAGAGTCTACCAATAAGAATCTCTTAGGGGTGATTAGGAAATTGTTAGAACATAACCCTAGAGACTGCCATACCCAGCTAAGATTCGCACTATGGGCAGATAGGACTCAGATTAAGGCTACCTTGAACACCTAACCATTCAATCTGGTATATGGCCAAGAGCTCGTCTTTCCCATTCATCTTCAAATACCTATCCTTGAATTCATGCAGAAGTTTTACTCCAGTGATGATAGGATAGAAGTTAGATTAGTTGCTTTGTTGAAATTAGAAGAACAAAGAGATGTTGCATTGCAGCAATTCTTTAGGCATCAGGTTGTTGTCAAATGCTGGTTTGACAGAAGAGCCAAGATAAAATCTCTTAGGATATCAGACCTAGTGCTCCTATGGGACAAAGCCAATGAAAAGAAAGGCAGTCATCAGAAATTCGACAAACTTTGGTTGGGTCCTTATCAAATTGTTGAGATCTTAGGAGAAAATGCTTTTCGATTGAGTAGTTTAACTGGAGAACCTGTCCCCTTGCCTATCAATGGACAGTTTCTTAAGCACTATTTTGAATCATGAGGTTGGTGTTTGGTTTGGATAGGTAGAGTATTTATATAAATAATTTTTGCATGTAAATAATCTGTGTATATAATCTGTCGTTCTTTATGTAAATAATGTGGCTCTTGTTTGTAAATAGTTTGTTGTTTAGTTGCTTTTCTTCTTGTTCTTTCTTTCCGTTTCCTTTGTTCTTTGTTTTTATTTTGGGTTTTTTTCTTCGTGTTTGATCTGTTTCTTTCCATTTTGGAATGGTGGTTGTTATCTAAAGCATATTGTGGTAATTAGGAGAGAAGTGGTTTGGATATTTTTAGGTTCTCTGATTGGAATATTTTTTCCTCAACTCGTTGTTTCATGCTTGTTTTCAGTAAAGGTTGTGGAAAGTTTTAAAGCAAGGTGCCAAGTAAGTAACTTTCATTAGATCCCCTGAATCTATCACAAATTATCAAGATCATCTCCTCTTATAAGGGTATATTTTTCCTAGGACTATGGTGTTGTAATATTTGAGTGAAAAATTCGGTCTCCCAAGTGTTGTTATGAGGTCCATGGTAGTTTTCAACCTAGATCAGATGTTAAGCATTTGACATATTGAAAAAAAAAAGAGAATTAAATAAGATATTTGAAACTCCAAAAGAAAAGAAAAGAATTATCAAAAGAAGAGGAGTCAATATGAATGGGTGATTCCAGTATCTCTACCGGGGCTATGGACGCCTAGCTGGCAATAGAGAAATGTTGTGAGAGAATTAGAGGTATCTTCGTCAGGGCTGTGGACGCATGAATGGCAACGGAGCAATGCTCGAGATATCATTGCACAAAGGAAATCAACTCATGTAGCTCAATCTTGCACATTGTTGTTCGAAAGATGAGGAAAAATTCATAAGAGAGTGATGCACAATAAAGCACACACATAGATTCAGGGGGTAGCCATTGATTGACTTACATTTGAGATTCTAGCTCAGCCTTGCTTGCTAAAACTGACCCAACTGGAGTTGTGATGCTTATGAACCAAGAGTTCTAGGTAGCTGAATCCTTCAGATTCTCGAAAATGGTTAAACCATTTTCCCAGCCGAGTCGCCATTTGTTATGCCTTGCATAACTGCCCCACTTTGATCTGGATCAAAATGGGTCCCCCTTTCTATTTTTTGTTTTTTTCTCTTTTGCCTTTGGTTTTCTACCTTAGGCATTTTTCTTTCAAAGTTCTGCTGAAGGAGGAACCAAGACCAATACCGGACTTGGAAATTCCTTCTAAGTTTTTGTCTTGTTTCGTCTCCGGTTCCGGTTCCGGTTCTGGCTATTCTTTGCCTTCTTCCTTCGTTCTTTGTCAGAGTCAGGTTCGGGTCCGGGTTTGGAATGTTGAAATTTTTTTAAGTTCCTCATTTTGGTTCTGCCCCGGGTCTGACCCCGACCTTTTCTTTCCTCTTTGTTGGTCTTGGTCTTTTTGTGTCCTTTTCCTTAGGTGTTTCCTTTTGCGGCCTTTGGCATTTTGTTTCCCTTTGTTTTGGTTGTTTTTTTTTGCAGACCTAGGACCAGAATGGCTTCCGAACTTGGAACTTTTTCCAAGCTCCATTTTTGTTCCTTCTTAGGCCCCGGTTCTGTCGCTTTGGTCTTTTTCTACCTTGTGTATCTTTTTTTGTTGTTCTACCAGACTCGGAACCAGAATGAACTCTGAACCCTGAAACTTGGAAAAGTTTCTGGTTTGGATTTGGTTCCGATCCCGATTCCGCTTCGTCCTATTCTTTTACTTTTTGTTTCTTTTTTTCGCTTTGTCGTGGGGTTTTCCTTCCCCTTTTCTCTTTCTTTTAGTTCCTTTCTTCCTCTTTGGATGATGTCAGAGGCGGGTTCAGAACGGAATCTGAACCCAAAACTTGGAAAATTTTCTGGTTCAGATTTGGTTTTGACCCCGGTTCCGCCTGGTTTGTTATTTTGCTCTGGCTCCATTGGTGTTTTGTTCCCATCCTTTGCATTTTGGGTTTCCTCGCAGACGCGAAGCCAGGATGGGGTATGAACTCAAAAATGGAGATTACTTCCCTGGCTCGTTCCAGACCCGACTCCGGTCCCGAGTCTGGTTTTCTTTTAGCTCTGCCCCCACCAGTTTCAGAGGTGAGGGATGTTGTTTGAGGGTCGTGTTTTGTCCTGATCCTGATTCCCAGTTCCCCTGGGATTCATCCAGTCTTACCTTCTCATCCCATTTTGGTTTTGACCTCACCTCCGCCGGTTTTATATTTCTTTTTGATAAGATTGGAGGCATGATAAATAATGATATACCTTACTTGCCTTTGGGAACTAATGGAGGAATCTATTTTGTAGGATCAAGTTTATTTATCTAAAGATATCCCTTAAGGGATTTTTCACCAAAGGATCTAAGTTAGACAAGAACTCTAGCCGAAGGATTGGGGTCTTGCTGACCCAATTGGGTCCCACCGACATATTTTGTGCCTTCAGTGTAACATGTTGAGCACGGCATAATGTCTCACCGACCGAGGTAAGGTCACAGCGACAAGGAGGAAGCTCGGCGAGAGTGAAAGAAATTGGCGAAAGGTCCTGCCAATACATAAGTCTCGCCGACTAGTGCAAAGGGGAGTTTGGTGTAATGTCTCACCAACTCAAAGGGGTCTTGGTGACACCGGAATTTGGCGAAAGGAAATGAATGCAGTAGGAGGTTTCGCCGATGACCCAGGGTTACACCGATGACAAGGATCGATGAAAGATTGTGATGTCAGTAGAGGGGCCCACTAAATAAAAATGAGCTCGGGGAGAACCAATAGATGTCACCATAGCTCTCACCGATCAGAGGAAGTCTTATTGAAATAAAGAGGCATCAACGTAGCTATTAGAGTTCGCTAAGAAGTCTCGGTGACCCTCAGGTGTCTTGCCGATGGAATCAAACAATTCGGCAGAGAAAGGAGACCTCGATATAAGGTCTCGGTGAAGAGGAAATTTTTTGCAAATATGAAGGAATATCGGCATAATCTCTTGCCGATTCAGCAGGGTCTGGCCGAAATGAAACAAAAGTCGCCAGAGGATGGTTGGCTCGGTGTGATGTCTCACCGACTCATCAAGTTCATGCCAAAGCAAAAATAGAAGCTCGACGCTTTGCTCCCATGGAAGCGGTCAACGTACAAAGCGAGAAAAGAGCCAAAGGTAGAGGATAAATTCATGAGTCAAATGGACAGCTATGACCACTGCTAGTGAGGAGGTAGCTCCGCATTAATGGTGATATTTTGGGGTACTCAAATCAGCTCTGTTGGAGTTTTGAAATGGACATGGAGGTGTAGAAGTTATGGCAATAAGTGCAAAAGATCTACGGATCTTTCCAGAGATGATCTTTACCGCAGAGACGGCAAGGAAGGCGCATTGAATACAGAACTGACTCCCTTCAAAGATCTAGGCACCGACTTCTTAACACCATGCAATATTTTGTAAACCCTAAAAGCAGGTGTCGACTTTCTCTTTGGGAGAAGATATATATATGGCATGCTTTCCTCTTTCTAGGGAGTCTGAAAAATTTCTAGGTTTAGAGAGAACTGTTTAGAACTAGAACTGTTAGGAGTTAGTCAACTAGCAGAAGGAGAGAGAGTTGCATCTTGATTCTGAGTAATGAGAGCTTTTGTCTTCTTGATTAGCAGTCAATTTTTTTTAGTACCAGATGGTAATGTATTTCCAAAGTTCTTCAAGTGTAGATGAAGCAATCTGAAGATACAGGTTTTCTATACACTAGTGATTGTGCCAGATTTGTAAATGTTGCTTATCTGTCTAACCCACAGTAGAAGCAACCAAATTTGAATCTACTTCATATTGTGTTCCAGAATGGTATTTATCTAAAATTAATCATTTTATTTTGAATTCTTTCAAGGAATGAAATTTCATTTTTATCTTTTATTTAGATGGTAGTTTATAATCAGTTGTTAAAATCAGCACTGTCAATGAATGCAACTATGTGTTGATCACTAGTTAATTTCGTTCTTTAGTTTTAGGTTAGCAAATTCCTTGAAGTTAGCATAGTCTGGTTAAGGTTGGATGAATTATTGTTCATTTCTGTTTCAACACCCTGATCCATCTTTTTATCTTTCTTTAAAACCCCTGGTTAGTATAGGATTTATTTCATGTTTGATCTTGGAGCAATCCAGAAGCCCAAAACCAGCAGGCCCCTTGAATATTACTGTTGCATTGGGCACTAAGCAACATCAGCACAATTGAGACCTAACTACCAAGACCTTGGGAGCTAAGGTATCCGTGTGATCATCTTTCTCTTTTAGCAGAAGCAGAGTAGCAATATTCTGTTTAGCACTATTGTGGTGCCAAAATTGCCAACAACAGGTTCAAGGATGATCATCACGATAGCATGAATGCATAACTGGAGGGTAGTAGATCAAAGCAAGTGTTGATAACACAGTAAGCTATAGGCCTACAAGACTATAATAAGAGCATTGTTACATGAAAGAATTAGGAAAAGCATCATCTAGAGATCAGAGAATAAGAAGAGCAAATGGTTTTGATAAACGACAGCCACATCATGAGATTGGAGGAGGACAGTCAATAATCAAATGAAATCATTCAAGTTTCCATGGTAAAGAAAAATATCAATTATAACATGCAACTATTCAAGAACAAATCATGGACAAGTTTTTTTTCTAAAGAAATATCGGTACCACTACAAAAGCCAAAATTGTTGTGCTTTGAATGATCCCTTGATGCGGGTTCCAACTGCTAAATGAACTACTAATGGAACATATTTAGAAAATTTCCAAGCTAGTCTGGCAGACTTGTTTAGGTTGTTGAATTGCTAGGTTTGATTCTCTTCTAATGGTATCTAGTTTTCCAATACATGCACAGTTTGATGCTAACATAAAGAAAAAATGAAAGCACACATAGGATTCCAATGAAATTTATTGTGAGTACAGTGGTTGTCAATAGGACTAAACGTTGTCAAACATTGCTACAATAGATTTAAGTGTCCCAATGATGATAAGGATGAAATCAAAGATGAAGTCGTGGCCAAGGGTTTCTAAAAAACACTCAAGCTTGTAAATGAATATAGATCTTGCAACCTACATAAACTATCAAACCTTTAACATGAAGTCCAAAAGGTAGAATACACTCGGATATCATGCATAAGTCCATTCCTTGACAGAGACTCAAAAAGCTCAAGTCAAGGCCCGAGAGACATGGAAAATGAATATGCATACAGAATACCCTCAAATACATTAAAGGTCGATCCCTTTATACGACTATTTGGGTTTGTATTTTTCAATAGTGAAAGAACACATTTCAAAACCCTCAACATGTTTCAACAAATGCAGCAAAAGAAACCATGAATATACTCCGCAGATACTAATCAATGGTGGCCATGAAAATATAGATGAATCCCTCCAATATGGAAAGACTTCTATTTTTTGCCATCTCCAGAAAAATAGAAGCACTAAGACTATTAATAGCAGCAAGAGTCGTGATAGCGGCCAGAGGGCTCTCATTTTAGTGGAACTTAAAGGATGATTTATTATAGAATATAAAAAAATATGCATTTTATTTTTGTAAACTTTTTTGGGCTCGAATTGAGCTTTTACCAACATAAAATAGGAGATAGTGAAGAGATTAAAATGATGTAATCATATGTATTGTTGTTCTAGGAGAATACACTAAACACCGCAATATAAAGGCTTCAAAAAAATCTCCATGGTAGCCTCAGAATGAGAAAAAGCATCAAAAGAGAACATGAAATAAAGAAATGCATCAGAAATTTGTAGGTCATGGCCTTGAAGGCCTACAAAAAATGGAATACAGAGGAGAGTGTTTTGATTGGTGTGTAAAGAACTTACCTTGTTCTTCCCTAACAAAAATTCTCAAAAAATCAACTCAAGAAATAGTAGGAGTTTTGCAGGTTCGAGCGTCAAACCCTACCTAGGTTGGCAGCGAACTTCTTCATGAAGCTTCTCCAAAAAAGTCAAGTGCGAAATGATAATGATTTTAGGGTTTCAATGCTTATGTCGAAATCCCTAATTCGAGTGGAGTGAATTTTTGACTAAGTTTTAATATAGTAATCATTTCATCATATTTTTGTCGTGGTATTGACCCTTAAGTCAAAGAACCTAATAATGTGCTATGAGGACCGGTCAAATATATGTCAAGTGTGGTTGGCCAATTAAAAAATATGCCAATTTTATAATATGCATGAAGTTGTGAGTTATGAAGCCAAATTTCTAATTTGACATTAACTTTAATGTTTTAGGTTTGCATTATACCATGTAAAGTTAATTGATTAAATGATAAATTATAAATCATTTAATTAATTCAACTATTTTAAGGTGCAAAAATAGAACATTAAGTTGCCCCAATCATGCATGACTTACAAAGGCATGAGGTTGGATTTTGTGTGACTTCAAGTTGATGATGCATGCAAGATGCTTAATTTAGATTGTGCATTAAGGAGATAAATATTGAAAATACTAATAAATAAAAAAATCCACTCATGCACAAAGTAGAACTTCAGTTTTCAGTTATGCAAATAGTGAGGCTCTTCTTTCAGTTCCACATCAATTCACAAGGTGTTTTGATCATGCGCATGGAGAGGTGGAGTTTTCTAGGCACAAAGTACATTTTTCTTCAGTTTTGGGCTATTTTTGTTAGGATTCTCTCTTATGCTCAGATTTCACATTGGAGATGTTTTCACTTCAGTTCTCATTCAGTTCACCTTTTGGCTACATTGTGCATGCCTTTTGTATATATTTGAAAAATTTATTCTTTTTCATCTAGTTCTTATTTTTTAGACTATGCATTCTGCAAAGAGAAATATTTTGTAACTCAACTTTTAGTTTCAGATTAATATATAGCAATAGGTTTATAGGTTCAATTTATGTCATTTTTTGCAAAGATTCCTTTAATTTCAGTGAAGTCAAGTATCTACCTTATCAATATGCTGTTTTTATGAATGATTGGATGGGATTTTACTATGTTTTAATATCAAAACCTTTAAAATCATTGTCTCATTTATACTTGCATGCATTAAAAAATAGTGAAAGTCGCAGGTCTTAGGTTGGGTACTAAAATAATCTTTTATTTTCATGTTATGAGAACTCAGTTCTCCTTCAAAGAAGTTTATTCAAGCCTTCCTCAGAATCATTTTTGTGATCAAATTGTTAAATTGGTTCGTGTGGATAGATTTTCTGAGAATTATTGTGAGTCAGAGTTGCATGTTTCTATTAATTAGGTGCATCACCCATAGTTACAGCTTTCAGTGCATTTATTTCAATCCTTTTTACCCTTTTCCATTACAAGTTACCTAGTAGTTAACCTAAAAATTTAATAGGAAGCTGGCCTAGAATCCAAAGGTTTACTTTCAAATAGGATACCCACAACCTGAAAGTAATCCAATGTTTCAATAGATTGCTGAATTTAATCATTCAAGCATTTCGGGTGTAATCTATTTGACAACAATATGATCTTCCTCATTTTGGAAATGAGTATTGTAACTGCTTTATGGAATGAATGCAATCTATGAATGATTCATTAATGTACTTTGTATCTTATGTGATTAGTTTAATGTTTTTGGATCTATGTTCTTTATATCATGAGTTTAATTTTATATGCTATGGATTAGTATAATTTTGTATATTATGGGATTCGAATGTAAGCATTGTCACGTACCTTAGAGGATGCATGCGTTAAGTGTAGTTCACTTTACTTCTTATTAATTACACTTTTAGAAAAGAAAAGAAAAATTCTTCACTTCCTTTATGTTTGTGTCATCCTCTAGGGTTGTGTGGTGGGGCATTACACCAAGAGTGTGATATTTCTTAGTGTACAACTTTCCTCTTTGTGGTGATGTGATACACTACATTCCCTAAGTTGTGAAACTTTCACTCTTGAATTTCCCTCTCTTGGATACATTAGGTATGATGATCCCTAAGAAGAAGACCTTACATGAATGAAGCAAGATCCCCTTAAACAAAAACATATATATATATATACATATAATGTTCATAAGTGTTTGGCATAACACAACTTGCTAACCTTGTGAAGCTCGAACCCTAAATAAAGGCCACCAAGTATAAAACGCATTGCTTTCTTGTGGAGCCTTCCCCTTATTCATAGGTGTTTGGAATAACACAACTTGTTAATCCGTATGAAGCTTGAAACCCTAAATTCAAGGCCACCTAGCATAGCACACCTTGCTTGCCTATGGAGCCTCTCCTAGCATTGTGGTGTCTTATTGAAGTTGTCAGGATGATAGCTTTGATCTAGTATGGGAGCCCAATATGATTCTCTCATTTTCCACCCTTTATTGGAAGACTCACTTAGTGGACAGCCTAAAGGTCCACTACCTCGAAGTGAGCACAAACTAATAGGATAGATGTGTTCCACATCACATTGGATAGTCTAGGCTTGATTCTTCTTGGTCTTTGATGTTGTATGATTGTGTATCTTTTTCATTGCTACATACATAAGTGTCTTGAATGTCCACTTTAGTGTGAGTTTGACATGGGTGTCATACTGTCACTAAAGTGGGGGAAAAATGTAATGTAAAAAGAAATCCCTTTTTCACACTGAATTTGGGAATAATTAATACTAAAATGAGCTTAATTATGCCTTGATTTAGTGTTGTAATATATTTTTCATATTCACATTAGGTTTAGGGCCCTTTTAAATTAAAATACTTAATTGTGCCTTATTTAGGGTGTTGTAAAGTGTATCTTTACACTTTCACACTAATCTAGGGATTTATTAATTAATTGAGGTTAATTTTCCTTAATTGATCCCTTTAATTCAAATCCAAGACTAATTAAATGCAAATTTTGAGAGATAAATCTGAAATTTATAAATACCATTACACAACACTTAACTTTGGAAGATATGTGTCCTAGGAAAGTGACCTAGGACCCATTCACCATAGGGTGAATGGGTCCTCACTTAGATCTAGGACCTCAATTTAGCATAATGTTTAACACTAAGCAATGTGTGTCCTAGATAAGTGGCGTAGGACCCATTCTCCCTATGGCGAACGAGTCCTCACTTAGACCTAGGACCCCCCTTCAAAATATGTTTTTGATGGTATTTTAATGATTTCAAATCCAAAATTCAATGTTAGCTCGTGATATTTGAATTTCAGGAATTAATATTAAGACACATAAATATAAGGTTATTTCACTTTGTTTCATCCTAAGAATTTCAAGCAATCAAGCAATTTTTACAAGAGCATTATAGAAGCATTCAAGAGAAATTCCAAGGCATTTCAAGGGCAGATTTATTGAAGATTATTGCAAAAATCAAGATTCCTATCATCATGTCAAATATTTGTTGCATCATGCATGTTGTTTGAGCTAATATGGTGATGTATTCTTCAAGATATATGCAAGCATATCAAAGGACATTATCTCTAATCAAGTTTCATGATCAATATCTACATTCATTGAGGCCACTTTATGCAAGATTAAAAATTTGTACTCCAAGGTTTCAATTAAGGATTGGTGAGTTGTGACATTCCATTTATTCATTCATCATTCCTTTCATGCTTTTATTCATTTTGAGGTTTAATTACCAAAACGAGGTTTGACCAAGGCAAACCTCTATTCCCTAATAAAACAACATTTTTCTCTCTTTGATATGTGATTGCAAGTTTTAGGTTGAAGATCTATTGGAGAGAAAAATTGAAGAAAGTTGCAAAGTTTTCAAAGTTGCAAGAAAAGTTGTCAAATCATGAAAACTGAGCTAGAATTTTATTTACAGCTTTCCAATAGTGAATGGCCGAAATCTGGGAGTGCAGATTGAGAAGAACAGAACCTAGAAACTAATTTTCAAGAGCCCTAGCCAGGACCCATTCACAATAGGGCGAATGAGTCCTTATTGAAGTCTGAAAAAACACTTTTGGTGAAAGGTACACAACATTTGACCCTTTTCAAATCTATCTTTTGACTATTAGTTGGGTTAGATTTTATTTTTGCTACTCATTTGCATATTATAGCACACATATTGAATGAAATATAGAAGAATTAGGTTCATCATTTTGTTTCATTTTGGTGAACATAATTTTCCTATATTTCATTAAGTTTGATGATTTTATATTTTTTGCAACTTCTCCAAGAGCCGACTATTTGAAAAATATCCTTCACTTGTATGCACTCCATCTCATTTAGAGTAGTTGTATTAGATAATTTAATTGTATAAATTATATTTTAAGCCTATCAAAATTTAAAGGCATTGTGGAAAAAAATGGTGTTCAAGTCCCCTACCTCTAACCATGTTTCTCTCAATTTAGAAATTTCACATGTTCTTCCATCATCTCTTTCTCCCTTAGGTAATAAACCCAAAACATACCTTAGGCTATAATTTATTGACTTAAGGTCTCAATTGTTACCTCAATCTACTCCTTTTCTTGAAAAATGTTTTCAAATGATGTCTAATTTTAGTCCTTTAATCATGACTCAATAATACTTAGGTTTTTGGACAAGAAGAATATTTTTTAACCTTTTCATGTCTCAACTATACACCACCATTCCTATATGAGATCCAAAAGACACACTTCAAAACCACATCTTTTCAAACTTAGAAGGTCAATGTAATGGTGGATGATCTTCATTAATAGAGAGAACCATGTAATAATCAAACCCCAAAATATGGTAGATGAAAAATTCTAAATGATGTGCATATGATAGCTAATTAGTAGATTGTATAAATATGTCCAATCCTTCTAATATGTTCATAAAACCTAATCTCCTATTTTCCAAGGGAAGTCCCTATTCTTGAGAGTAATGTACAAAAAATTCACTTCTCTCACCAAATTTTGGAGCTATGTATTAATGTGGACTATAAAAAATAGGTCTACAATAAGCTGGGTCCATAAAGAGGGGAAGTTTTGTGAAAAGAAAAATACCAACATGACTGAGTACTCGCTTTTAAAAAAAATAGGTACTCTTTTAGGAATGAAGATTTAAGCCTTAGTTCATAAAGCATACCCATTATTCTTTGAGATCCCTTCTGACTTTGATTAAAATTGTATTCTCCACCTTTTTAGGAATACACCATTTTCTATATATATGTATACACACACATATACATACATACATATATGATGCAGGAGCATCTAGGTACAGGCGTGATCTTGCATCACCTAAAATATTTCAGTTAAATTTTTAATTTTGGTGTGAGTTTTGGTTTGCATTGATGTTTTCAAGCATCTTTCACTACCAGGAATTTAGAAATCTGATCGAAATTGCAAAAATCCAAGTTTTCACCAAATCACTGTCAGAGAACCTAGGGACATCATCTCAAGTCTACATGCCAAATTTCATACAATTCAAAGAAGTTTGAATTTTTCGCTTATTGGTGTGGAATTCCACACTCCTTGCATATGAAGTCACAAAATAAAATTTCAAATTGATTACGCAGCTTCACAGAGAAATGAAATAATTAAAATTAATTCTCATATCCATGCTAAAAGGGTGGAGAGCCACAAAAGTGTGGAGGAGACAAATTAAAAATAAATAAAAAATAATAGAAGCTAAATAAAATGTGAATAGGCAGATTTAGGGACATGGCCAAGGAATGGAGAGCATATTTTAAGAGAATTTAAAATGAAATTGAAAAGCAATTAAAATCCCATCGATTATGTGTGTATGGGGAGAATTTAAAAATAAATCAATGCAAGTGGAAGAGGGATTAAAATGCACAGTGGATGCTGAAAAGGCCACACCATACTATGAGATGAATTTAAAAACTGAAATACAACAAAATCAATAGAGGGAAGCCAATGTAACGTAGGAGGAAGGTGTGGAGAATTGCTGCATACAGTTTGGAGGGGCTGTGCCATTAACTATGGTTGTAGGAAACAAATAAATTTGTAGAAATAAATTCCTAAGAAGCTATGAAGGAGAGGGTGTAGTTCAGAAGTTGTGAAGGAGAGGACTTAGTTTAGAAGGAGAGCCTATGAGTTTTGTTTTGTATTTCATATTTTGTGAATGGTTTTGTGATAGAAGGGAGTACTCTCTTGCGACAATATATCTATATATCTATATCTATATATATACATATACATATACAAATATATATAGATACACATACACATATATTTGTATGTATTTAATGTTAATTTTGTTAGATACATATATCAATGTGCATACATATATACATACATATACATATGCATATATTTGATGTGAAACTCATGGAATATTAAATGGTATGTTCAAGCATTCATTGTGCTAGAATATATTAATATTTTATTTTTCTTTAAGTCAATATCTTGATTCCTTCAATCTTTATAGTTTTCATTTTTTATTATACTTTACCATTATTCAATACAAAAAAAAATAACATTAAATATTTTTATTATGGGTAGTTAAAAGGAGATGTCATCCTTAACAAGATAGTCCATAATTCAAACATGCGTTAGTATTATTTATGACTCCAAACAACTTACCACTAAATATATTTTTTTGTCATATTATTATTTATTACTTTTTAAAAGAATATTTATTATGATTAAATACCTTATAAAATTATTAGTTATATGGTCAATTAGAGGATGTTAGTTGGCAGTTGATTGTTATACAGTGAAAGCAATGAAGGAATATTCTCCGTAAAGTTTTTGAAGCTACATTGAAAATGAGAGGAGGTGGAAGTATTAAATTATTGAATAGATTGTTTATTATACATTTTTTATATTAAAATGGTTGTAATTTTTTTTCCACTAAAAATTAGGTGAATGAAACCAATTAACAAATGCTAAATTTAGGTTTTTTTAAGATTAAAATTAAATTACTTATAATTTAAGTCAATTTAAATTTATAAGATTTAAAATGTAAATAATTTTTAACATTTTGTATTAGTATATATTAGTAAATAGTGTATTTTTATGTAGGATGTAGTTTTTTTTCCTTTGTCTCATAGTTTTAGTAATGTTGCTTTTTAAAAATAATTTAAATGATCATCCAATATTTAAGTCAAACATTTATTTATTATTAATTTCCATGTGTTATTTGCATTGAATTCAATATTTTTAAAATATTTTTTCAAATAAAAATATAAATTTATAAGATTAGAAATATAAATAGAAATATAAATTCAAATAGAAATATAAATTTATAAGATTTAAAATATAAATATAAATATAAATTTATAAGATATATTAAAATGGTTGTAATTTTTTTTCCACTAAAAATTAGGTGAATGAAGCAAATTAATAAATGATAAATTTAGTTTTTTTTTTAAGATTAAAATTAAATTACTTATAATTTACTTGAATTTAAATTTATAAGATTTAAAAATAAAAATTATTTTTAACATTTTGTATTAGTATATATTAGTAAATAGTGTATTTTTATGTAGGATGTAGTTCTTTTTCCTTTGTGTTATAGTTTCAATAATGTTGTTTTTTAAAAATAATTTAAATGATCATCCAATATTTAAGTCAAACATTTATTTAGTATTAATTTTCATGTGTTATTTGCATTGGATTAAATATTTTAAAAATATTTTTTCAAATAGAAATATAAATATATAAGATTTAAAATATAAATTTATAAGATATATTAAAATGGTTGTAATTTTTTTTCCACTAAAAATTAGGTGAATGAAGCAAATTAACAAATGGTAAATTTAGTTTTTTTTTTTTAAGATTAAAATTAAATTACTTATAATTTACTTGAATTTAAATTTATAAGATTTAAAATACAAATTATTAAATTTATAAGATTTAAAATACAAATTATTAAATTTATAAGATTTAAAATATAAATTATTTTTAACATTTTGTATTAGTATATATTAGTAAATAGTGTATTTTTATGTAGGATGTAGTTCTTTTTCCTTTGTCTTATAGTTTTAGTAATGTTGTTTTTTAAAAATAATTTAAATGATCATCCAATATTTAAGTCAAACATTTACTTATTATTAATTTGCATGTGTTATTTGCATTGGATTAAATATTAAAAATATTTTTTCAAATAGAAATATAAATTTATAAGATATATTAAAATGGTTGTAATTTTTTTCCACTAAAAATTAGGTGAATGAAGCAAATTAACAAATGCTAAATTTTTTATTTTTTTTAAGATTAAAATTAAATTTATAAGATTTAAAATATAAATTATTTTTAACATTTTGTATTATTAGTATATATTAGTAAATAGTGTATTTTTATGTAGGATGTAGTTCTTTTTCCTTTGTCTTATAGTTTTAGTAATGTTGCTTTTTAAAAATAATTTAAATAATCATCCAATATTTAAGTCAAATATTTACTTATTATTAATTTTCATGTGTTATTTACATTGGATTAAATATTTTAAAAATATTTTTTCAAATAGAAATATAAATTTATAAGATTTAAAATATAAATAGAAATATGAATAGAAATATAAATTTATAAGATTTAATATATAAATAGAAATATAAATTTATAAGATTTAAAATATAAATATAAATATAAATTTATAAGATTAGAAATATAAATTTATGAGATTTAAAATATGAATTCTTCCTGCAGTTTTTCTAGGCTTGTGTTTTGAAGATGGTAGTGTAGGAGGAGTATCCATCTGATGTGCATTGTCAAATGTCTGCAACAATTATGAAAAAAAAATGAATTAAAATAGTTAAATTATTATTTTAGGAGTTTAAAAAAATAAATGTAAAAGAGTAAGAGTGTTTAGTTTTTAAGGATTAATGTTGAAGAATAAGTTTGATATAATATAGAGTTTTTTTTGTTGTGGTAAATAAAATATATATATTATTTTTAAATAACATGTGTTTTTAAAGATTTGATCTTGTCTATTATTGGGAATGTTTTGACAGGTCTATAAATTGTTTATAATTGTGATGCTTGCACTTTGAGCTAGATTCTCCTAGATTGAACCCTTGCTTAGAGTAGCTTTATAGTTGTAAAAATTTCCAAAAACTATTTATAATCTTCTATGTCATAGAATGATTTGATGCAAACAAAAGTTTATATTTGTGCTCCAAAGAAAAGATTCTTAGAATGATGTTCCTTGCACTGCATAGGATTTCCAATTGGTTCCTTTTCAAGATGGTGTGAAATTGGCAATCACACCTTGGTGTGCAATGGGTATGCCGAAGAGTTGTGGAAAGTCAATTAAGAAAAAATTGGCTCTATTTTTTTGCAAACATTTTGCAAAGGTCAATTGGTAGGCCATTTAGAAAATGATGTTTTTTGTGCAACATAAGTTTCAATGGAGAAGTGATAGCTTCAAATCAACTATGCATATTTTTATAGGGATCTAAACATGACCAAAACAAAACCTCTAAATGAGCTCCATTACCAACAAGCTCATGTTATGTTGCAATAGAGAGAGAGGGAGGGATACAAATAGAAAGAGGGAGAGATATAGGGGGGTGTTGGGTTTGGTGAAGCCCAAATTGGAAAGTTTCTCAAACAAACTGGATAAGAATGCCTTTTATGTAGACTAGCAAGTTTCCCTCACAGACTGATTTTTCCATTTATTGGAGTGAAGACCATTTTATAAATACTGTTGTTGCTTGAATATTATTGTATTGTAACTTCAGAATTAATAAAGATATTTCCCTGCTATTGAAAGTGGATGTAAGAAATTTTTGAACCACTATAAAATTTATGTCTCTTCTGTCTTGTTTAATTTTCTATTTTCTATTATGTTTCTTTGCTCATTTTAATATTAACAATTGGTATCAGAGCCTGAAGCTCAGTGCTGGAAATCGGTGAAGAATTTCCTGAGCTATGGAGAAATATTCAGCAGAGATGGAAGACTATTGGGTGTTAGATCCTGGAGATGAATTCTTTTATATTATGAAGAGACAGGTTCGAGTGGGAGTTTCAGATGATGAAGATGACGAAGCTGATATGGAAGAGAGTCCCAACTAGGATGATTAGGCCTGAGCTCTCATGTCTTGGTCATGTGCCATTGATTTTAGTCCTAATGAAGTGGGAGCTATTCATCAAATGTTTTTGGATGAATTAAATGATGAAGCTGATTTTATTATTGCAAAATTTCTTGGCAATTTAGACTCAAGAGAGAGTAATGCCATGCATGTGACAGCTAAAACACAACACCATGTTCATTGGTGGGATGACTAGACAAATGAGGAGATTTTGGCTAAAGAGACTATGGAGTTTTCCTTCCAAGATGAGGAGGATGTAGTTTGGACCCAAGCAAGTGAAGATGATGATGAACTTGAGGAAGAGACCAAAGAAGAGGTTGAAGAGGCCGAGAATCGAGAGGTAGAAATAATGGTTTATGGTAATCCATTATTCAAGCCCGAAACTAAACTAGTTTATGATAATCCTTTATTCATGTCCCAGGGGTTTGGTATAGTGGTAGACGAGGAGATTGCTAATACTTCCTAGATGGAGGAGGTTATTGATGTTTCCCATAGAGATGATAACAATAAGTTTGTTGATGGGTCAAGGAGGAATCTAACGGAGTTATGTGGTGAAGACATCTTGTACAAGGAATTTAGAAAGAGCGGGTGGTAGCCTCAAAGCCTCAACTAGAAGAATGTTCAAGAGTCTCCTGATGATGATGATAATACAATAGACACTACTGCAGTAGAGGATATCATTTTGGAAGATGATGTTGTGAGGCAGAAGGAAATAAAGGAAGATCAAATGTTCAACATGATTATGTTAAATTTTGTTCTTTCTGACTTGGTCTAGAGAAGACTGATTCATAGTGTTCGTGAACAAAATTTGGAGAAGCTCAAATCTTAGTTGTGGCTGATATAAATGCTTGCAGTGGGGGATATCTCCAAGCAACAATTTGGTCTTCAAGTGGGAGATTGTTGGGTTTGGTGAAGCCCAAATTGGCAAGTTTCTCAAACAAACTGGATAAGAATGCCTTTTCCCTAGATTGGCAAGTTTCTCTCACAGACTGATTTTTCCATTTATTGGAGTGAAGAACATTTTATAAATATTGATGCTACTTGAATATTATTGTATTGTAACTTTAGAATTAATAAAGAGATTTCCCTATTGTTGAAAGTGGATATAGGCAATTTTTGAACCACTATAAAATGTGTGTCTCTTCTGTCTTGTTCTTTAATTTTCTATTTTCTATTTTGTTTATTTGCTCATTTTAATATTAACAGGGGGAAGAGTGTGAGAGCGGGGGGGTAAGGAGATAGAGGAAAAAATAGAGTGAGACTTAAAGAAAAAAGAGAGAGGACTTGAGAAAGAGAGGGATATACAAAGAGGGGAGAGGTAGAGAGAGAGGGATAATTTGTCAAATATTATAGTCGCAACTACCATAGTAGACATGCATACAAAAAGTGGAAGCATTAACAAGGTACATGAACTATTTAACATAATACCTGAAGTTTTGAAGAAGATGTCATCTCATGGGTTGCAATGATTGCAGGATATGTACAACCTTCCCACATCTATATATATTTTTACGAGCAGACAATAAGTCACAATTCTTGTAGGATCCAAGTAAAAAAGTAACATCATTGTAAATTCTCTAAAACCTATATCCATATGTGATCTGTAAGGGCCAAGAAAACACATCCACACAACCATCACATGTTTAATTGGCATCTTAATCATAAAGTTTAGGGTGTTCTTGAAATAAATAAACCCTCATCCACTAAACCTAAATGGCTACATACACAAAGAACACAAGAAAAGCTTATATTGTTATGATATGTTTGAGAGTGCTTCAGTATTTCAAATATTATGAGAACATCCTTGCAAAATCCATTTTGTGCATATCTTGCAAACGAAACCACATTTCTTTGATGCACTTTTTTAAACAGCTCACAAGCCTCATATATGCTTTACATTTTCCATACATGTCTATCAAATAATTTCCAACTATATTATTTGACAAAATTCCCCTTTCCATCAAATCTATACCGTGTTCCAAAACTCCCATTTTGGGACAAGCAGGGAGAATGTTGGCTTTACAACTACTGATTTGATTTTCTTGAAATTTTCTTAATCTTTGTCAACAAATCCATTTTTTTCATGTCTTGCAATCATATCATTCAATGTGACCAAATTTCTTTTGAGGAACATTGTCAAATAGTTTGCATGCCTTGTCTATGCTTGCACATTTTGCACACATGTTTACCACTCTGGTTGTAACTACATCTGACCAAATTCTTCTATCTTTTAGATGCTTTGATGGATGTCCATACCCTATTCCAAAGCTCCCATTCAACACAAGTTGCAAGGATGTTGGAAAAGGTTGTAGAATGTGGCTTTAAGCCCATCAGGTGCATATGCCTGAAAGTTTCTAAAGCCTTTTCAACAAATCCATTTTGTGAATATCATGCAATCAGGGCATTCCACAAGAACTCATTTCTTTAAGATATTAACTCAAATAGTTTGTGTGCCTTGTCTGTCCATCAACATTTTGCATACATGTCTACAAGGGAAGTTGTGAATACATCATCTTACATAACCCCTCTATCATTTATCTTGTAAATGGTGTGCATAGCTTGTTCCAAAGCTCCCATTCCAGCATGAACAAGGAGGATGCTAGCAATAGTTGAGGACTCTAGATTTACACTTGCCAATTGCATTTGTTTGAAAGATTCTAAAACCTTTTCAACATACCCATTTTGTGCATTTTTCTATTTTTTTGCATACAATGAAATACTGCGACAAGCTCTGGAAACCCATGTCTTCTTATCCTGTAGTAGCTAACTTCTACAACACGAGAATTTAAGTTGTGTGTGGGTGGGCGAGTGACACCATTAAGCAATGAAAAAATAGTGGAAAACTAATAAGATCGACGGTGCACTTGTTTTCAATTGTTGGTCAGGTGTTGTGGAAAGAGGTCAACCGTCGATTTCAAATTTTAGGTTGATCTCTCTCAAATTGGATACGCCTTCGATGTAAAATATATAGGAATATGTGTGGACACAAGTGTAATAGAAAGGTAATTATAGTAAATATATGATAATGAGAATGTATGGATAAAGTGGAGTTAAATGGATATAAATGAGTGAGTGGAGGATTGGATGGTGGAAGAAGGGATTGAAAAATGTGCCCACCTTACATGGGATTGCTTTTGTCAATATGTATGTTTATTAAAATTGTTCTAAAATTAAATTGGAATTAGCATGGGTATTCAAATTTCATTATTAAAATAGATAAAAATAATTATAAAAATTTTAAATTTTTTTAAGTAAATGCATAAAAAATAAAAATATATGGATACTTGATTACTGCTTTTTAAACAAGGTTGCGTAGAATGATTTATTAAAATGTTATTTAGTGAATTTTTTTCATTATTAAGTGAAAAAGTCCCTAGGTTGAATGCCTATGGGATAGGTTCATGTTGGGACCTATTTTTGGAGATTTGAATAAGCTTTGTCCCTCCTAAAGTTCATATGAAGAAATTTTACAAGATTTAACTTGGCTATGAAGCAACTTGACTTTAAGTCATCAAATCTCTTTTACTTAGGTTCATACATCCATCTTGGTATATTTTATCTATAAAACTCTTGAAGTTTGTGGGAGTTACATTCAAAGTTAGGGCTAGAGTTCAATTAGAGTTACTTGGTTATGGGACAATTAGGCTTAAGATTTAATTAGGGTAAGGGTTAAGGTTAGGGTTGGGGGTAGTAGTGTTAGGGTTAGGGTTCAAGTAGAGCTTTGATTCAATTAGAGTTATGATTCAATTATAGTTATGACTAATCAAGATTATGATTTACTAAAAAATCAATATTCCACTCTTTCACTTGAATTTTATGAATTTTAACTTTTTGTTGAATATGTACATCTTAGTGCGATGATCAACTATTCTGGTGAGCAAGGAGTCATGACAACCAATTTGAAGTTTGGGTTTTCCATCTACACTTTTTCAAACTTGAAAGACACTCTTCTAAGGAATGTGTCCTTGTTTATGAGCCAATAATCCAAACCAACTTCAAATAGAGTTCCGATTAGGGTTCAAATAGCTTTATGGTTAGAGTTAAGCTTCAATTTGGGTTAAGGTTCAATTGATTAAAAATATATGTCTTGAGAAGGATATCTCTCAGCGTACTTTACATATATTTTTAAAATATAGGTATGCTAATCTATGTGCTTCCTTAGATTTTGTTTCTTTTGTCATATTCTGTGTGAATGGAATGAGGTTGCTTCTAATCATGATTGGAATATTGTGGATAGGGGTCAATCACCCCTGGATTTGTCACAAAAGTTGGACCAATTAGTGGAGATTAATAGGGATGTGTAATTCTCTTGCTTTGTATTGCTCTTTTTAGATTGAATAGATTTGTAGCCCTCTTTTAGTTCAAATATTTTATAAAAAATTATTGAATATATATATATATATATATAAATTGTATAAATTAATAATTATTGTCTTAAGTGAATACTTTGATTCCTTATAATTTTATAATTATTTTTTATTATAATTTAAAACAAAAATAGATACATAATTATATATTTAATATAAAAAAGACATTTTATTATATAATATTTGACTTTATAATCATTTTTATATAATTTATAAGAAAATATTATAATCATCATAAATTGTAGAAAGAGAGTTTTCAACATTAAAAAAAATATGAAATAAAATAGAATTAAATAATTTCTAATATCAATATGAATTAATAAATTATTTATTATTTAATGAATATAATTATAAATCTAATATTAATATATTATTGAAACTATCATATTAACTAAAATAAATATTTTTAATTACATATTTATTTTAATACTTTTAAATTCTTATAATTTTTATAATTATTTATTATTTATTATATTTTCAACATTATTTAATATAGAAAATAATAAATCTAACATATTGATAAACTTTATATGTAATGATGCAACTCATGAGAATGTTTAAAATTAGTTATTCATGTAAGGTAGGGACTTTATATTTATTTTGGTCATGTCAAGAGTTGTAATTTGGTATAGAAAATAAGAGAATCATATGTGTTAGTGGGCAAATAGGTGAATCTTGAAGTTTTAGTAGTACTAATGATATCTTTTCAAGGTTACTATATATATTGAGCTGTAATAGAAAGGCTTGTGATTATTTTATGTTATCTTAATGTGATTTTTGGATCACTTTATTTTGGCGCTCAATTACTTCTATTGTACTAGCCCCTCTATTTTCATAGGAAAAACATCATGCCCCAAACATCATGTAATTATATTTACAAATCAATGATAAAATACAAAATTTTAAATTTTGAATAGATAGTTTTCTTATATCTAAACACAAATCTATATCAAAACCAAAGCTATGTATGTATGTATCTATGTATGTATGTATGCATGCATGTATGTGTATGTGTATGTGTATGTGCATTGTGTATGTGTATATGTGTACATATATGTGGAAGGTTATAATAGGGGAGTTTCTCCCACCAAAATAAACATCCATGATTATTTGAATATTTATATCAACATTATATTTTAATTTAGATATTTAAATGATAAGTTTAATTTTTTTTTATGAAGAATTAAGTTTAAGAATAACTAAGATATTAGTATTCGATTACAACTTCGATATCAACATTAAAAATTAAAAAATACAATTTAAATTTTTATATTAAATAATAGCTTAAAAAATTGAACCTAAATCTTCACAATAACTTTTTTAATAAATAAAATTCAACCCCTTTAATATATATATAAAATACTAAATAAATAAATATATTTTATTATGTTACCATTGTGGGGCTTCTTAGCCTCCCCAAACTTGGAATTTGGTTATGTCATAGACTTCTCATTTGGGAATAAAAATATTGTTAGTGCTCAAGTGGGTAGTCTCTATGGGAATCATGACATGCCGAATCTCTTTTAAAGGGAAATGCTTTGTTATATGTTTCAGTTAAACTTGTTCTTTTAGGCTCACTTTTTTATGGAAAAGGTAGCGAGGTTTGGAACCAAAAGAAAACTAAAGTGGATTATGGATTTTACACCTAAAAAACATTATTTGGCATATATGACTCGAGCATAAGGTAGGTGTAGAAAATTATAATATTTCAAAATCTATTTGTAAAATCAAATAAATGTTAATAACTAGTACTTGTACTTAAAGGAGGTTCAAGGATCCCCAGGCGGGCTGGTGGAGATATGAAATATTTCAATTACCAGCAGTCATTCGATAGACATTAGGATATGAGTAAGAATTAAAAGTTACAAATAAGATCATGCGAAAGGAATGTATGGCTATCGGCATGAAGTTTGTTCATGGGATATTTAAATTATGACATTTCTCAGTTTGAATTTTTTTTATGAACAGAAATAAACATAAATAAAATAAAATAGTTCAAATAATTTGATTGAGTGAATATTTTTATCTTAATAAATGAAAATGTATGTTTTGGATAGATTTAGGTATCCAAGTACACAAATTAATGAATTAGGGTTTTAACATTTTTTAATTTGATTTTTAGTTTATATTTATTTGTACCATTTCTATGGCATGCAATATAGTGGGTGGGGTTCTCACATCCACCTTCAATCATATTAAAAAATTATCTATTTTGTGGGTGACAATTATCTTGCCCCCATATGTGGTGGCTCTTGTCACCACACAAAAGGTTGTGGAATCTATAAAAACTATTGAACCATCTATTATTAATTTGTGTGGTATTGTTGGTGCCAACTAGAAATATTACTTAACTAGTTCTCCTTTAATTCCTATCCATAGTATTATACCTAAGTTTACTTAAGGGTGTTTACCTTTTTCTTAAATCAGTCAATATTTATGTCTCAAGATATTGGATTGAAACATTTTATGATTTTATTTGATATTAGTCTCATCATTGCTTATGTATAGGGATATTTCTCCTTATACATAATTATATTGCTTCACTTTTGTGTGGATTTTTTTTCTTAGATACAATGCATTGAATCCACTCCAATTGATTTTCTTCTCTGACTGTTTCCTCATTTTCATTAATGTTGTAACATTATTTTCAAGTGCCATATTTATTGTGACTTCATTTGAATGCACAAGAGAAACATCAAATATTGTATGTGCTTTTTGCAGAAAACAAACAGAGTCGATACTTGTCGCTGGTACTAGTGATTTGTGGGTGTGACATTCTACTAGCATAGGGTCAAATTTGATAGGAGGAACTTCTTCTTTTGCACAAATAAAATCTTTATTGAGAATGCATGCATGTTGAGAGTACCAATTGCCCATATCTTTAGCAGATTTAGCAAAACTACTTTTACATGCATGCATTTCTTCTTCCACTAGTTTCTTTTCTTCGAGCCTTTTATCAAACGATTTAGATAGTAGCACATTTGTATCTTCATTTTCATCATGGTAAATGTATTGATATCAACCTCTTCAACATGGTCATTTTCATCCACAACCCCACACCAAAATTCATCATCTAAACCTTTCAAGAACGAACCAGGAATAAAGACAACTTTGGGCTCATCTAATAATATATTTTTTTCAAAAGAGACAAATGATGGTTCAGCTTCTCCCATTTGCATGCATGTCATAAAAGATTTCATTTTTTACTCTCAGTCTGGTGCAAATTTCCTCTTTATTGATGATTATGACTCCATGGCACCAGTGAGTCTTTAGGCTCAACAAACGTTTGCACAGAGTCTCGTTCATTGAGAACAGAGAAGTTGTAAGGTGTTGACTCTTTATCTTCTTTTACCAGTTTTAATCCTCCTATCACAGCCTACAATTGATGAGTCTCTTGTTCAAGGTCCTTGAGTTGATAATATCTATGATGTATGCTTTTTAGTAATGAAGCCGATTTGTGATCTTTGGAGGGATTCAACTTATTCTTTTCAGCTTCACAAATTCTTGCTTTTAAAGAATTCCAAAAAGATTGAAGTACTTGGTCATCCCCAATAATTATTTCCTCAATTGTTGGTACAAATTTCTTTTTGAATTGGTTTCCTTGCTTGGCTTGGCCTCGAACCATTCTTTTGAGATCTTTAGATAAATAGAGTTGTCAACCTTCTTTTTTGGGAAGGAACCATTAAATATTTGAAACAAGAAAGGTACTAGTCTTTTTGTCTCCCTAGCAAAGTTGCCAAAAATCTGTTGGTTGAAAGATTTGTCACCTTAATTTATACTCTTTACCCCTCATAAATGACAATTTGTCCAACAGTTGAGATGCTTGCACTAATATTTGCAAGTGCTCTCTACTTATTTTACAAGGTCCGGCTACCTTCGACAAATATGCAATGAATAAGACTGGGTATGCTTTTTACCAAAAAGCAGAAAAGGCAACTAACACCTACCCATAACCATGAAATGGATGTGAAAGATTAAACTTAAGATAAAGTAAATACAGGTAGATGACACAAAGTTCATCTTCCCTACACCAATGAACAATATTCAGGGAAAGAAAGAACAACAAACTCTTTTCAGGAGCTAATTTAATCCAAAGTTTTAGAATTAAATGCATATACAACCCATTATAAAAAAAATGACATTGAAGAATAAACACAAGGAAACACAGTTCATTGCCATTTAAAGAAATTAAGAAATTCAAAGCTTCGAAAATATTTTCTTTATTTCTTCGAAAATATTTTCTTTATTTCTCCATAGCCAAAACATAAGTTCACAGACTTCATATTCCTATACAATGAAACTGCATGAAAAGATAACCTAGTTGCTCCCCTATTCCCTGCAAAAAATAACTTTTTTATTACCAAAAGTTTTTTCCTTTTTATAGAATTTTCCAAGCCAAAAAAAAAAAAGTATCTAAACGTAACTTTTCATAATGGTCTTTAAAGTAACCATCCTCAAGAAAGTGACCTTAAATAGAAATAGTTATGCTACACCAAAATTGGGTTACCGCCACTAATTACAAAAGATGCCATGCAAAGCAAGAAAATTAAACCGTTGCAGGTGGTGGAGTGTTCTCCATAACCAATCGTATTTCCATAAAAAGGTGGTGCAACTTGGTGTGTTCCTCTTCTTCTTCTAGGACAAATATTACCTTGTGATATTGAGCGTAGCTGGTCTTCTCCTTCTAGGCAGGTGTGCGCAATTGGGAGATAATATCAATTTTCTCTTCTTTGGGCCAGTTTAAGTTAGGTTGCAAGACGGGAATAGGTTCACCATCCCTTGTCTCATCGCTCGCAGGAAGCCCCATTTCTAATTTTCCTTGGCCGACAAGAAAATAAGACTCAGCAGTACCACCACCTTTCTCTGTAAATGACTTATTTAATTAAGCTAGTAGGTAATTATGCCTTTTAATCTACTAATAGCGTGTCACCACCTTTATTACACTTATCATTTAAGAGGCTAATTAATGCATCATGAATTTTTTGTCTTGAGAAAAGAACCTTAAGATTGAGTTTGTATTTTGAATCACCTGAAAAGACATTCTCATGATACGTCGTGCAAACAACTAAATAGGTGAGCGGTGTTTCAAAAATTGGGAAATCTACTATAGAGTCATGGGGTCGCGAAAAGATAGAACCAATGAACCACATGTCGGTACTTTTAAGGTTTCAAAAACTTTCAACATACCGATCACTTAAAATACCCTTGTGTGAGGTTGAGAAGAGAGATGGATCGGGTAGTCAGGTGCTTATAAAACTTTCAAACTTCGCGACATTGGTTAGAAAAATAGAGGGATCGGTGACAAAGATTATGAATCTTGTGAAAGCCGTGATTTCAAATCATTATCAAAGGCATGGGATGGGGGACGTTTAATTTAAAGAAGAAAAATTGCATGGTTCAAAATTAGAGGGTAACAATTATAAAGAAAAGTCAAAAGATAAGGGTAACAAGAAAGAATTTTAATTTTAAACAGACAATGATAAAACCTGCTTTATCAGTCAATTATGAACATTTAAACAAAATCTCTCCAACCACTATTAATGCAAATAGTCATTCACACATTTTTTGTTAATAGTGATGTAATCTTCAGAGGAAAAGTAACCAAATGTAAGATTTTTAGATTTTATCTAATCAGAACACCATCAAACATGCATAGATTTGAGATAAAATCTTTCTTAATTCTAGAACAACATACAAGATTCCAATAATTTATCAATTTAGATCAAATAAAATAGTTATACCATTACCAATACACCGAATTGAGATGCATGCAAAATAGACATAATCCTTTGATTTATCAAAATATGATCTTCACAAAGTCAGTAGGAAAACCCACGCTAAGAATGCATAAGTTTATTGTGCAATAATACGTACCAAAATTGGATCCTTTGAAATGATCCAACATCAAAATTTTATATGATGTCGAGTTCCTAAAATTATGGATCTAGACAAAAAGAAAATCAGAACTAGCTCCAACATTCCAAATCTATCTAAGATAAGTTGAAAATATAACTAAAAGTCAAATGGGTGCCCCAATTTTCTATTCGAGTTAAACTAAACCTAAACTAAAGAAACAAAAAAGCTCAACTTTAAATAACTAGAATTCAATGCCAATTCTAGTTTTACAAGTTGGGCATTGAATTTTTACAACACTTTATTTAAAATAAAATACAACACAATAAAATATGGAATTCTTGTCTATAGTCAGTTTGAAAAGTTGTTAATGAATGTCGATATCACTTCGTTCATTATCTCCATTGAGGGGCCTTGGTGGTATTGAAGCTTTATTTTCTAATCAAAATAAGACTTCTATGTTTGTTGTTGTAGGTTTCCAAAGGCATTCAACTCTTCTTGGAGGGATTGGAGTTTCACCTTTTTATTCATCATCTTATCCATGGAAGCTTAGGTGACATGACCCTACATCTAATTCTCTAACTCATCCACCATTTTACTGGGATCCCTTACCAAAATAGGTGTTTCCTAGAACGTGTAGTCTAAGTCTTATACAAATTGACGGATCTTAATCATGGTTTTCTTTACCATAATTTTGTTCTTATTTAACTTTGACTTGCACTTGTTCAAAATCTTAACTCTAAATTCTACAGCTCTCAACCATTCAAGGAGCTTATTTTGATCTTCTTTCTTTTTCAATTACTGCAACCTTCAAAAGATCTTTCATAGGTGTTACCTTTATTTTCTACAAAATTGGGATGTAATCTTCCCAAACCAATAATTCTTCATCTATCCCCATTTCAATTTTTTGGGCTAAGTTTTCCTCATCACTAATGGAGTGATAGGTATTTATTGACTTCTTCAGTACTTCATTGGCTAAAGCCAAAAAATCAGACTTCCACTATTGAGCTTCTGGGATCCATCTTTCAAGGTCAGAATGCCAGACTTCTCCCTTCAGTGTGATTATTAGTGTGGACTCATAAGCTATTGTAACCATTGGTCCAATCAAATTATTTATGTAGGCCATCAATTGGGCTACTTGAGCTTTGAGTTCCTCCTTAGTGTTTTCATCTTTCTACATCCTTTTCAAGATAGTAGAAATAGACATCTGGGGAGATTGTTGTTCTCCTTCCCTTCTCTATACTTCCAGAACAGCTTTCCTAATCTGGTAGTCTTAAGGCCACATTTCAGTCTCAATATTATCCACCAGAGGGATGAGTATTTTTTTATTTTTGTTACCTTGCTCGTCCATGGTGATAGTCAATATTCTTTTGGCCATTTTTCTTTTCCTCATGGGAGACTGGAAAGCTTCTAAAAAAATTCTCAAACTCTTCTCTGAGTTTCCTTCTACATACATCCTTTACCTCCTTTGAATGGTATGATTAAGCTAAATAGGCATGACAACGGACATTTCTCTAACAAGGGAAGAGATGATCTTTGTGTTATGGAAACCTTTTGAATTAGCTTCCTCGATCTCATATTGTTTTTTGGCTCTGATCTCATCTTCTCCTAGGACCTATTCATCATGGGTCTCTTCCACCTAGTCCACTCCTGCTCTGCACATTCTTCAACTATGGTTTCTTCAGAAGGGACCTCTCTTTGTACTTCCTTTTTTGTGGGGACTTCCCTTTTTATCTCCCCTTCTTCCAACACTACTTCTACTAGTACCTCTTTTGCTCCTGCCTCTTTTTCTACTTCCTTAATGGGAATTTATTCCTCTCTGGTAGGTCGCTCATCTTTGGGAATAGGAGGAGGAGATGGGGGTGGATCATCTGGTGATTTTGGAGAGAGAAGAGGTGAAGGTAGAGGGGATTCATGTGGAGGGGAGGAGAAACAAGTTTGTTGAGATTCTCAATGAGCAACTCTTTCTTGAATGGCTTCTCTAGTCCTTCTCTTTCTTACCAAAGTTTCTCCTTCCTCAACATCTTCTTCACTTGAACCAATAGAAATTGGTTCTTCATCTTTTACTTTCTTTCCTGCCACTTTGGGGGGTGAACCCCTTTTAGTCTTGGCTACAACAATGAAGGATCCTTTGCTTGCTTTCTCTTTCTCTATTGTTTTCTACTTCTCTACTACTTTTGTAGGTTTTGGTAGCTTCATCAAGGGAGAAGGCTGTCTAAGCCAATGGAGAGAATGGGCTATGACACCTATTGTCTTTGTTTGAATATCATCATTTTCATCTACTAAACAATCTTCATTGAGGATTAGTTGATTGTACATGTGTTGACCACTCTAAATGGTATCTAAAAGCTTCCCATTTTCTTTCACATCTTTGGAAACTTGGGACTTCATACAAAACTTGATCATATTTATTGCCAACAAACTATAATATTACCTCAAACTCTTCCTCATAGTTTTCCCAATGGTCTTCTATTTTAGGCTCATGGATAAAGAAAGATCCTATTACTTTTTTGATCTTGCCTAATGTCAAATATGTCCCAAGCATCATGAAGAAGCAATGTTGATAACAATTGGGCTTGACCAAGTGTATCATGACTTTACATTTCAAGTAAATGATCTATATTTTTGTAAGAAATTTTTCTCTTCACCTCTTTAATTAGATTCATAGTATGAATATTAGTAGAAGAAATCAATCCTAACCCCTATCTCACATCAAATTATGTATGGGCCTCCTCCCTAACATCAACCATGTTTGCTTCAACCTCCTCTTCTCTAGTAACTAAATTAGGCTCAGGGACCTCTAGTCTAGTTTCCATTCGTTGAGCGAATGTACACATATCATGCATAAAAGAGAAGATTTTAGAATATATAAAACTTATATTATTAAACTATGGATCTAAATCATCAAGGTGATTATGAACTTTCAGAATGAGAAAGTGTTAATAATTAGGAACTTAAAGTTAATAATAGAGAAAAAAGTGCAAATCCTAACAAATTTTCCTCTTGTGAATTATAAAATTTCTTCTTCAAATTGATTATGCAACTTCACAAGGAAATAAAATAATTAAAATTAATTCCCATATCCATGCCAAAAAGATGGAGAGCCAAGAAGTGGAGGAGAAATTTAAAAAAAATAATAATGGAAGCTAAATAAAATGTGAATAGGCAGATTTATGAAGGGACGCGACCAAGGAATGGAGATCAGATTTTAAAAGAATTTAAAATGAAATTGGAAAGCGATTAAAATACCATAGATTATGTGTGTATAGGGAGAATTTAAAAATAAATCAATTTAATGTTAATTTTGTTAGATACATATATCAATGTACATACATATATGCATACATATACATATGCATATATTTAATGTGAAACTCATCAAATATCATATCAAATGGTATACTCAAACATTCATTGTGCTAGAATATATGCTTAAGAAAAGTAATGGGGTGACCAAAAATTAAAAATATTAAGTATTTTATTAATGGGTAGTTAGTAGGTGATCTCAATTCCAATAAGATAAGTCATGTCTCAAACATGTGTCAATGTTTATTACTCCCACTGGCTTCCACTAAACTATTATTCTTGTTCTTCATGTTAATATTTGTTACTTTAAAATATATATTTATTATAATTGAATATCTTATAAATATATTTTCTATATACTATACTAATTCTATATATTAATATTTTATTTTTCTTTAAGTCAATATCTCAATTCCTTCAATCTTTATAGTTTTCATTTTTTATTATACTTTACCATTATTCAATACAAAAAAATTAACATTAAATATTTGTATTATGGGTAGTTAAAAGGAGATGTCATCCTTAACAAAATAGTCCATGATTCAAACATGTGTTAGTATTATTTATGACTCCCAACAACTTACTACTAATTTTTTTTTTTTTGTCATATTACTATTTATTACTTTTTAAAAGAATATTTATTATGATTAAATACCTTATAAAATTATTAGTTATATGGTCAATTAGAGGATGTTAGTTGGTTGTTGGCTATGATTATAAAATTGATTCTTAATATGTGTGCTTCCTTAGATTTTGTTTCTTTCTGTCATATTTTGTGTGAATGGAATGGGGTTGTCGATTGGAATGGGGTTGCTTCTGATCATGATTGGAATATTGTGGATAGGGGTCAATTACCCCCGGATTTGTCACAAAAGTTGGACCAATTAGTGGAGATTGATAGGGATGTGTAACTCCCTTGCTTTGTACTACTCTTTTTGGATTGAATAAATTTTTACCCCTTTTTAGTTTAAATATTTTATAAAAATTTATTATATATATAATAAATTAATAATTATTGTCTTAAGTGAATACTTTGATTCCTTATAATTTTGTAATTATTTTTTACATAATTTACAAAAAAAAATTCTAATCATCATAAATTGTAGAAAAAGAGTTTTGAACATAAAAAAATTATAAAATAAAATAGAATAAAATAATTTCTAATATCAATATGAATTACTAAATTATTTATTATTTAATGTATAAATCTAATATTAATATATTATTATAACTATCATATTAACTAAAATAAATATTTTTAATTGTATATTTATTTTAATACTTTAAATTCTTATAATTTTTATAATTAGTTATTATTTATTATATTTTTAACATTATTTAATATAGAAAATAATAAATCTAACATATTGATAAACTTTATACGTAATGATGCAATTCATGAGAATGTTTAAAATTAGTTATTCGTGTAAGGTAGGGACTTTATATTTATTTTGGTCATGTCAAGAGTTGTCATTTGGTAAAGAAAATAAGAGAATCATATGTGTTAGTGGGCAAATAGGTGAATTTTGAAGTTTTAGTAGTACTAATGATATCTTTTCAAGGTTACTATATATATATATATATATATATATATATATATATATATATATATATATATATATATATATATATTTAGCTGCAATAGAAAGGCTTGTGATTATTTTATGTTATCTTAATGTGATTTTTGGATCACTTTATTTTGGCGGTCCAATATTTCTATTGTACTAGACCATCTATTTTCATAGGAAAAACATCATGCCCCAAACATCATGTAATTATATTTACAAATCAATGATAAAATACAAAAAAAAAAAAAATTGAATAGATAGTTTTCTTATATCTAAACACAAATCTATATCAAAACCAAAGCTATGTATGTATGTATGTATGTATGTATGTGTGTGTGTGTGTATGTGCATTGTGTATGTGTATAAATGTACATATATGTGGAAGGTTATAATAAAGGAGTTTCTCCCCTCCAAAATAGACATCCATGATTATTTGAATATTTATATCGATATTATATTTTAATTTAACTATTTAAATGATAAAGTTTGATTTTTTATGAATAATTAAGTTTAAGAATAACTAAGATATTAGTATTCGATTACAACTTGGATATCAACATTAAAAATTAAAAAAAAAAACAATTTAAATTTTTATATTAAATATTAGCTTAAAAAATTGAACCTAAATCTTCACAATAACTTTTTTTAATAAATAAAATTCAACCCCTTTAATATATATATAAAATACTAAATAAATAAATATGTTTTATTATGTTACCATTGTGGGCCTTCTTAGCCTCCCCAAACTTGGAATTTGGTCTATGTCATAGACTTGTCATTTGGGAATAAAAAATGGGAATATTGTTAGTGCTCAAGTGGGTAGTCTTTATGGGAATCATGACATGTCGAATCTCTTTTAAAGGGAAAAGCTTTGTTATATGTTTCAGTTAAACTTGTGCTTTTAGGCTCACTTTTTTATGGAAAAGGTAGCGAGGTTTGGAACCAAAAGAAAACTAAAGTGGATTATGGATTTTACACCTAAAAAACATTATTTGGCATATATGACTCGAGCATAAGGTAGGTGTAGAAAATTATTATATTTCAAAATTTATTTGTAAAAGTAAATAAATGTTAATAACTAGTACTTGTACTTAAAGGAGGTTCAAGGATCTCCGAGGGGGTGGGTGGAGATATGAAATATTTCAATTACCAGCAGTCATTCAATAGAAAATTATATATATAGTAAAATATTAAAGAGTATGTGTCAAATAATTAATAATAATAAGTGTTAAGAATAAGTGTTAAACAATTAATAATAAGTGTTAAATAATGAAATGAAATAAACTTAGATAGCTCTAATTTTTTCCTTAAAATGATTAGATATTATTTGGTTTTGAAATATTCGCTTGCAGATTTAAAACATAAAGAAATGCAAATGGAAAAGAAAAGTTATCATCAAATTGGCAAAAAAACCCTCCAAATGGAAATAAAATGTTCTCACCCAATTGGAAAATAAATATTTATCTAGATTTTACATGATAAGTTAGATTTTGGAAGCTTTTACCACTGATTTACCAGCTGATTTACTGTAGCTGAAACTTGTTTTTCAACGACTCAATAGTTGTTTGCAGGCGTGAGACTTGTTTCAAGCTCAAATCTTACACTATATTTAGCATATCGGCTAATAATTATACAATCAATTTAGACAATAGAGTTGAAATAGATAATTGAAATAAATTATATGAAAATTAAATGTAATGGTTAAAGGTATGAACCAATGTGTCATTATAAAATAATTAATTTGCATTGTTGATCATTGCCTTAAGTTTTGTGTCTTTTTATAAAACTATACAATTTATTCAAAGTGTTGTGAGTTTGACTTTGAGCGATGTGGAATTAATTTGTTGTATAGATTTTGATCTATATTGTGCAAGATCAATTTGGCAAAATAATTTCCTAAGAAAATGTTTTCCTTCATCTTCCAAATAGATAAACTTTTTAATGTGTTGTTTAAGGACATTGTTTAGGATTTTTCCAATTCAATAGATGAATGAACTCTTCTATGTCAAAATCCTTTAGCAAGTCAAGTTAACAAGATGAACACTATATAAAACCACATAGACATGTAGATGGCGTACATGATAATGTGGATCTAGTTATTTATTGCATTTTAAAATTCAAAGTGTGTTCTAATTGTTTTTCCCTATGAAATTATGTGCACATTAAATTCCTTTAAATACCATAACATAGCAACAAGCCACATTAAGTCAACTAAAAACTACTAGTAGAATAGGACATGAAAGATAAAATTTAAGTTTGATAATTCTAATTTTTTTTATTCCCAAATATCTTGAGATTGAATCAAGTCAATTCCAAGCCACTTAGAATTGAACTAGATTAAAACCAAGCCACTAGAAATTGAACTAGGTCAAACTTAGGCCAATTAGAAATGGACCCAAGGGTAATGTTGAGGGTGGTGTTAGCACTTTCAACTTGCTAAGCAATAATGAGTTATCGTTGCTCTTGAAAAGTAGTTAACTACTCCAATGTTCCTTTATAGTCAGGTATTGACTATGTGGGACAAAAAAGTGGTCATTGTTGATGTGTTTCAACAAGGGATCTGGGTTGTTGGATTTTTGGAAATAATTTCAAAAACATGCAATTGAAAATAATAGATTTGTAAGTTCAGGAAATAAATTGCATTTTCAAATCTACAATAGATTTATATCAATAAGATGCTTTTTTCTAATGATTCCAAATTGATTCTAAAGAAAAGTCAAAAGATAAGGGTAACAAGAAAGAATTTTAATGAATTTTAATTCTAAATGGAAAATGATAAAACTTGCTTTATCAATCAATTTTGAATTTAAAAAAAATATCTCCAACCACTGTTAATGAAAATAGCCATTCACAAATTTGTTGTTAGCAGTGATGTAATCTTAAGAGAAAAAGTAATCAAACATAAGATTTTCATATTTTGTCTAATCAGAACATCATCAAATATGTGTAGATTTGAGATAAATCTTACTTAATTCTAGAACAACATACAAGACTCCATTAATTTATCAATTTAGATCAACTAAAATAGTCATACCATTACTAATACACCAGATTGAGACACATTCAAAATAGGTATAATCCTTTACTTTATCAAAATATGATCTGAACACAAAGTCAGTAGGAAAAACCAAGCTAAGAATGCATAAGTTTATTGTTCAACAATACATCAAAATCAGATCCTTTGAAATGATCCAACATCAAAATTTAATAGGATGTCGAGTTCCTAAAATTGTGGATCTAGACAAAAAGAAAACTAGAACTAACTCGAGTGTTCCAAATCTATCTAAGCTAAACTAAAAATATAACTAAATTTCAATTGGGTGCCCTAGTTTTCTATTCTAGTTCAACTAAACCTAAACTATCATAAAAAAAAATCTAAATTAAAATAACTAGAATTCAATGCTAGTTATAATTTTACAAGTTGGGTGTTGGATTTTTACAACACTTTATTTAAAAAAAATACAACACAACAAAATCTAGAATTCTTGTCTCCAGTCAATTTAAAAAGTTGTCAGTGAATGTTGATATCACTTTGTTCAATGTCTCCATTGACGGGCCTCGGTGGTACTAAAGCTTTATTTTCTAATCAAAAGAATAATTTAACATTTTTTGTTATAGATTTCCAAAGGAAGACAACTCTTCTTGGAGGGACTGGAGTTTCACCTTTTTATTCATCATATTATCTATGGAAGCTTATGTTACCTGACTCTGCATCTGATTCTTTAACTCATTTTACTAGGATCCCTTACCAAAAAGGTGTTTCCTAGAATGTGTAGTCTAAGTCTTCTACAAATTGACAAATCTTAATCATGGTTTGCTCCACTAGAATTTTGTTCTTATTAACTTTTACTTGCACTTGTTCAAGATCTTAACTCTAAATTCTATAGCTCTCAACCATTGAGAGAGCTTATCTTGATCTTCTTCAATTACTACAACCTTCAAAAGATCTTCCAAATATGTTTCCTTTATTTTCTACAAAATTGAGATGTAATATTCCCAAACTAATAATTATTTGCTTATTCCCACTTCAATTTTTTAAGCCAAGCTATCCTAATCACTAATGGAGTGATAGGAATTTATTGACTTCTTCAACACTTCATTGGCTAAATCCAAAAAAATAAACTTCCATTGCTAAGCTTATGGGATCCATCTTTCTAGGTTAGAATGCCTAATTTCTCCCTTTAATGCAGCTGCCAGTGTGGACTTAGGATCTATTGTATCCATTGGTCCAATCAAATTATTTATGTAGGCCATTAATTGGGATACTTTTGCTTTGAGCTCCTCCTTAGTTTTTCATCTTTTTGCATCCTTTATAGGATAGTAGAAATAAACATTTGGATAGATTGCTGCTCTCCTTCCCTTTTTTGTACTCCCAAAACAACTTGGCCAATCTGGTAGTGTTCAGGCCACATCTTATACTCAATCTTATCCACTAGAGGGATGGTTATTTCTAAAATTATGTTACCTTTCTTTTCCATGGTGATAGTCAATATTCTTCCAACCCTTTTTCTTCTCTTCACAGGAGACTAGAAGGCTTCTAACAAAATTCTCAAACTCTGCTCCAAGCTACCTTTTACATACATACTTTTCCTCTTTTGAATGGTATGGTTGAGCCAAATGGGCATGGTAGCAAACATTCCTCTAATAGGGGAAGAGATGATCTTAGTGTTATGGGAGCCTTCTGAATCAACTTCCTCAGTCTTGTATTGTTCTATTTCAGCTTCGATCTCTTCTTCTCCTAGGACTTGTTCATTATGGTTCTCTTCCACTTGCTCCACTTCCTACCCTACACATTCTTCAACTATGGTTTCTTCAGTAGGGACCTCTCTTTGTACTTCCTTTTCTGTGGGGACTTTCCTTTGTATCTCCCCTTCTTCTAGCACTATTTCTTCTATTGTTGCCTCTTTTAATACTGCCTCTTATGCTACTACCTTAATGGGAGTTTCTTCCTCTCCAATAGGTGGCTCATCTTTGGGAATAGGAGGAGGAGATGGAGGTGGATCATTCATGGTGATTTTGGAGAGGGAGGAGATGAAGGAAGAGGGGATTCATATGAAGGGGAGGAGGAACAATTTTATTGATATTCTCTCTGAGAAAGTCCTTGAATGGCTTCTCTGGGCCTTCTCTTTCTTACCAAAGTTTCTCTTTCCCCCACATCTTCTTCACTTGAACCAATAGATATTGGTTCTTCATCTTTTATTTTATTTCTTGCCACTTTGGGAGGTGAACCCCTTTTAGTCTTGGTTGCAGTAGCAAAGGATCCTTCACCTGATTTCTCTTTTTCTATTATTTTCTCCTTCTTTTTTGATTTTGCAAGTTTTGGTAGCTTCATCATGGGAGAAGGGTGTTTAAGCCAATGGAGAGAATGGGCCATGACACCTTTTGTTCTTTTTTGAATATAATCATTTTCATCTATTGAAAAATCTTCATTGAAGATTGGTTGACTGTAGATGTGCTTCCAACTCTAAATGGGATATAAAAGCTTCCCATTTTATCTCACATCTTTGGAAACTCAAGCCTCAGTGCAAGACTTGATCATATTTACTATCAATCGATAGTAATATTACATTCTTACCTCAAACTCTTCCTTATAGTTTGTCTAATGGTGTTCTATTTTAGGCTCATGGATGAAGAAAGAGCCTATTACTTTCTTGATATTTCCTAATAGGATAAATCTATCTCAAGCATCATTATACATCACCAAGGCATATTTTTTAAAAAAATCTACACTCTTGGCATTTGGCATATTAGTATATGAATACATTCCCATTTTGATTGGGAAACTACATCCAAACTTATGTTTCCCTGCTATTAACTAGTGAATCTCAATCACATGTGTGCACACTTACATCAAGATCATTGTATCTAATGGATACCATGGGAGCTTATAAGGATCCTTGTAGAAGCCAACCACTTTGATATATGTGGAGGTTTTGAACTAGATATACCAGTTTTCCCAACTCTTGAGTGTTTCCATGGCATCATTGGAGATTCTCCCAAATAAATATCCCTCCAACCTTGTGATCAAAACATATAAAAAGTTGTCATTGAAAACATAGAAATGGGTATAATTTTCCTCTAATTTTAGTTGAGGATAGTTCTTATAGATGGTTACCTCCATAAGATGGAAGGAACCTACCCTATCTAGACCCAAGAAAGAGGATTGAGAAGACAATAAATACACCAAGTATGAATTCATATAGAACTTGGATGTTTGAAGAACAATCTTTAGTTGTACATGGATAGGACCACTGATGATAGTAACCCAATCAATTTTGTTCTTCTTGCTATCATTGATAGTTATAATGAACTTAACCATCCATAGAAAAAAATCCCTGGCATGAGGATACCTGAATACTCTGTACAATAACAAAATCAAGTGCTTGATATCCTCCTTGAATTCACTTCTATGTTGGACTTTGTCCATTCGAGGGCCACCTCTATAGAGTTAAGCAAAATTTGACTATCATTGTGGTTGAGGCCCTATTTTTGTCATTGTCATCGAAGTATTTCATGGCCTTCTTCATATAGATTGCCTCATATTAGGGGGAGACATGAATCCTAAAGATATTTTCAATCATGTCAGAGCTCACATTGATCACCACTTCTCCTATTAATCCCATTATCTTCCTACTCCTATGATTGTAATAGTGAGTACATGTTAAAATCGGCTCTAAGAATTGAAAAGTTACTGGAAAAGAAACTACCTACACCAGTCCAATATTTTCTAATGTTGTAGTGGCACATGTTTGAGTTTCCTCATCATAGACCCTCCTCTTAGACTCCTCCATGTCAACATGATTGAGGTTAATGTCACTAATCTCCATGTAGGAAGAGAACATCTTGGATGGTTGATGATATCCCCTATATTGGTACTTCCTTAGGTGACATATCTCTTGCATATAACCATGTGTTACAATTCATCCATCTTAGAAAAAAATCCTTTTAAACTAAATTATTCTAGTTAAGATATATCTCATAATGTAAAGTAATAACTTGTTAAGAAAATTCTAAAGGAAAAACATACTTTTCGAGGATCAAGCCTCAGGATTAGCACTTAAATCCTACCAAATAGTTAAAACATCCTTGTTAAAGGAAGTTCAATTCTTGTCTTTGGTCCATCAGGAGTCGAGGATCAACCGTACCATACACCTCTTATTTACAACAACATAATCATTTAAGTGAAAATATTGACTAGTAGCATTCAAAACTATTTTAAACTATGTTCAAGAGTTGGTAGTTGAGTATGTTGTTTATCTCTTATTTGCAACAATAAAATGGGCTTCAAAGGTAAGTCCAACCATCGATACCCGAGAAATATTTTAAGGCTATCAGGAGTCAAGGGTCAGGGATCGGCCATGTTGTCTAACATTTTTCCTATGAGTTTAGCATTCGATAAAGGATACTCCCAAGTCCTGACGTCTGAACATCCTACTTTTAACTACAAAATTAGACATCAAATTTTTCTAAGACCTCACAAAAGCATACTCCAAAATTATTCATCCAATTCAGACAAAGGCAATCTTCCTTTATGGTTTGAGGGATCAGAGATTAGGGACATCATCTAACCTTTACCTCAATAAGAAGTTAGGTAAAATATACACTCGATCGACGATACCCAAAAAAATAATTTCTAAAACAAAGGTTTTCACTAAGTCTTTAAATTGGTTGTTAGGAGTTGAAACTTCAATTTATCATTCATCGCCTCACAAGCAACACATAGCTCTTATCTTCAAAGCCCAAAACCTAAAGATCTTAAATATAAAACCCTTAAGCTAAGGAAAGATTAGTGGTTAGGTTTTAGAGGATTCATATAACTTATTAAGTTGTCAGTTTAAAGAATATGTTGACCCTCTGACCATAGAGACCAAACACTACTTCAAAAAAATGCCAAGGCAAGAAACATCTATCATAGAGCTAAAACCTGATGCTCGATCGGAGATGTCATAAACATCCTTGATCAAGTGCCTAAGCCAAAAATTGATTTAATCACACAAAAAAAAAGGAAGAAAGAAGAACAAAAAATAAGAGATAAAGGAAAACGAAGAAAAAATAAAACAAGAAAAACAAACACACAAGACACAAACACCATATCAACTCAAAACTAAGACAATAGAACCAACACACACAGACCTAGGAAAAAATGATTAAATTGATTGATAACTTTGATAGGGGTTTCGATCCAACCTAGTAAAGATGTGAAAAAAGGGCCAAAACAAACACAAAACCACGTGAAACAAATGAACACACAAACAGATACATAAATTCCCAAACCATGAACCAACTTGAAGTAGTAACAATGGAAAAAAATGTGTGCATAGGAGGAGGAGGGTTTTCTCTTGATTTAAAATAGTTTTAGAGCTCAAGAACATGGGTAGTAAAGGTTAGTGTTAAAATGAACATCATAAACTTGATAAAACCATTCAACGACCCCCAAAAACTCCTCATTAATTGCTCATTTAAACTCTATCAATGCAATAAATTCAAATGATTAAAATGACTAGAGTGGGGCTTGAGGTGACAAGACATCACCACTGTCAGGCATTCAGGATTGAGGGTGAAAAAAAGATTAACTATCTCAAGGCAATAGGATAAATCAACCACTGAAACATTATGCCATCCACAACCTTTGGCTTGCTACTTCTAGTAACTTCAAGCACAATAAAAATGTAGACCCTTATTCTCACTACATCAAATTCATAAGCATTAAGATCAAACTCAAATCACAACACTTAATCAAATTTGCATCCTTCACATACCTTTTATAGATCCACACTCATCTTCAATAATTTACCTTACTTATATACCATCCTTGACCTAAATAATCTCAATTAGGTTGGCCTTAATGAAACGTATGCACCTAAAACATGCAACACAAAAATAGGTCAACACCAAACACCTCCATGGTGGAAATAAGTGAAGGAAAACAAAACCAAGTGTTAACTAGGACCCAAATCCATATCACCATGCTACATAATACAATCACAATCTACAAGGAACCTCCACAAATAGCGCTAGCATGCCACGTCAACCAAACCTAAACTAAACTACAAGCGACCACTTACACACTTCTCTAGGTCACACATGCCACATAGAAATACTCCACAACATCCACACATCTTAGAATACTCCAACATCATGAACAAAAATTGCAACTCTACCAAAACCACCTGAAATTGAGAACACCATAATCATATACAACCAAACACCCTACCACATAACATAACTAACTAACCAACCTTGCGAAACACCTCAAGGGAAGGAAGTTGCAAATAGTGTAAGAAAATTCCCAAATCCCCAAGACAAGGAACCTTACTATGGAGAAATTTAGAGTAATCTCATTTCTCCTAGACAACCTTCTACATAGACATACAAACTATCAAACACAACTTTCACTGTAGAACAATCCAAAACCTAAAACTATAGATATAGAACCTTTGAACACTTTTTCTCATTATATCCAAACTACACAAGCACAACTTCAACCATGAAGAAATATGGATCACAATACTTAACAAACAATTGTCACACTACACACTCTTTAATTCATTTTTTCTTAAAATCACTTGGAAACCAAGTGAGCTTACTACAACTACAACTCTTATCCATCAAGAAAATAATGAAAACATTGATGATAGCATCACAACACCTTCTTATCAAATAAAAACACATCCATACTAGCACAAGCACTTGACAACACCAAACATCTTCATAGTGTTGACATCAATGACAACACTAGTAGCATACTTGCAACAATATCCCCCTTTTTCATTTGAGGCAACACCAGCTCTTTGAAAAACCATCAACAAAAAAACCAACCAACAACTCTACAACAATAAAATCTCCCCCTAACTGGAGTAACTCTTCATACTCTCATTCTCTTGCTCCTGAACACTTTCTCTCCCTGTGGTCTTCAAACCATATCCTCTTTTGCACTACCAACTCTCTTCCAAATGAATCTATATCTCTTGTAATACTCCTCTAAACTATGTTTTTTCAACCAAACTAATTCTCTTTCCCTTTGATATTAATGAAAAAGGGCCATAGACTCATCCAACTCTCTTTCTTTCATTAAACTCTTTTTCTCTCCCCCTTTGACAACACTCAAAGATCAACACTTGCACCTTTCACAAATCATCTACATAGATTTTTTATTTTTTTTTTTCCCTTTTGACATCAACACACACCACATTAACACTACTTGCAACAATACCACCAGAAATCAACTACACTCTCTCTTTTGCATTCTCCCCCTTAGGGGCACAAAATATGCTCCATCTCACTGCACCAACAAATAGTACTACTACCTACGCCTCTTGGGAGGTAGCCTTCAACATTAGTCTAAGACCAAGAATGTATCTTGAATACTCACCTAGACAGATGCATTAACTTATGCATCTAGTTGAGAGGAGGGTCAATAACCCCTAACTTCTGTCAGAGATGCTCAAAAGTATCTTTTGGAAGAGCCTTTGTAAATTTATCTGCAACTTGATCCTTAGTAGGCACATACTCCAACTTCACCTCATTTTCTACAACTTTCTCCCTTAAGAAGTGATACCATATTGAGATATGTTTCGTGAATGCATATGATTCTTTAAAATATTAATTGCACTTGTATTATCACAAAAGATAGAAATAGGTTCATCATAGGATACTCTAATATCCTTCAATTTTTGCTTCATCCACAACACTTATGTACAACATGATGTTATAATATATTTTGCTTCTGTAATAGATAAATAAATTGAAACATGCTTCTTACTTAACCTTGAAACCAATATGCTTCCAAGAAATAAAGCACCACCAATTATACTTATTCTATCATCTGTACAAGTTTCCCAATCTACATTTGTACATGCAAAAAATGAGAAATTAGTATCCCTAGGATACCACAAACCAATGTCTAGAGTGCCCTTCAAGTATCTAAATATCCTCTTCACAGCTACAACATGAGATTCTCTAGGATCTTCTTGATATCTTACCAAAAGAAAAACTATGTGCATGATATCTAATCTAGTATCAATTATATATAGCAATCCTCTAATCATTGATCTATACCTAATTTGATCAACCTTAGATGATTCATCATTCTTTCTCAACTTGCAACTAGTAACCATAGGAGTAAACACTAGTTTACAATCCTTCATCCCAAACTTCTTCAACATTCCCTTAACATACTTTGACTGTAAAATGAATATACCTTTCTTTGATTGATTGATTTGTATCCCAAGGAAGAAATTCATCTCCCCACACATTGAAATCTCAAACTCTTTTTGCATCTCCTTTACAAATTTCTTTCACATACCTTCATTTCCTCCAAAGATTATATCATCAACATACACTACCATAATCAAAATTTGTTCTCCTTCTAACTTTGAAATACAAATTGCTATTTGTGGTGCCTTTTCTAAATCCTTGCTACTACAAGTACATGTATAACCTTGCATACCAATATCTGGAATCCTTTTTGAGTCCATACAATTCTTTCTTCAATTTGCAGACCATATCAACATCTAATAACTGAAAATCCTTCTAGTTGTTCAATTTATACCTCTTCTTCTAATTCACCATTCAAGAACAAATATTTTACATCCATCTGATATACTTTTAAGTATTTATGTGTTGCAAAATCCAAAAACATTCTAATGGCTTCCATCCTTGCCACTAAATAAAAAATTTCCTCAAAATCTATTCCTTCTACTTGTTAGTAGCCCTTACACACAAGCCTAGCCTTGTTTCCAACAACTTTTTAACCTTCATTTAATTTGTTCTTGAAAACCCACTTAGTTCCTATCACATTCTTTTTTTATCTTGGGACCAATTCCCAAGTTTGATTCTTCTCAATGGTAGTAGCCACAATACAGTGTCTCACTTTTGGGATGTGCTAATTTTTTCCTAAAATCACTATTTTTAGAAAAACTAATGATTTAAGTCTTGAGAGGCTCCATCTAAAGGGTTTTAATTGAAGAGGGATAGATAAGACCCCTTTACATCAAACCCCCTTGGATAGAACCCATATAGTATTAAATCATACCCACAATGGAGTCTCCTTCATAGCTATCAAAATGTTGGAAGAAAACCATTTTTTTCTTTACCTTTTGAGGGATTAAATATAATTTAAAAATTATATTTTTCAAGATTGTAGCCCTTGAAACTAGCTTTCCAACAAGCATAGGTTTGATATATTTTTATTTTATCATGTATTTAATTTTCAATTTTTACTAAACATAGGTTTTTCTCTGAACATCAAGCTCTTTGTTGTGCAGAGGTGGAAAAATAGTAAACCATTGTAAAAAAAATTCAAAAAATACCCATACCCTAGATATTGATTTCCTTGTTTCACCCAAAAAATAAAAATTGGATTTTGATATATACACAAAAATTAGGTTGTACAACACACACGTATGTCCAAATTATAGTTACAGTGACTTCAAAATTTTTATTTTTTTTAAAATATGCAACCAAAAATTATGAAAAATATCCTTTCCCTAGATATTGATGTTGAGAATCTATATTCGAAAAATTAGAATTTAATATTTTATAGAAAAAAAGTTATGTTTTACGACAAAAACGTTACTTTATGAAAATGTTGTTTTTTGTCTAAAACCAATTATTAAAGGAGATGTTGAAAGATTCATGATTTATTTCAAAAAATTTAAATATATATATATATAGAATCTACACACAAATTGCCACAAATTACTAGTTCACATCATCTTCAAATTCTTTATGGTTTAGTTGCTATAGGTCTCAAAAGATGAAGATTCAGTTAAAAATATTGATGTAAATGTCCATTTTGGGAAAAAAGTGAGACACGGTATTGTGATTTCAATCTGTTCCAATTCCTCATTCATAGACTTGATCTAATTCTCATCTTTGCATGCCTTAGTTACTATTTTAGGTTCCTATTATCACATGAAATTTCACCCTACTAAACATGAAGTTTAGTATTCCAATGACACAATGGAAACAACCTCAAGGTATGGGACCTTGCGTGAATGAGGTTGAGTCTCTAGAGAAGGTTGAATTCCTCTTCTAATCTATGTGCAAATGCGTTGGTCTAACCCAACACATGAAAACCCTATCACCACTCTACTCTAACAACTCACGAGAAAAAGAGATAGAAGGATAACATGAAATGGAATGAAGGTGATACACCAAGATAGAATGTGTTTCTTCTTTGCTTCAGATTTCTCAATACAATAACCAAACCTACTAAGACACATATTTAGACATGAAGGTAAAGAAGCTTACTCAAACATGCAAGAGATAGTTGTGATGATAGTTAGATTTCATTAATATAAGGCATAAAGCTAGATTTTACAATGGAATAATGTAGAATATAGTGTCTACATACAAGTGTTACTTTTATAGATCAAGTATAACTTTGATGAATGCAACTCAAACCCTAACCTAGCTAGGAATAGTAGACAAGGAGATATGATCAAGGAAATATTTGATCATGAAATCTACACCATAAAGAGAGCCTCAAGAAACCAAGACCTGCATGCCATACCCCTACCATAAATATTTTCTTGAAAGTGCATCCAAATCCACCATGAAATCAGGGATATGGGAATAAATACATAAAAAGGGAAAAAGGAGTAGCAATAAATGAGTATGGGTTCCACAAAATTCACTTGCAAGAGTCAGAGAATGTATTAAATGTTGTCCTTGAAGCCCAAATTTTGAAATAGGTAGCTGAGGAAATGGTTTAAAAATTAATGGCATTTCCAAGAAAACATGCCAAAACTATGGAAAGGTCGGGGCATTGGGCTCAAAAGGAAACCTTTGCATCATTAATTGTTCCATAGGCCCAAAAAGAAGCACCCTATCAGACATTGGACCTCAGGCATCCTTCATACCTCATACCACACTAACATTAGGGGGTGGACATCGCATGTTTGGGTTGCATCCTTCTACTTGTAGAAAGGAATTGAGAGCTCGAGAAAGGAATTGAGAGTCGAGTTTCAATATTCAAGCTTATGTCTTACCGCTTACCATGAAGTGATAAAACATAAGGGGTATGACTGATCCCTAATTCCCAAAATCTTGACAATCATCTTTCAAAGAACTCTTCAGGGATCATGGGTTTGGTGGAGGGATTACCTCTTACCATAACAAATGGTAAGAGGTCAAGGGGAAGCTCGATGTGCAATCCCCAAAAAAACCAACACTTAGTAAATTTGAAGAAATAGACCTTGAGAGGGAGACCTAAGGTGTTGAGAAGGAAAGAAGGCTTAAGGAAGAAGGATGAGGAAGAAGGAATTTCTGGTGTCATCCATCAAGAGGATGCCTTACGTTATTCCTACAAAGAGGTAAGAGGTACAAGGCCAAAGAGTGAAGCTCGAAACTCAGAAAAATAAGGACTTAGTCAAATTTAGCAGAAATGACCAGGATACCAAGGAAGAAAGGGGAAAAGAAACTTGGAAGAAATTCAAAGGGGGGAAATATTATCAAAATTCAGGCATCAGGAGGATGCTTTACCAAATACAAAGAAAAGGAGGAAGAGGGTAAGAGGGATGCCTGGTCCTCGATACTTGAAAAGAAAACACTTAGTCACTCCTCCAAACACATATCCGGTGGTCGAGGGTTGGAGGATAGGCTTACCTCTTACCTTGAAAAAGGTAAGAGGTAAAGGGTAAGGCTGAAGTCCTACCCCCGAAAGATCAACACTTAGTTGATTTTTAGAAGGAAGGATAGGTGGTAGAGGGAAAGGGTTGAGCCCGATGGGTGAAACCTGAAAGCTAGGAAGAGAAATGGAAAGAAAGGGAGAAGGAGGAGGAGATCAAGAGTGAGAAGATGGATGCAACGAAGTAAGCAAGCGATAGACCGAAGGTTTGAAAACACAACACTTATCTACTTTTAGGAACCTTCAAAGAGAATTCATGCAGTATGTCCCATGTAGGATCTCTCAGATTGGTTATCAATGATGGGTCATCAAAGAGTGGCAGCAAATGTCAATAGCTCCACTTCTGAAAGTAAAAAAAAAATTACTTGTTCCTCTGTTATAGCTACTTTATTCCCTATTAACACACCTTTTCTCTTTTCTCTAATTATTTGATCTTCAGAATGGATCTTCTTCACATACTTAGGAGTTTTAGGGATCTTTTCTAGAACTTCTTCCTCTTCAACTGGCATCTCTTTTTCTTTCTCATTATCCTTTTATTCTTCACTGAAAGGGGATTCATTAGATGCATATCCTTTTATCATTACTAAACTCTACATTGGTTCTTCATCCACCTTAACACTTGCACTTTCAACAATATTCTTCAACCTTTTGTTATAGAACTGGTAAGCTTTGCTTCTTGTAGATTATCCAAGGAATATTCCTTCATCAGATCTTGTATCAAACTTTCCTAAGTTTTCTTCATCTCTTCTAATATATCATTTTCTTCCAAAAAATGTAAAATACTTTATAGTAGGAGGTTTACCATACCATAACTCATAGGGATTCTTTAAACTATTCACTCTTCCTTGACCTCTGTTGAGAATGTAGACTGCAGTATGAATTGCTTCTCTCTAATAGATATTTGATAGATTTGCTTCCTTCATCATTATCCTAGCTGATTTTTGAATTGTTCTATTTTTCTCTCCACAACTCCATTCTGCTTGGGAGTCCTAGGAGTTGACAAATACCTCTCTTTTCCATGATCTTCATAAAAACTGTTAAACTCATTTGAAGTAAATTCACCACCTCTATTAGATCTCAAGTACTTTATTTTCAAATATATTTCATTCTCAACTATATACTTAAATGATTTAAACTTATATAGAGATTTTGATTTTTCTTTGAGAAATGTCACCCAAGTCATTCTAGAATAATCATCAATCAATAGCATGAAATACCTATCACCATATGATATTTTTATTCTAGTAGGTTCACATAGGTATGTATGCACCAACTCCAAAGGAGTTGCGGTAGAATATTCCTTTGGCTTGAACCTCTTCTTAGTTTGTTTTCCAAACTAAAATTCCTTGTACATTGCATTGAAAAGATTTGCAATCCTTGAAAAATATCTCACATCATCAGTAGAATTGATTTTTACTAGGCCATCAAAATTGATGTGACCCATTCTTCTATGACAGCCAAATTTCATTGATTTGAGACATAAAGAATTTAGCACCATTTCCTTTGAGTTAATAAACATTACCTTATATCCTTATTCCAACAACAACCAAAGTACTGGGGTTTCCTTTTCTAATTTCACAACCACCATCCTGAAACACAAGATTGTATCCTTTGCTACACATTTTTCCTACAATCAGAAGATTATGCCAGAGACCCTTGACATAAAGAACATCATTTATTTTATGCTTTCCATAAAAACTAATTGAACCTTTTCCACAAATCTTAGTAGATGTATCATCACTAAACTTAACAATACCACCATCATACATTTGAAGTTTAAAAAACTTACTCTTATCACCTGTCATATGATTTGAGCATCCACTATCAATTATCCAGTAATTTATTTCTTCTCTTGCATGAAAAGTAGTCAACATAGTTCCTTTAATGTTGTGACCTATTATTGGAGCACTTTCATTCACACATCCTTCAGAATTAGTAGAATTAGTTCCAACATTTAAATCCATGAACAAGAATGCATCACTATCTTCATTAGGATAGTCAGATTCTTCATCATCAAACACACCATTGTATCTTTCAACATAATAACTCTTCTTAACAAATTTTCCTTTATGATCCTTAGGTTTGTCATTTGCAACTTTGATTCAATATTTAGAAGCATAATGGCCTATCTTTCCATAATTTAAATACTTAAAGAGTAACTTACCTCTGTATTTTCCAGTGCCCTTGTCAATCTCCTTACAAAATTTGTTTCCACTTCATCAAGATCATTCGGATCTGATTCATCATCCTTCTCTACTGTGCAAACTTTAAAGGAATCTTCTTTACTTTTAGTATCGTGACCAAAATCTCTCATTTGAAAAGAAGTTAGAGCACCATATATCTAATCTCTAGAATAATTATCCAAATTATGAGCTTCCTCAATATTAGAAACTTTGGAACTATAATCTTTAGGAAGATTTCTTAGTAACTTTTTCACAACTTCGCTTTCTTCTAGCTTACCACCAAGACCATTGATAGCATTGACAACTTCATCAAATCTAAGCATGTTGGCAATAATATCTTCATCTTCAAACATCCTTAGGGTTTTAAATTTTTCTTTGTAGTTTTGCATCTTTGTTTGCTTGAATTTATCATTTCCAATTCATAAATACTCTCCAAATTTGTCTATATCTCTTTAGAAGATTCAAACATTATTTTTCCAAGTTCAAAATTAGAAAGACCACTTAGAATAGCATTCATTTTTTTACCATTTCTCTCATATTTCTTGATTTCATAATCACTTGTTGGATTAGCAGCAAGAATAATGTATTCTTTTACAACTAACTACCAAACACCAAATCCAAGAGATACTAGAAAGGACTCCATCTTAGGTTTCCAATAAGCATAATTTATTCCATCGAACATAGGAGCTTTGACACCCTTCCTATTTTCCATCTAGATCTACCTCAAGTGATTAAGATTTATCGAAGGAACCACAACTCTGATACCAATTGTTAGATGCAGATGACAATTGAGATGGGGGGTGAATTAATTATATACTTACAACATTCAATCCCTCGATATCATTCAAACCCTTATTAGCCCTTAAACCCTTATCATGCATTAGTAGAATGTGAACATATGAAACAATAATACAAACACATCCAAACACATAAGAACACCAGATTTGCATGGAAAGAAAGAAGGGAAAAACCATGATGAGGATTAGCTCACATATATATGAATTGTAACACCAAATATAATTGGGCTCACTACCTAGAAAAATAAGAAAGGATCAATGGCAGGTGGCTCACTACCAAGAAGAAAGAAGATAGAAGAATATTGTTACAAAGAGATTTGTTATCTCAAAGTAATAGGAGAAATCCACCACTGAAACTTTATGCCATCTGCAACCTTCAGCTCACTGCTTCCAGTAACTTTAAGCACACTAAAAATGTAGACCCTTTTGCTCACTACATCAGAGTCATAGACATTAAGCTCACACTCAAATCACCACACTTAATCAAATTTTCATCCTTCACATACCTTCTATAGATCCACAGTCATCTTCAACAATTTACCTTATATACCATCCTTGTCCTAAACAATCTCAATTAGGTCAGCCTTAATGAAACGTATGCACTTAAAATATGTAACACCAAACTAGGGAAATAAAAAACACCTACACAATGGAAAGAAGTGAAGGATGACCATACCAATGGTTAAATAAGACCCAAATCCACGTCGCCATGCTACACAATACATTCACAATCCACAAGGTACCTCCACAAATAGCGTTAGCACACTAGGTCGGCCAAAACTGAACTAAGACTACAAGCGACCACCTACACACTTATCCAAGTCATGTGGACCACATAGAAACATTACACATTCATCCACACAACATCTTAGAATAATCCAACATCATCAAAATATTCTACAACCAATTGAAACTAAGAACACCATAATTTTGTACAATCAAACACCCTACCATAGAACACAACTAACTAAACAACCTTGTGGAACACCTTAACACTTGAAAAATCAAGGGAAGGAAGTTACAAATAGTGTAAGAATGTTTCAAAATAAAAAATAAACCTTACTATGGAGAAATGCAAAGAAATCCCATTTCTCCTAGACAACCTTCTACACAGATAAACAAACTATTAAACACAACTTTGACTGTAGAATGATCCAAAACCTTACTATGGAGAAATGTGAAGAAATGTCATTTATCCCAGACAACCTTCTACATAGATAGGAAAACTATAAGAAACCTTACTATGGAGAAATGTGAAGAAATCTCATTTCTCCCAAACAACCTTCTACACAGATAGAAAAACTATCAAACACAACTTTCATTGTAGAACAATCCAAAACCTGAAACTCTAGATATAGAACCTCTAAACACCTCTAATCATCATATCCAACCCACACAAGCACGACTTCAACCATGAAGAAATTTTGGGCACAATACTGAACACAACTCTATCATACTACACACACTTTTATTCATTTTTTCTCAAAAGCACGTGGAAACCAAGTGAACTTACTACAACTACAACTCTTATCCATCAAGACATCAATGACAACACTAATGATAGCACCACAACACCTTCTTATCAAATCACAACACATCCATACTAGCACAAGAACTTGACAACACCAATCATCTCCATATTGTTGACATCAATGACCAACACCAACAGTTGTTGAGATTTCCATTCATCTTTAATACAAATCTTGACTTCTTTAAGTCTATAGATATTAAGATTCAAGAAACTAAATTCAATGATTCATTAGCTTCATATACTAGACTAGCTAGGGCTCCCAAGCTTAATAAAGGATTAGTAAACTTTGAACTTAAATAAGGAAAATCTTTGTAAATGGAAATAACATAGGCATCCTATTCATGGTTGATATTCGGACCTACGTCATTCATGAAAAGCCCCAAAAAAGGAAGGAAATGAGAAAGAAAGAAATATGAAGAGAACAAGAGATGAAAAGATTGACACAATATAAAAATAAAAGGAATGAAAAAATAACAAACATCCCTTTATTATTTAAAAGGAGTACAACTCCTTCTTAGGATCCAAAATCATGCTTGAGAAACTTCCCATTAACAAGAAATGGGGTTGGTTCTCTAGTCATAGTACTGATCCTAAAGGTATTTTCCCCTAAAATCTCAAATATATAATAAGGGCCTATCCAAAGTCATTTGAACTTTGAATGGCTTCCTTTCTTTTCTTTAGACTTGTCCCAAAGGACAAGATCTGAGATACTAAAATACTTTATTTTAGCTCTTTCATCAAACCACCATTTGACTACATCTTGATGTTTCAAAACATGCTCAAGAGAAGCATTTCTCTTTTCTTCTAAATCTAGTAGGTTCATCAACCTAACCTGAACCTTATCCTCTATGTCTAGGTAACTCTTCATGAATTTTAAGGTAGGAATTTTGACTCATGGGAAATGTGGGTTATAAACCATAAACCAGCCTATAAGGGGATGTCCCTAACACATTTTTTGTTTGAGTTCTATCAACCCATAGTGCAATCTCGAGGTGAGAGTCCCAATCTTTTAGATTCTTGTCTAATAGTTTCTCAATGACACCTATCAAACTTTTATTAGTAGACTCTACGACTACATCACCCTGAGGGTAGTAATTTGATGAATATTTCAAAATTAATTTACATTCAAAATCCCATTGCAATAATTGAATTGATGAAAAAGAGGGTCTATTATCACATACTAGAGCAAATGATATTCCAAACCTAGCCATTATGTGATCCTCTAAAAATTTGATTACCATATCCATTACAAACAATATTCCAAACCTGGTCATTATGTGATTGCTTTAGACCATCATGTGCAATAATTTGTAGCTACTAGAATAAACCTATTCCCTATAGATGAGTGGGGGTATATCATTCCTATAAAATCTAAGCCTCATTGGACAAAAGGATGTGCCTCATACACGAGTTGTAGTGGCATGGGCATATTTATTTCTTTTCTTCCTCATGTCTGACATACGTGGAAAGTATTAACATGTTGAAAGGTGTCCTTGAATAGAGTAGAAAAATAATACCTTTCCCATAGTATCTTGTGATTAGTAGCTTCATCCAAACCATGGCCAATGCCAAATTTATCATGAAAATCTGTTAGAACTTAAACAATTGCTTCTTTATCAAGCATATTAGATAAACACCCTCATAATTTATTTGGTACAAAATCCCATCTTTCACCATATATGCTTGGATCTTGATCCTTAATGCTCTTCTCTGAGTTGCATTCATTTTGTTCAGACACTTGTTTTACAATAGATACTAAATGATATCTTTATACCATATGTCTAAGGTAATATCTTAATGTGTGTACTGTTGACGCACCAATTGTTTATCTCGTCCAGAAAATATTTTTGAAAATTATTGGCCTCTTACTAGCTTCATTGGTTGAATTTCCATGTCAAACTCTTGTAGGATAGCCATCCATTTACCCCTTTATTCTCTAAGCTCATTGTGCATTAGCATAGACTTGATTGTAGCATCTAGGACTATGGCTATTACATTGCTCCTTAAGATGTAATGTATGAGATTCTTCACAGCTCTTACTAGAGAAAATGATTGTTTGTCTAGGTTGGGATACTTGATTTCCACATTTTTGAATGGATGTAACTCATGAAAGCTATTGGCCTTTCATCACCATCTTCTCCCTTTTGAGTTAAAACACCTACACAAGAATGATTCGAAGTGAAAGTGTAGATATTAAAGGGCTTGATATAATTTGGACTAGCCAACACAGGTGTGCTAGTTCTGACTTATTTAATTTATTGAAAGGATTTATTTGACTTTGCAGTCCACTTGATCTTTGTGTCCTTCTCTAGCATATCATTTAAAGGGCGTACAATTTCTACAAATTCGTTGATAAAATTTCTTAAAAAGTTGATCTTTCCAAAGAAATATTTCAGTTTCTTTTTGTTGTTCAATAATGGAAACTTCAAAATGGACTCAATTATATCAGTGTCTATGGAATTACCTTTCTCAAAAATTATATACCTAATAGCTTGCCCTCAATAACTAAAAATAATGCACTTCTTTGGGTTCAATGAAATACTTGATTCCTTGCATCGTTAGAGGATTTTATGTAGGTCACTTACATGGTTAGCTCTATTCTTGGAGAACACCATGAGGTCATCCATGTATATGATGATGCATTTCCCGATCCATACCTTAAAATCTATATCCATCACTCTATATAAATTAGCTCTCACAAGGTCGAAAGGAATTCTTCGATATGCAAAGGTTCCCCATTTGGTGGTTAAGGTTGTCTTTAATCTATCTTCTTCTGGGACCATAACTTGATTGTAACCAGAATACCTATCTAAGAATGAAATAATTTGAGATCCATTTACTATTCACAAAACTTCATCTAGTGAGGGTAGCAGATAATTATCATTTGCAAACGCTCAATTCAAACTTTTGAAATCGACGCACAGTCAAATTTCTCCATTTTTCTTTCTTGTGGGTATCATATTTGTGACCCACGTTAAATGTCTTATTGGGTAAATGATTCTAGAACTCAATAGCTTCTGAATTTCCTTCTAGATCAATGGCTCAAGTAGGGAACTAATAGGATTTTTCCTTTCCCTTAAGGGTTTAGTTTCCTTCTTCAGAGGAATGGTGTGAGTAATCACTAAGGTATCATAGTTCTTTAGCATCTTTCAAATCATAGATCTATGGATGAGTCCTATTGTTCCTTTATATTTTTAAGAATCATTTTGAATCTTACTATTATAGAGAATATTAGGCATGCCAAAATAATTTTGAATAATGGAAAGTCTTATTAGCATTGCACCTGGGTTTACATATTCAACTAAATGATCATAACATGATTGGATATAATTGTACCTAGGTTTACCTATTCAACTAAATGAACATAGCACGCTTGGATAGCAAGGGATTTAAATAGTTTCTTGCATCAAATGAATTAGTTTCCTTCCATAGTATTTATGTATGTTATAGTAATTTACATACACAAATAAGGTGAACACACATGATCTCATATATGTGCATGTTCCATTATTTTATATGTCCCCCATGGTGATATTTTTATTTTTACATAAAAATGTAAAGGTTAAATTTGCATATATGCATGTCATTTCCTGATTAGTTTTGTGCCTATTTTGAAGGAAGAACTTTTATGAAAAAATATTGGCAAATGGCTTAATTTGTGCAAAGTCAAGTCCCTTCCCCTATGCTATATACCTACCTCATTACACATGTCTTACTATGTACCTACCATGCATCCTCATTCTCATGTTCAAACACCCTTATATATTTAGCCTATTCACTTGTTCATCATGTAACTATGCTCACACTCATGTTTATAATCACATGTGTTATCCACCAAGATTTAGCTCTCTTTCTATTTTAAGACTAGTTTTCAATCATGTGATATTATCCTTGAGATCATGGAGTTAAAATTTGAAGACCTAGAAGAGCCATATTTCTTGACATATTTACATCTAGTTCAATTTGAACTCAAAGTATCTAAGACTCACACATAAATCAAGAAATGTACATAATACCCTTACATATAAAGGGTTAATTTCATTATTATTATTTCAACTTTATGATACTTTAGAAAAAAGTAGGAAGGTTTGCTAGACTTTAGAGTTTAAGACAAGTGGAAATTTTGGTGTCTTCATAAGAATTTAACAAAAACGGGTGACTAAACTTTAGGGATATGATTATGAGATTATCTGCACTTGAAGGATAATAATATGTACTCTCACATCAATATAAAGAGGCTATATGTTTATTTTCATGACTTCTTCACACCCTAATGTTGATTCTATTGTGTTGGCTCCTTCACAATTTCTCATTTTACCTTCCTGGTTAGCTTAGGTTCATAACTCAATTTTACTTGTGCGATAATGATGAGTTGTTATTAATTTCTTATATAAGAGCCCTTCATTTCCACATATATCATACTTATTTTTCTTTTATCTAGGTTACTTTTCATCCCCACACATTGAAGTGTAGCCTCACACATTAGTTCATTGGATTCATATAGTTTGTCTTGTTTAAAATTAGGGCAATATTAATGTAAAATAGACCTAGGTAAATTAGCTTGAATAATCTTTCTAAAACTTGTCATAAAGTTTATCCAAGTATTTTAGATTTTCCTTGAAAAATTATAAACATGATACATTTGCTAATTCATCCATTCATTTAAATGTTCAATCATGTCATGTTTTAGAGTTAATTTATTTATTATTTTAGGTTTGTTTATGTTAATGTATATGCATACATTTTTTTAATTATTGTAAATTAACATTAGCTAAAGTTCATATCATACATGTATTTGAATTAAAATTAGAACTTAATTAATTTTTATGCAGTGCATCGATATGGAGGGGCTTTGGGCATGTACATATCAAAGAGTCAGATGTTGCAATTATTTTTAGATGACCCTTTGATCATGGGGGTCTATAGAAGTAATTGTGAGGAGATTTTAGAGAGTTTAGTTAGGATTAGACAATCATTAGGAGGTGTGCACGCATATTTTAGGGACACTTTAGTAGCCATACTTATCAAGATGAGGGGTGAGGTTTCAAGTGATGTACCTTTGAGCACATTCTAGCTTAGAGTGCCAAAGGAAAATATCAAAACTGAATGTTTTCCCTAGTATTCTACTATATCTCAAGTGAGGGGGTATCACGTTACTAGGTGCATAGATCCTAGGATGGCCCCACTAATATATCCATGATTTCCTATAGCACATGCTTTTTATCCAAATAATGACTGAATTTTGTTATATTTTACATAATACTTATATGTTGAGGTCCATTTAGGCCTCAAAATTAACTATTTGCATTTACCAAGCCATTTGGGGTAGGTGTGTGGTAGGGTTTGTGATAAGGATACATGTTGATGTGCATATTGAAAGCACCTAGATTATAGGTCCTTGGTTGGGTAAAGGATGCTTGTCATCACTCCATCCATTAGCCCTATTGGAGATCAAGTTATCATTGCCTCCCAACAAGAAGCAATTAACAGTATTGCTAATATTACATTCTAGGCTTAGTGAATATCTACAAATCACATGGGTCAATATTTGATGAGACAAACACATAGATCACCACTTTCTCATTCAGATGTATATATTGTGACAACCATCCCATCTTTAAATGGTATATACCACACTAAACATGATTCCTAGATTCTAAGGGATACATTTTATAGATTGACTAACAACTTGGTGAGAGCTTATGGTGTGATCTCATCACAATTGGGGATCCCCTTGGTAGATGTTACCTCATTTGTGGGTCAATGTTATAGTGGAGATTTCTACAGTCCAATAGTTCAATCCTCGTATTTTGATATTGATCCTACATCTAGATCATCTTATGGCTTGACACATGAGCCACATACCGGCCATTCCACTGCTTCAGCACATGCACATGATCCACCTATTGATGATTATGTTACTATAGGTGCTCGGTAATATGCTCCTACACCTAGTTCCCAATCATCTTCTCCTACACTAGTGCCCAGTCATGTGCTCCTACACCTGGTGTCGAGTCATCTACTCCTACACCTACTATTATACATGCTTAGACATTTTTTGATGCACTTGAGGTTGTGAGAGGAGGTTTTATGGTGATGTTGGCTTCACCTATACCATATCGCTTGCATAGCCTGCTACACACATCATTGGAGGAGCTAGCCTAAAGTAGGATTGCAAAGGATTTGGTGGATTATATGATTGCAAAAGTTGACACTCAAGATGCAAGGCTATTCTTGAGGTATATACATACATATAATTTTTAAGTTTATTTTAAGTTATAAATAAATACATGTAGTATGTCACTTTGAAATTAATTTTCTTTCTTTTATGTATTCATATAGATGTATCTAGGTGCGGGAAGCACATGTTACTCCTAGTTTGAGGGCAGAGTATGTACGCACATGTTTTTCACCTGACTATATCATTGGACAAGTGAGTTCTTTAATTTTTTATCTAAGTTAACTACATATACATTGTACATGTTCACTTATTCATGTGTTTATATATAATTTAATTTTTAATTTAATTACACTTTTGTACATATGTCTATACATGTTACAGGGCTCAGCACATTTATCGGAGTAGGATTAATGCTTGGATGGTTGCTCGACTAGGAGTCAACATGATGACCCAAGAACTAGCTGAGGCACTAGAGTTTATTTATTTACACATGATAGCCATTTTATATTTATATTGATTCTAGACATTTGAGTTTATGTTTATGTTTTAGATCATCTATTGATGTATGTGAACATGTGTACATATTTATGTTTGAGATATATATATCATCTAGATGACATTGTGTTTATGAACTTATGTTTATGTATGGTGACATGTGCAAAGTCTGTGGAATTTACATGTTTACATAAATTTACATGTTTATGTTTATGTACAAATCATAGATCTGTATATATGTACATGTTTATATGTTTATGTTTATTCAATTTGACATGCATTATATCAAAATTACATGTTTTCAACACCAAATCCCATAGTCTCCATGATACTCGCTTAGGAAAAATGTGCATATAATATTTATGAAGGCTATAGATAAGTTAATATTTTCATGATCTGGTTAATTCAAAGAGTGAACACTCTTATATAGATTCATATGTTGCTAAATTGAATATTATTTAATCCAAATTGAAAAATTGGAACCTTTCCTATCAATGCCATTATTCCCCAACATATTCCCTTGATATCATCTTAAACTAATTGAATATGAAGTCTTTATTATATTAATTGATTGGATTTAGTAAGACATAATTATTTAGTGAAGATGATAAAAGTATTTAGTAACTCTTCAAAAGTTGTCAAATGTGCAATAATGATATTCCCTATATGATATATACATCCTCCTCATTTAAGCTGCAAAGTCACCACATAAATGATAGTGATAATTTAGACCATGAAAGTTGTAAAAAATAGATAATATTAATTTACATATCAATTAGAACAATAATGTTGAACCTAATTGTTAAAATAATGAACTATTATTGGTACATGTTGAAGAAGATGATTTTTTGGATCTTTTCATGTTTTTAAGTAAATTTGGACAAAAAATACAACATAGAAAGCCTCATATTGTTTCATCATAATGATATAGAATCCAAATGTTTTCACAATGATAGCCTATAAATTATTATGCGTCACAAAATCACAACTCAACAAAAGTTGATAATATAATGTATGAGAACACTTCATGTGTTTAAGTATGGGTTACTAATAAAGCATATTCTTTGAGACAAACCAAAAATAATATAGAGCAAAGAGGGGTAGCATAAAACCCACTCCCATATTAGTAAAAATAAAGATCTAATTTATTATAATGTTTTGTAATTTAGTGTTCTAAGATAATATTCCATGGGACCTATGTACTTTTCTTCATCACTCCATCCCATGGCACTGCCACATTAGTTTTTAAAGTGCACTCTTTTAATACTCATGAACTCTACAAGACCTTCACAACATCAAATTTCCATTTTATCTATAGATACTATTGTACTTATAAATTTTCATAAGCTATGCACAACACACTAATCTATTTAGAACAATAAGAAAATCATGCAAAAAAAGTGTACATGTAGACTTTAAGCCAACATAATTACTGTGGAAGAAACCCTAAAGGGGAGAAACCCCAACAAGAGTGAGCATTTTTCTCCTCATTTCACTATCTATAGTTTAATTACAAAGGATAAAATAGCTCTAGGGAAAATTGGAGTCCTTACAATGTACAAAATGAAACTTCATACACCTATAAAATATTTGTGTACCTTAAAAACCCTTGTTCTAGCACTTATAATATCAAAAAAGAACATATAATGAAGGGTATCATGAGATCAAACCAATAAAACATGTTCTAACATGCCTATATGACATTCAAACATCCTTACTTGGTTCCAAAAGGAAGATTTAACATCAAAAAATTATCATAGTCCATGCTCTTTTTTATATATTATGGTGAATCCATCTCTTCTACCAAGGAGAAATTTTGAAATCAAAAGAATTAAAGTAACTTCACTCATTTTGAACCAAGAGGTGAATTCTTAATTATTAGAATTAAAATAATTTCACAACTTGCACAAACTAATGATTTCATCATTTTTTTATTTTTATACTTAGTTTGAATGCATATACCTCCATGTTAAGTCCACTCTAAGATGATCTAGATCACCCCATGCATTCCTTTAACAAAATTATAGTCAATTTTGCATTATACCACATCAAACAATGATGAACTCCTATTTCTAAGGCCTAAGACATTATTATTGACTAGAAATAGCAACTTTTACTCAATTTTTTGATCACACATGATCTAAATATACTAATGAAACTTTCAATATAGCATACCATCATCTAAATGTATAGCTCTATAAACATGTATTAATATGACTAGATTATGACACACACATGGACAAAAGATATAATTTGGCATACATGACATATACATGACAATGTGTAATGTTAATTACAAATAGACCTACAATCTCTAGGTAAAAAGATATATTAACTAAAATAAAATATATTATACATGTAGTTCTTTAATAACATTTAAGACATTGTTATGTCAAAGACATTGTTATTATGTTTATTTTCCTCTATGATTGGTATGACCCTTGGTGACTAGTCTATATCTATGGTGGTTTTAAATCATGCTATCATGATGGAAATTACTAGTAGCTTTAGTTCGGTTGTTAGTCTTTTAAGTTGTTTTTGATATGATCTACTTAGGGTGATGGTTTGGTTTTTAGACCTGTTGTTATTGTGATGTTAGTGTTAGTCTTTTGTGGATGGCCTTTGGTGCCTTGTATTAATGGGACAACACCCTTGTTTTGCTGCTTTTTATATCAAAAACATTTGAGAGCATGTTTGAATGAAATAAGAAAAATATAACATATCACATCTAAATGAACATATATCTCTAATGTGCACACTTTTAAATGTTGTTAATTGCTTAAATGAACTTAAATTAACAAGTTTAAAATACTTGATTACATGACCAAGATAATAGAAAGTTGTTGGTGTGAGAAACTAAGCTCAAAATATTCATTCCCAAATAACTTTTGCATTCATGTGTCACACTGATTGGATCAACTTTCTCTTCAATAACTTTTAATATTCTTTGATGATCATCTCTATCTAGTCTCCACTTGTGATTTCCATGTGCACGTGGAACTTGAAGAGATAGGCCAATAGCAATTACTATATGGCTATATTGTAACACCATCTTTTCAAGATGGTAATCAATAAAATGAATCCCATTTTAAACAATTTTGACTTGTTTGAGATATGTCCCTTGCACTACAACTGAACCTATGGGAAGCAACATTTCATCTCTTGTTTGTGCAACATAATAAATAATAATTGACACCTTCTATATTTCCAACCTTTTCTATGACCACAAAAACATATCCTATACATATTATATATACAACATACATTCAATTTTAAAAAATTAGAGCCAATCTTTAATTGTAGAAAAAAATCAATATATAAACAAATTACAATTTTTTTTAAATTAACAAATTTACAAACTTTGCATCTTGAAATTTATATGTACACATGCTTATGTATCTTTTTTAATAAATCTTGAAATATGGTCATAATCAGTTGAAATCAAAGGAATTTCTTCAAATATTTCATCTTCATCTTCATTGTATGTTTCAATAATAACTAGTGGCACTAAATTCCATTCACCAACATATGCATGTTGTTGGTTGTTGCAACTATCATAGTGTCCCAAAATGCATTCATAACAAAAAAAAAAGTAATCTCTAGTATACAATGTCCATGTGTGTCTATCTGTACTCATCACACAATGCAAAGATCTTGGTTTGTCCACCCTTTTGCATCCATGCATTATTCTTCTATCCACTTCTACAAATATATATATATATAATATATATATATATAATATATATATATAATTCAAAATAATTTAATATATATGTGAGTTCTTAAACTTAAATTTAAATAAAAGCAAGTTTAAAACTTTTTCAAACAATAAATTTAAACGTACCTAATATCTCCCAAAACACTCTATTTGGACATCCATGGTTCCTTGTTGAAGATGTGTCGACATCACTTTTAAATTATTTCTTACACCATTCAAAAACATCATGTGCATCATTTATACTCTCTCCCTCATAATCCATTTGATGTTTTCTTAGAGCATGTTTGATGCAAGCCTTGCATCATCATATTCATCCTTTTCATGCCCACTCTCAAAGAAATTCTAAACATGTATATTATTGTGTTGATGATATCTACATAGTGCATAAAATGGCCTTGATGATTTGAATTGTGATGCACACCTATTGGACCATACAAAATTTTGTTCAATCTTCACACCTCTTATTGCCAAATCTTCAAAAAACTTCTTAAAGTTAATGTTGGACAAAAAGTGTGTATGCTCTTTATCATCACTAGCATAAAAACAATATTCTTTCTTTATGACTCATTTTTCATATGTACTATCAACACCATCCAAATCCAATTGTGCATGTCAATAATAAACATGCACCATAATAGAGACCTGATTTGAATAGTAATATTATGTTTGAATCTCCTTTTGATGGGTAAAAGAGTAATTTTCTACAAATTTGACTACTAATATAAGTGTTCCAACCAGGAAAGTATCTCTTAACAACTAATATTATTTTTATTGCCACTTAGCATAAAATGAATGATGTATGTACGATTGTATCAATTTAGAAAAAAAATCCATAAATTTTCCAATAGGTACCTCCTCTTCTACATAATCTAACCTTGTGGATTCTTTCCCAAATTTTATTTCAAACTTTATGTATTTGTAACTCTTGCAATTTACCATCTTTGACATGTCATTATATTCATTTTCAAAGGAATTTTAGCTAGATTTCCATATGTTTCATAAATTCCTTTTATGAATTTCATTGGAGGTCCATATACGTCATAATCAAATTTGTCACATAAGATGGATACTATGAATTGACTTACTCATTTAGGAGGTGCATTTTGAGAACCATCACTTTCTTCTTTAATATTTTGAAATGCTTGATAGTAAAGATCAAATTTAATATGATAACAACAATAGAAAGTTTCAAAAACCTTGTTTTACCTCACATAATGTGGCCTTAACATTTGAAACATTGTTTGGCCAATATTTATATGAGGATTTGCATCAAAAAACATCATATACATCTCATGTTGTGTTATGTCTAACCAATGTTTTGTATGCAGTCAAAAATTGTCTCTAGGCCTAATCCTATCATGTAGAGCATCTCTTTTATTTGATGAGGGATGAGTATGATCATGCCAAAAATTTGAGACCAAGTTCCTAACACCATCTTCAATCTTGTCAGAATGAGGATCCCTACACATCAGTGCTCAATTGCCTTCTATAGAAGTATCATCCAAAGCCTTTCTCCTTTTCACATATCTTGTTAGTGTCCTACGTAAGCCAATTTCACTTGAAAGTGAAGAGACTTAATTCTTTCTTATCATTTGTGGAATTACAATATATGTCAACAACACTCTTCTTGAAATGCTCTTATCTGTTGATCAAGATTGGTTCCTAGTGGAACCCAAACCTTTTTTAACATTTTCAATAATATTTTAGTCTTCTAGGCCTCATCTTTTCCTTTTTTTATGAAATCTACACCCATCAATTTTAATGGATCTTTTAGTTCATCAAAAAGAAGCAATGTTGATAACAATTACGCTTGACCAAGTGTATCATAAATTTTGAAATAAGTCTCAATTATTTCCTTTGAAGTTCTTTTGAATGCCCTCTTAGAATTAGTAATAGGTTGTTCAACATAAAACTCCAATTTGTCAATATCCATTTCAAGTAAATGATCCATATTTTTTTAATATTTTTTTCTCTTCACCTCTTTAATTAGATTCATAGTATGAATTTCGGTAGAAGGAAGTGATCTTGACCCTTTTCCAATATCAAATTGTGTACGGGTCTCCTCTCTAATATCAATTATTTATGCTTGGGTCTCCTCCCTAACATCAACCATGTCTACTTCAGCCTCCTCTTTTCCAATAACTAAATTAGGCTCAGAGACCTCTACTCCAATTTCCATACATTGAGCCAATGTACACATATCATGTATAAAAGAGAAGATTTTAGAATATATAAAACTTAGATTATTGAACTATGGATCTAAAGCATCAAGGTGATTATGAAATTTTAGAATGATAAAGTGTTAACAATTAGGAACATAAAGTTAATAATAGAGAAAAAAAGTGCACACCTTAAAAAAATTTCCTCTTGTAAATTACATTTCTTAAATGACACACATTTATGTTCTTAAAGTGGCCCTTATACAAAAGGAATTAACTTGAAAAATTCAATAAAAATGAATTGATACATAAGAACACTCAATATGTGCACAATAAGTATCATTTCAAAACTAATAGTTGAAACAAAATAGGTTAGACAGATATGTCCTTATTGTCATAAACATAGAAATAAGAGTGTGTAACATCACATAATATATTACTCAATATCAACACAGTGAGATTTATAATAAAAATTAACAACCATATCATCTAAAAACTACTTGATCTCAATTGCATCATGTTCAATATGCTCATCATAATTTTAATAATGCATGAATAATGTTTTCAATTCACATAATCATTCAAAATAGCAAATTACAAAGACCAATAATTGATATTATTAATGAATATGCATTCAACATAAAAAATTCCAGGGTTAACATCATGAATGAAATAACTCACGGGTCACATATACATAGAACAAATATCTTGTAATTAAGTCCTAAAACATGCTACAACGTATAAGAATTATAGGCAATAAGTCGAGACAAAATCATAGAAAAATTGGGCCTTACACCATTAAGAAACTTAGTGTTAAGAGATGAACAAAATTAAGAAACTAGGTCTAGAGAGTTTTCTTTATTTAAATATATTAATCAAAATTATAGATTAAAATATCTAATTTAGATTACAAAATAAGCTTTGGACTAAAACCTGGCCTAAAATAACTAACTTGAAAGAGTTGGGACTCAAGACACAATCTAGAAATAAAATTAGGAAATGAGATGCAAAAATAGGAAAAACATAACTTATACACCTAGAAATTGGAAAGTGTTGAATGAAATTGAGAAACTACTTAGTGTTAAATCTTTATTAAATTTAGTGTTAAGAGATTAACAAAATTAAGAAACTTCTTATTTAGTGTTAAGAGATGAACAAAATTAGGAAACTAGGTCTAATGTTTTATTTTTAAATGTGTTTATCAAAATTATAGATTAAATTATAATTTAGATTACAAAATAAGCATTGTACTAGAACCAAACCTAAAATAACTAACTTGAAAGAGCTGGGACTCAAGACACAATCTAGAAATAAAATTAGGAAATGAGAAGCAAAAATAGGAAAAGCATAACTTATGCACCTAAAAATTGGAAAGTGATGAACAGAATTAAGAAACTACCTAGTGTTAAATCTTTATTAAATTTAGTGTTAAGAGATTCAAAAAAAATTAAGAAACTTCTTATTTAATGTTAAGAGATGAACAAAATTAAGAAACTAGGTCTAGTGTTTTCTTTATTTAAAAATATGTTTCTCAAAATTATAGATTAAATTAGAATTTAGATTATAAAATAAGAATTGGACTAGAACCTAACCTAAAATAACTAACTTGAAAGATTTGGGACTAAGAAACTTGATCTAAAAATAAAATGAGAAGCATAAATAGGAAAAACATAACTTATGCACCTAAAAATTGGAAAGCACAATGAACAAAATTAAGAAACTATCTAGTGTTAAATCTTTATTAAATTTAGTGTTAAGAGATGAACAAAATTAAGAAACTTCTTATTTATTGTTAAGAGATGAACAAAATTAAGAAACTACCTAGTGTTTTTCTTTATTTAAATATGTTTATCAATTATACATTAAATTAGAACTTAGATTAAAAAGTAAGCATTCCTAACCTAACCTAAAATAGGAAAAACAAGACTTATGAATCTAAAAATTGGAAAGTGATTCAACATGAAAATATTTAGATATACTGCATTTATAGGTCGTTGGAAAGTTTTAAGGTTGTCTTATGGATACTAGTGATGACATGAAAATAGCTCTAACTTAGTAATTTACCATAGGTTACATGACCTTGGACATAATGGGATAATAGCTAGGGTGTATGTAGATTGGGCATGAAAATGGAGGTTCTAAGGGTTTGGGATTGATAAGAGATGGATGTAAAGAATGGTGCTTGCACAACAAATTTATTTTTTCAACAAAAAACTCTTGTGGATGCATGATGATGAGAAGTGGGGGAAGAGGGGTCTATTTATAATATGTTTTATGAGGTTTATAGGGTAGGTGAAAATTGAATTTATGATAGGTGGAACATAAATGAGACACATTAATTTTTTGTGGCTAAAACTCATCAAAATTATCCCCTGTAATCAAGGAATGTGAGAAGATATGGCTCAAACATGTATGCTAGGGGTGTGAATTTAATATTTAATACTAGGAGGCTTTGTTCTATAAGGAAGTCTAAGGAAATAAAGTTAACACATGCTAAAGATGAATGTGCATATTTTTTATTGTTAGGGAGGGATTTATAAGGGGACATATAACTCAAATATAATATGAACAAGGATAAAACAAGGTTAAAAAAACATACAAAGTGGACATCTAAAATGAGTGTAAAACATAGTAAAAGAAGTTGTGAAAATAATTTGAGATCTTATTGATCCTAATTGTAAAAAACTTCAAAAAATACCTTTTCCCTAGATATTGATGTCCTTGTTTCACCAAAAAAAAAGTTGGATTTCGATATATACACAACAAGTTATATTTGAAGGCATACACCTATGTCTAAATTATAGTTGCAGTGACTTTAGAAATTAATTAAAAAAATATGTAACAAACAATTATGAAAAAATATCCTTTCCCTAGATAGTGATGTTGAGAATTTATATTTTAAAAATTAGAATTTTATCCCTTATAGAAAAAAAATTATGTTTGACGACATAAATGTTACTTTTTGAAAAATGTTGTTTTCCATTTAAAACTAGTTATTAAAGGAGATGTTGAAAGGTTCATGATTTACTTTAGAAAAAAAATTAAAAAATATATTTAGAATTTACACAAATTTTCCAAAAATCACTAGTTCGCATCATCTTCAAATTCTTGATGGTTTATCTGCTATATTTCTTAGAAGTTGAAGATTCAGTTAAAAATGTTGATATAAATGTCCATCTTGGCCAAAAAGTGACACAAGGCATTGTGACTTCACCCATCACCCAAAACACATGTTGCTACATCTGAATTTGGTGTTGACTCATTCATGAGTTCTATTTATTCTTTGTATCAAGGCATTGCTATCATCTTTCTAAATCTGCCACATTGGGATGCATATCCACTAGACATCACATCCTTTGTTTATAGAATCCTTGATTGTAGATTTGGATGAAACCATTGAGGACATTCATCTTTTATTTGATGTCAACTTCAATGAAGTTGCATTAATTGTTGTCATCTTTGGATATTGCTCTTTCATTGTATACATCATCTTCTATTATGACAGATTGTGTAGATATTCATGAGCTAACCTATCCAAATCAGTTAATATCATCTGCAATAGTATCAGATTCACATCAGTCCAATTATCACCATACATCCATGGTCCCTATTCTTGAATCTTCTTTGTTACTTGATCCATCTTATCATCATCTGTCGCACATTAATATTAGATTGGATATCTTTGAGCCATTTGAAGGCATCATTGGAATCATTTTAGTCTTTGGATCATATGCATCATTTAGAGACACTCATTTTACTTCCTAAATATTCCTATCTAGATATTGGGGGGGTGACTCACTATCTAGAAAAACTTAAACCCTTCAACAATATGCAAAATCAATCTATTAACAAGATCATAAACCCTTAACCAAATTTGTAACACTTATTCAAATCTACAAAAATGAAAGATATAGCAGTGAACACATGTGCATAAGATAGCACTAGATTTATTTGGAAAACCCAAGAAGGGAAAAACCATGGTGAGAGTTAACTAACGATATAGAAGCTCGCTACTTATAGAATTATAATTTAAGGCTCGTTGCAAATGGACTTGCAAACTAAGATGCACAAGATTAGGGAAAGATACAAGGGACTTACAGTACTAAGGTGCAAAAACCCTAGGGAAAGATACAAATTACAAGGATCTGATGAGATTCACTATCTTAGAGAAGGATACAATGAAGAATATAGAATTACAACATTTGTCAACAATACACTCTATTGATTGAGACATTAAAGCTCATTTCCCAATTATTTTCATGAATCACTGCTTCAATTCATCTTTGTACATCTCCACACACTCTCACACACCTTACAATTGAAATTTCCTTGCATTTATATCCTCTGCAAGATCTCAAAATATTAATTAGGTCAGCCAGAAAGAATAAAAATAATGATTTCGACAAGGCAGCCACAAATACATTATGCATTCCTATCTATAAGATAGAGAGGACCAAAACATCTTATCACATCTTCCAATGTGATCCCAAACAACTCACATGGTGACACACATCAATCCAAGTTGGAAACAAGGAAATGTGGGGATGAAATGTGTAGCGCATAACCAGTCAGCCCAAAAAGCACTCTTACACTTGAATAAACTCAATGTGTTTCTCAACAAGATAGGTCAAAACCTAAATGCAACTTAACACATCTTCATATGTTGGTGCAGCCCTCTAATAACACAACATAGGCAAGAAAACAAGCCCTATTGGCCGGATATCCACAAATTTCCTAAAAAAACCAACTCAACACAATATGCAGTACCAAAGAGATCAATCATTGACATTCTGACCACAATGAGATGTTACATGAACATTCAATAATACTTCCAAACACTTATTTCATAGTCATGCCACAAACAACCACCAAAATACTGCATCCTAGAAACATATAAGATACTGCCAAGAAATAAAACATTAATAAACCAACTTATAGACCACTTCATTGCATGAAAAATAAACTAGGATACAACACAATAACTGAGAGCACATCCACCAAGTTGTAGGAGTAGAAACATCAATGTGAATAAATATGAAGCATTTTCCAGGCCAATCTAGACAACCAACAAAACTACCAACACACTGCAAATAGTAGAAACCTCCTTGGTAACATCAATGACCTGAAAATACTGAAAATGAAGGTAATATTGTAGCTTAAAACTTGTAAAACTATGAGATTGTAGATCTAATTAAGTGTTCAATGTCACAATTCTTTGTGTATGATTAATTTGTTTAGATCAATTGTACCAATTATAGAAAGAGGCAAAAGATTGTAGAAGAATGAGACAAGAAGATAGAAGTGACACAACATATACGTGGAGAAACCCTTTTGGGAAGAAACTCCACCAAAATCAATAGTGCTTGTATTATTTAACCTTAGAATAAGATTAAAATACTAGTGTATCAATCCTTGATTGATATGCTTCCTTTTCCTTCAACAATCCTTCTTCACAACTTGCAAAAAAATCTCATAGAACTCTCATCCACTTATTGCAATTAATAGACAATTAATGAGCATGTAAACCCATAAGAGTTGTAAAATTCAAGAGCATAAAACTCCTCACAAAAATATACGCCTAGATTGGGCAAGTAGAGTTCCACCATGTAATCTGAAGTCAAACCAAAGTCTTCCTCAATTTAGGCACCCCAAACAGAACTTTGGTCAAGAAAATATCTTGCAAACTCCACCTCAAAGTTGGTGCCCAAGAATGGGCTCACTTGACTAAGCCTCGTAAATATCTTCTCATGCAAAAGGTGTTAAATGAAAGATACCAACTTGGGTGCCCAACGTGGTCCCAAGTCACTCTTAGTTAACTAAAACATATCTCTCCACCAATTCATGCAAACATTATGCATGATTGATCATCCCCACTTAACTGAAAGTATCCACATGTTATATGTCATGCAACTAAAGTCATTAGTCATGCAACTCAATTCAACTCAATTCAACTAGCATTCAATTCAAACTAACTACATGCAATTGGAGATAACTAAACCATAACTAAACTAAACTAAACTAAAATAAACTCATGTACATATCAATCCCTAACTTTTAGGATCAAAACATGCATTATTGAAGTGTTATCAATCCTCCAAATAGTTAACTGAAGCAAGATGGGTTCCACCTTCCAATGTGGGTGCCCCATGTGCTCCTATTTTGTAGGAGCTCTTCTTGGACATCCCCACATGTTTCTATCATTTAGGAATAATCACAAATTCCAATTTACATGTTCATTTCATTCGAATTTAATCTCTTTCTAATCCTAGTGTTGGGGAACACTTTCCAAGGACTTAGGAGATACATGAAATATGTTTAGGATTGCAATTAAATGGCATCTTATTCCCAACATTCTCCCACTTGACATTATACATTGCAATTATTCTAAACAAGGAATCATTATTATAAATCAAGTGCAGGACTCAAGGCCAATGGCCTTCCTACACCAAGAGAACTTATCTATAGGAACTGGTTTTGTAAGATAATTTGCAGCATTGATCAAATTGTCAACTTTCTCAATCAATACCTTCCCACTCTCAACCATTTCTCACACAAAGTGATACTGAACATCAACATGCTTAGTACGAGCATGATACATAGGATTTTTGACTAAACAAATAGCACTTTGACTATCACATTCAAGTCTAATTTTCTTGCAATTAAAACCAATACCTTTCCCAAGTATCTGTAAACAAACTGCCTCTTTAGAGGCATGTGTAGCAGTCATGTACTCTACTTTTGTGGTGGAAAAATAAATTGTGGGCTGCCTCTTACTCATCCAATTAACTGTAGCTACAAATAAAGCAAACACATTGCCACTTGTTGACCTCCGACTATCCAGGTCTCCTGCCCAATCTGAAAAAAAAACCCTATATGTCCAATGATCTATGCATAATATCAATATCATTAGCACCATGATAAACCAAACAATAATCAGAAGTACCTCGTAAATATCTAAACACCCTCTTAACATAAGTCCAATGTTCTTTACCCAGGTTAGACATAAACCTACTTAGAACTCCCACTGCTTGGGCTATATCTAGTCTTGTATAGACCATTGCATACATCAAACTACCAACTGCACTAGCAAATGGAATTTCATAGATTTCCTCATGATCAAAATCAGATTTAGGACCCATGTCTAAACTTAACTTTGTGCAAATTGGTAAAGTAATATTAATTGGTTTATTATCCTACATGTTAAACCATTTCAAAATAGTATTAACATAGTTGCTTTGACTTAAGAAAATATTTATGTTACCTCTATCTCTACTAATCTCCATACCAAGGATATATTTTGCAGCCCCTAGATCCTTCATCTCAAATGTGTTGGAGATTTGTGCTTTCAATTCTTTGATCATTACCTTGTAGTTACCAATAAACATGTCATCAACATACAAGATAATAATTAAAAGTTGATCATCAATAAGTTTTATGTAAACACAATGATCTTCCTCACTCCTAGCATAACTAATTTTCAATGCAAAAGCATCAATCTTCTGGTACCACATTCTAGGTGACTGTTTCAATCCATATAAATATCTCTTTAACCTGTAAACCAATTCTTCTTTTCCTTTTACAACAAAACCATTAGGTTGCCTCATATAAATCTCTTCATCAAGATCCCCATGTAAGAAAGTGGTTTTCACATCCACATGTAAGAAAGCAGTTTTCACATCCATTTGCTCTATCTCAAAATCATAAGTAGCAGCAATAGATTTAAAAAGAATCTAGTAGAAATTAATTTAGCAATAGGAGAGAATATTTCATTAAAGTCAACTCCCTCTCTCTGGGAGTAGCCCTTGGCTACTAATCTAGCCTTGTACCTCTTGAGATTACCATCTGCTCCAATTTTCTTTTTAAAGATCCATTTACAACCAATGGCCTTTCTTCCTTTGGGAAAACTCTCAAGATCCCATGTATCACAAGTATCCAGGGAAACCATTTCCTCATGCATAGCTTGTGAACAAAGCTCGTTCTTATCTGAAGACAAATCTTCCCTATAAGATCTAGGCTCATCATTAGTACTCATCAAAGAAAATATACAATAGAAATCAGGTGGGTTATACCTATCAGCAGGATTTCATTGTCTTGTGGATCTTCTCAAAGAAGGTTCTTCTTGTTCCTCAATATTCTCATCATGAGCATCTATCTCAGAACTCCCTAAACTCTCCTCATCCAATCAATCCAATTGTTCTTCAACATGTGCATCTTCATTCTTCTTAGTATTTATCTAAAAATACAATATTTGAGAAGTATCCTTCTCCTTTGGTTGTTCTTCTCCTATATAAGATCTAAATTCCCTAAAAATCACATCTCTAGATAAAGTAATTTTTTAGGTTAGAGGATTCCAAAGCTTGTAACCTTTTACATTTTCACCATAACCCATGAATATGTTTTATGTTCTTTTGGATCCAACTTAGACCACTTTTCTTTAGGCACATGAACAAAATCCTCACAACCAAATATCCTTAAATGTGCAACACTAGGTTTCCTACCTAACCACATTTCATAAGGGGTTTTATCTTTAATAGATGAACTAGGAGATTTATTAATTAAATAACAAGAAGTGCTTACAACCTCGGTCCAAAGGAACTAATCTAGCTTAACACTACTTAACATACTCCTATCTCTTTCCATTAAGGTTTAGTTCATCCTTTATGCTACTCCATTTTTTTGAGGTGTATATGGAGTAGTTATTTGTCTCACAATTCCTACATGCTTACAATAATCATCAAGTTCCTTAGAACAATATTCACCACCATTATCTAATCTCAACATTTTTATCTTATGATCTTATTATTTCTTAACCAAAGCCTTAAATTATTTAAACTTACTGAACGCATCAGAATTGTTATGCATAAAATAGATCCAAGTGTATCTTGAGACATCATCAATAAATGTGACATAAAATCTAGATTTTCCAATAGAGTCAATATCCACATGACCCATAACATCTTAATGAATAATATCTAATAATCTTTTAGCTTTATTTGTTCCATTAGGAAATGAAGATCTAGATTGCTTTTCAAACACACAATGCTCACAAAAATCATTTTTTTCCAATTTTATAATCAGGAATACCGTCAACCAATATATTTCTTATTAAGAATGTTCCTAAGACCTTTTTCACCAATGTGGCCCAATCTATGGTTCAACAACATACATGTATTTTCAGCTTCAGTTACATTGGCTGATTTATTAAAATTTGAAGTACTAAGCTTAAACAAAGTCCCAATCTAAGATCCTTTAGCAACCACCATATTCCCTTTCACCAATATGCAACCACCTTTGTAAAATGTCACATGCATTCCAGAATCATTGAACTTAGATACAAAAAGTAGATTTCTAGCAAGTCCTGGAATATGTAAAACATCATTAAGGGTCTTAACCCTACAATCACTGAAACACTATTTACCTCTCCTTTTCCCACAACCTTTGTTGTGTTATTATCTCTAAAGAAGACATTCCCTCCATCATATGCAATATACTTAGTGAACCACTCCTTGTTAGGAGTCATATTATAGGAGCAACCTAAGTCAATAAGCCAAGAGTTATCACTAACAGTATTAGATGAAATGACCAATGCATCATTACTGTCATCTGAGGATTTCTCTATAGAAGCATCAGAACTCTTTTTCTTGTTCTTACAATCCTTCTTTACATGTCCCAGTTTCTCACAGTTCCAACACTTTACCTTACTCTTACCAGGGGTTTTAGACCATCCTTTAGACTTACCCTTTCCTTTCTTGTCTCCCTTAGGTTCCTTTTCCTTAGGCCTACCTCTTACAAACAAGGCATCTTGGGATCCTGTTTTAGACTTCCTCCTTATCTCCTATGATAGGAGAGTAGGAATTATAGTTTCCATCTTAGGATTTGCACCACTACCATTGATAGCAAAATTAGATTTTCCCAAGACTCTACTAAAGAACAAAGTAACAAAATGCATTTATCTTCATCTTCTAGATTTCCATCTATAGATGCTAACTAGCTTAGAATCAAATTGAAAGCATTTAAATTATGTGCAACAAAATCGCCATCTTTCATCTTTAAAGAATACAACTGTCTTTTCATATACAACTTATTGGTAAGACTTTTGGTTTGATAGATATCACCTATCCTCTTCCACAATTTATATGTGTAGCTTCAATGGAAACATTCAAGAGAACAACATCAACAAGACATAACCTTATAGTCCCTCTTGCCTTCTTATCAAGCTTATCCCAATCCTCATCTGACATCGTTGTAGATGACTTTGTCTCATTACAAACAGCTAACCACTGATCTCTCTCTTCAAGGAGATCCTCCATTTTTAGTTTCCACATCTCATAACTAGATCCATTGAATCTTTCAATATCTAAACAAGAAGTAGAACTCATTGTAACACACTTCTTTTACAAATATGCAATAACACAATAGTAAAAGTTCCCACTATAGCTAATAAACCTTCAAAATTTTAAGAGAAAGGCATCCAAAACTCCAACCAACCATTAGCTCTAATACCAAATGTTGAAAATAAAGTTAGTATTGTAGCTTAAAATTTGTAAAACTATGAGACTATAGATCTAATTAAGTGTTCTTTTTCACAATTCTTTGTGTATGATTAATCTATTTAGGTCAATTTTACCAATTGTAGAAAGAGACAAAAGATTATAGAAGAATGAGACAAGAAGATAGAAGTGACACAACATATATGTGGAGAAACCCTTTTGAGAAAAAAATCCACCAAAATCAATAGTGATTGTATTATTTAACCTTAGAACAAGATTAAAATAATATGTATCAATCCTTGATTGATATGCTTCCTTTGCCTTCAACAATCCTTCTTTGCAACCTGCAAAAAAAATCTCATAGAACTCTCATCCACTTGTTGCAATTAATAGACAATTAATGAGCATGTAAACCCATAAGATTTGTACAATTCAAGAGCATAAACCTACTCACAAAAATCTATGCCTAGATTTGGCAAGTAAAGTTCCACCATATAAAATGAAGTCAAACCAAAGTCTTCCTTAATTTAGGTGCCCCAAATTGAACACTTAACTGAACTTTGGTCAAGAAAATATCTTGCAAACTCCACCTCAAATTTGGTGCCCAAGAATGGGCCCACTTGAATGAGCCTTGTAAATATCTTCTCATGCAAAAGGTGTAAATTGAAAGATGCCAACTTGGGTGCCCAAGGTGGTCCCAAGTTAGTCTTGGTTAATTGAAACATATCTCTCCACCAATTCATGCAAACATTATGCATGATTGATCATCCCCACTTAACTGAAAGTAACCACCTATTGTCTACCATGCAACTAAAGTCATTAGTCGTGCAACTCAAGTCAACTCAAGTCAACTAGCATTCAACTCAAACTAACTACATGCAACTGAAGATAACTAAACCATAACTAAACTAAACTGAATTGAACTAATACTGAACTAATACTGAACTAAACTAAACTAATCTAAACTAAACTAAACTAAACTCATGTACATATCAATCCCTAACTTTTAGGATCAAAACATGCATTGTTGAAGTGTTATCAATCCTCCAAATAGTTAACTAAAGCAAGATGGGTTCCAACTTCCATGTGGGAACCCCATGTACTCCTATTTTGTAGGAGCTCTTCTTGGACATCCCCACATGTTCCTATCATTTAAGAATAATCACAAATGTCAATTTACATGTTCATTTCATTTGAATTTAATCTCTTTCTAATCCTAGTGTTCGGGAACACTTTCCAAGGACTTAGGAGATACAATATTTTTAGGATTGCAATTAAATGGAATCCTATTCCCAACATAAAAGATAGGAGAACAATGTCCACAAAACACAAACACTGAATCCCAAACTGCAAGACTATATCTTCAACATCAGGGGAATGCAGAGCATTCTCCCAAAAAGTCTTCAAAGCATCTTCTTGAAATAAGAACTTTTACCAACTGGCAGAGACCAAAAATTCCTTGTAGCAACACATACTTCCTCAACAATAATAGGAGAGAACATACAACATACTGGAGACCATCCACAACAACTCTCCATCATCATTACTTCTAATCCTCATCTTAATATATCATCATGATAACATCAACAACTATACTCAATACATATTTTCTTGATATCAAATAAGGCATGACATCCAACCATGAACCTTAGTAGCATCAAAGGCATGATATCCAACCATAAACTTATCATCATAGAGTATAAAAAACATACAATTGTAGACACCAATAACAATGAATGTCAAACAATACTCACAAACATGTGCAACAATATCCCAAGTGTTGAAACTAATGTCAATAAACTCAACAAGTGTTGACATCACAACAATATCCTCAAGTATTGACATCAATGACAACCAATACCAACAATCTCCCCCTTTGGAATTGATGGAAACACACACTTTCTCACTATCCCCCTTTTACATCAAGGAAAAAGGGTCACACACACCTACACCTTAAAAACAACACATTATCCCCTTTTCACCAACAACACTTCTTCTTCAAACAACTACACATTTTCTTCAAGCTCCCCCTAAGGAGCACATTATTTTTCCTCTTCAAAATTATCCCCCTTTGATGCACATTCACTCCTTGAAGCAACTAATAGGTTCCCCCTTTCAGTAACAACCATTTCCATCTCCCCTAAAAGGAATCCACCATTAGTCTAGGCATAAGAGTATATCTTGAATTACTCCCCCTAGATAGATGCACCAATTATGCATCTAGCAAGGAGGGGAAATTACCCCAAAATTTGTTGGAGATACTCAAAAGTATCCTTTGAAAGTTATTTAATGAAGATATTTATAATCTGATTCTTATTAGGCACATACTCCATTTTGACTTCTTGCTTAGTAGCTTTCTCCCTTAGAAAGTGATATTAGATACAAATGTGTTTGGTCCTTGAATGCATTACTAGATTATTGGAAATGTTAATTGCATTGGTATTATCACACAATATAGGAATAGGTTCATCATAAACTACCTTTACGTCCTTCAAAGTCTACTTCATCTAAAGCACCTAGGTGTAGCAAGATGTTGCAACATTATATTCAGCCTATGTTGTGGATAAGGACAGTGAGTCATACTTCTTGTTGAACCAAGAGACCAATCTATCTCCCAAGAAAAATGCACTTCCATTGGTGCTTCTCTAGTCATCCACACATCATGTCCAATCAACATCAACATAAGCACTCAAAGAAAAAATCTCATCCTTTTTATACCACAAACCATAATTCGGAGTTCCCTTCAAGTATCTGAATATTATTTTCACTAATTTCTTATGAGTTTGCTTAGGATTAACTTGAAATTTGGAAACCAAACATATTGTATGCAAAATATCAAGTCTAAAAGTAGTCAAGTACAACAAACCTCCACTAATAGACCTATTAAAATTTTGATCAACCTCAAGAGACTCATCAGTCTTGCTCAAATGACAGCTTACTGACTAGTTTGGAATTCTCCATGCCAAACTTCTTCAACATCTCTTTAACATACTTAGCCTCAGAAATAAAGATACCATCATGTAGTTGAGAAATTTGAATCCCAAGGAAGATAGACAACTCACCAATCATAGACATCTCAAACTTTTTCTACATCTCTTCTGGAAACCTCTTACAAATACCATCATCTCCACCAAAGATGATGGCATTCCTAAACATTAATGTAAAGATTACTATCTATAGTACCATTCTTGAATCCTTACTAAAGTATGTACTTATCCAACTGATCATACCAAGATTTAAGAGCTTTCTTGAGTCCATACAAAGCTTTCTTAAGTTTCCATACTATGTCTAGATCTTCTGATAACTGGAAACCATCTAGTTGCTTAATGTATACCTCTTCCTCTAGATCACCATTCAAGAAGGCTAACTTGTCATCCATCTAATAGAATTTAAAATTCTTGCGTGTAGAAAAAGCAAGAAACATCCTTATTGCCTCCATTCTAGCTACCGAAGAAAAATTCTCCTCAAAATCAATACCTCCAACTTATGAATAACTCTTGCATACCAATCTGGCTTTGTTCCTCACAACTTCACTATCTTCATTTAGTTTGTTCTGGAGAACCTACTTTGTTCCTATCACATTCTTATTAGTTGGTCTGGGAACCAATTCCCATGTCTAATTTGTTTCTATTTGATTCAATTCCTCTTCCATTACCTTTATCCAACCATAATCTTTGCTAGCATTAACAAATTTCTTCAACTCTACTTTAGATAGTAAACACAAATTTACTTGCTCACTTGATTTTTCAAATCTTCTCCTGGCCAGGACACCTTCATTCTTGTCACCAATGATCTAATCTATATAATTAGTATTTTTAACATACTTTGTTGGATTCTTGGAAGCCTTCACTGGTTCTAGTCCCTTCTCTTCTTTCTCTTCTTATTCTTCTTCAATGTAGGGAGACATATTAGATTTGCAAACCTCTGGTTCTTATGAGATCTGACACAAATCTTCATCTACCTTAACATTTGTGCTTTCAATCATCTTTCCCAATCTCTTGTTATAGCATCTATAGGCCTTGCTTCTGGTAGAGTAACCAAGAAAGATCCCTTCATCACACCTAAGTAAAAACTTTCCAAGGTCTTCTTCATCTCTTCTAATGTAGCATTTGTTGCCAAAGAACCTAAAGTATCTAATAGTAGGATGCCTACCATACCATAGCTCATAAGAGGTATTAGTGCTATTGACCCTCAACTATACTCTATTAAGAAAATATATAGTAGTGTGAACCACTTCCTTCCAATACATATCAAGCAAATCAACATCTTTCAACATAGTCCTAGCCATTTCTTGTGGAATCGTGTTCTTTATTTCCTCAACCCCATTTTGCTAAGTGGTTCTAGGAGTAGACAGATGTCTCCTAATACCATGATCTTTCCAAAAAAATTAAAATTCATTTAAAGTAAATTCACCCCCTCTATCTGACCTTAAGAATTTGATCCTAGCATCCATTTCATTCTTGAATTTTTCTTTGAAGATTCTATACTTATCAAAATCTTCTAATTTATCTCTTAGAAATGTAACCCAAGTCATTCTAGTATAATCATCAATAAGTAACATGAAATACCTTTCACCTTGTTGATTCCTTGTTCTTGTAGGTCTACACAAGTCGGTGTGAATTAGTTCCAATGACATTGTAGCCTGGCACTCCTTGCTCTTAAAACTTGTCTTTGTTTTCTTTCCCATTTGACACTCTTTGCATAAAGTGTTTGTAGGCTTAGTTATCTTAGGCATTTCTCACTACATGAGTAGTACTGATATTTACCATATTGTCAAATTCGATGTGTCTCATTCTTTTGTGCCACAGCTAACAATCATCAAACTAAGCCAATGAATAGATTCTTCCATTTTCCTCCTTTAGAAGATAGACATTTCCATTTGTCTGTGTACCTTTTGTAACTAATCTTCCAAACCCTTCCTTCCCAATTTCACAACCATTGGCATGAAATGTAAGATTGTATCCTTTGATACACATTTCACTGACACAGAAGATTATGCTTCAAACCTTTGACATAGAGGACATCCTTAGTTTTTCTCTTTCCATTAATTATTATAACACCCTTTCTATAAATTTGTGCTAACTCATCACCACCAAACTTAACAGCTCCAAAATCATCCTTCTTAATACTAATGAACCTTCTCTTGTCACTAGTCATGTGGTTAGAACAACCATTGTTAATCACCCAAGCATTTTCTTCTTCTTTAGTATGAAAGGAAGTCCACACAGTCATGAATCTTTCATTATTTTTGTCATCTTGTAAAGTATTAGACTTCTTACATTGTCCAAATATCACCCTTTTTGTCTTTCGGATCCATGAATAGGGTTTCATCATTTGAATCATTACCCTCATATTCTAAAGAAAAATTGCTTTCCTTGGAATAGAAACCTCTTTTAAACTTATATTTTTTACTACTAGCATTTGATTCTTTATAAGGACACTTGGATTGCAAAAGGACCAATCCTCCCACAACTGAAACACTTGAAAGGTAACTTACCTTTGTATTTTCTAGTGCCTTTCTTCAATCTCATCAAATTCATCATCCTGGTTAGCTACTTCATCTTCTATCTTTTTACTAGTTTTGAATACAACTTCCTTCTTTGGAACATCTTTTTCAAATTCTCTAATTTCAAAGGTTGTGAGAGCACCAAAATTTTCATCTACTAAATACATATCCAAGTCCTTAGACTCTTCAATAGTAGACACCTTATGGTTGTAAGATTTAGGGAGAGATCTATGAACCTTATTCAAAATTTGACACAGTCGAGATCAAAGGGCCTTATCAGGCTGTCACAATCTCACAGCCCACTCAGACTACAACACAACACAGATAAACAAAACAACTCTGTATTTATTCAATTAAAATAAAATTATAGATTACATACAAAAGTTTCATTGCAGATCCCATTTCCCTAGGCTTCATAACCCGTTATAATGCTCACATCAATCCATTAGTTCTCATCCATCTTTTTCCCTTGAAGCTCTTTCCCTGAAATGACATCAAGAAACAATCGTTACAACTTCCTTGCAGGAAAAACGATCTCCATCAATAACTGTCAAGCACACAAACGATTGAAACCAATAGTCTTCAACTTTAGCCCAACGAGATGTCAGGGAGATAGCTAAAGATCTCCCTTCGACATAGGGATGTCTCACTGAACAAGCATGTAGTCCATCAGGATGTCTGGGAGACTTTTCTCAAAGTCCCACCAAAGTCAAAAGATCTCACCAACATTGCACAAATTCACATCGAACTATTGAAGATACAATGCTTAGAGTTTTGTCGACGTAGAAAGGTCTCGCCAATGATGCATAATCTTCCCATTGGGTGAATCGAAGAGACTTTTCTCAAAGTCCCTCCAAAGGCAAGAGGTCTCATTAACGAGAGAATACAATCAGACTATCAAGGAGACAAGGTATGAGGTCCCGCTGAAGTAACCAACTCCCGACGATAGAATACATAATGCCTACACATGAAGCGTTATCGGGCCATCGTGGGAACTATGGGTGAAGTCTCACTGATAATGAAGAGTCATGCCAATGAAGAGTTAAAGCATTGCATTGTGCTATTGAGGTAACGCCAATTGATGTCTCTCTGAAATCACACAGTCCCACTGATGAATCACAACTTAGTGTTGGTTTCATCGAGAGGTATACCAACTAAAGCCCTGTTGAACACAAGATGCCATTCCCATCCCTATAACAATTGAAAGTGAAGTTCTTACTTTGGTGTGCATCTTCTATATGATGAATGCCAACTAAAGTCCCATCGATCACAAGATGTCATACTGAACAAAAAAGTGGCTCCAACCTACATCAAAATGCAAAAATATTGAACATGAAAAGAAAATATATTTTTGGGTGATTCGAGATCGCATCTTATTTTGATTCTCCACCGAGACCTTTAATACTAGTAACAACTTCATCCACCCAGAGTATATAACTAGTAATATCTTCATCCTCTTTCATCCTTAGGGTCTCAAATCTTCTCTTAAAAATTTGCATGTTGATTTAAGTTTTCCCTAGACATCCTTAGTAGAACTACAATTCATCACCTTCAAAAAATTTGAATCAGCTAATCCACAAAATATAGCATTCTTATCCTTGGTATTATTCTCATACAACCTGATCTTAGTTGGATCTATAAGAGAAGCAGTAGGAGCAGTATCACCATCCTTGAAAATTTTCCAAACACCAAACCCTAGAGAGTTTAGATGGCCTTCCATTCTCAAGTTCCAAAAGGTGTAATTTGTGTCATCAAACCTAGGACCTTTTAAAACTCCATCATGTGCCATTCTAGACCCTTCCTCAAGCAGTTAAGCTATTTTCAGAGGAACTTGGCTCTGATACCAATTTTTGAACACACCTAGATATTGAGGGGGGTTGAATCAATATCTAAAAAAAATTAAACCCTTTCAAACATTAAACCCTTCAACAATATGTAAAATCAATCTATTGACAAGATCATAAACCCTTAACTAGATTTGTAGAACTTATTCAAATCAACAACAATGAAAGATATGGAAATGAACACATATGCACAAGATAACACTAGATTTACATGGAAAACCCAAGAAGGGAAAAACCATGATGAGAGTTAACTCACAATATAGAAGCTCACTACTTACAAAGTTACAATTTAAAGCTCACTGCCAATGGAATTACACGCTAAGGTCCAAAAAACATAGGGCAAGATACAAGGGACTTGCAATACTAAGGCACACAACCCCAAGGAAAGATACAAATTACAAGGACCTGATGAGATTCACTAGCTCAAAGCAAGATACAATGAAGAATATGGAATTACAACATTTGTCAACAATACACTTTTTTGACTGAGGCATTAAAGCTCATTTCCCTTTTCTTTCCACAACTTACTACTTCAATTCATCTTTGCACATCTCCAAACTCTCACACACCTTTCAACTAAAATTTTCTTGCATTTGTATCCTCCACAAGATCTCAAAACATCAATTAGATCAGCCAGAAAGAACACAAACAATGATTTTAACAAGTCATCCACAAACAACAGTATGTGGTCCTATCCAGAAGATAGAGAGTACCAAAAAGAATCTTATTACATCTTCCAATGTTATCCCAAATAGCTCACATGCTAGCGCACATCAATCCAAGTTGGCAACAAGGAAACATGAGGATGAAGTGTGTGGCACATAACCAATTGGCCCAAAAAACACTCTTACACCTAAATTAACTCAATGCAGTTCTCAACAAGATAGGTCAAGACCCAAATGCAACTTAACATAACTTCATATGATGGTGCAACCTTCCAAGCACATGAAACAAGAAAGATAGCAAGTCCTATCAACCAAATATCAACAAATTTCCCAAAAACCCAACTCAACACAATGTGTGGTACCAAAGAGATCAATCATTGAAATTTAGACCACAATGAGATGTTTCATGAATATTCAGAAATTCTTCCAAATACTTCTTTCATACTGTCATGCCACAAACAACCTCTGCAATCCAAACAAAACTAGAATACTTCATTCTAAAAACATAAAAGATACCACCAATAAATGTAACATTAATAAACCAACTTTCAGACCACTTCATTGCATGAAAACTAAACTGGGATGTAACACAAGAATTGAGAGCACATCCACCAAGTCGTAGGAGTAGAAACATTAATGCAAATAAATGCAAAGCATTTTTCAGACCAATCTAGATAACCAACAAAACTTCCAACACATTGCACAATAGCAAAAACCTCCTCAATAACACTGGTGACTTGAAAAGATAGGAGTGAAATGTCCACAAAATACAAACACTGAATCCCAACTAGAAAAATGATATATTCAATAGTGGAGGAATGCAGAGCATTCTCCCAAAAAATATTTCAGGCATATTCCTAAAACAAAAACTTTCACCAACTTGCGGAGATCAGAACTTCCTTGCAGAAACACATACTTCCTCGGGAAAAATAGGAGATAACATACAACATACTAGAGACCATCTGCAACAACTCTCCATCACCATTACTGCTAATCCTCATCTTAATATATTGTCATGATAACATCACAACTATACTCAATACATCTTTTCTTGATTTCAAACAAGGCATGACATCCAACCATGAACCTTAGAAACATCAAATACATGACATCCAAACATGAACTTATCATCATAGAGTAGAAAAACAACATACAATTGTAGACACCAATGAAAATCAATGTCAAACAACAATCTCACAAACATGTGTAACAATCTCTCAAGTGTTGACAACTAATGCTAACAAACTCACCAAGTGTTGACATCACAACAATCTCCTCAAGTGTTGACATCAATGATAACCAATGCCAACAATGTTTAAAATTCATGGATCATCTTCAAAATCTAGTGTCGATCATCTACTAACACTGCATGCATCCTTTTGAGGGGAGGTTGCATGGTTTCTCTTCTCCTATCAGTTTTGGGAGGAAGCATTTCCTCACATGGAGATCATCACTTCACATTTTCTTGCAGGGTCACATAGACCTTGTCTCTTTTCTCTCCCATGGGAGGAACATTAATTATACTTTGAGCTAGAAGTGGTCCTTGGTGGGTCATCATGAGTCCTTTTATCTTCTTCACGTGTACATTTTGTTTCATTACATCATTTCTCTTTTAGAGAGGGGTTTTTATTTCCTATTGGGTTTTTCTCGTTTACTCCACTTTATGAGAAATTTGTACATGAGTACCTAACATGGCCTAGTATTCAAGACTAATCATTAGTACATACATTACTCCATAAGTTGCACTTAAGAGGGGGTGTCAATGTAAATAGTCATTATCATACCTAGTTAGCTAATCACCTTTCTAGTATTGACCTATTTATACCTAGCTTAAGTTTACTTAAGTTTCTTTTTCTTTTATCTCACTTTGAATATGGTTGAGACATGTGTTCTCGTGACTTGAGACACCTATTGACACTTGATCACACACTTGTCAAGTGAACTCACAAGTGTCCCACCTATGGAGGGGTACTTAGAGTTTCACTCGTACTTTCTCACCCCTTGTCCCTGCCTATATATGCAAGGCTTGATCATTATAATATACACTCTTCATTATATTGATAGACATACTATCATGTTCATCATTGAACACTTGTGGAAGGTTATCAAATTTGAGCTCTCTGATCTTAGAATTCTCCAACATGAACCCACTAGACTATGACTTTGGATAATAAAAACTAGAAATTATAGCAAATGATTAGTAAAATGGATGTGGGTCCCACTAGTCATGTTCGAAATGTGCACACAAATATGAACATAAAATAACAAGATAAACTAAGCTAACCAATTCAATTCACATTAAACTATAACACTCAAATTAGACCATAAGAAGACTTAAACAACATAAGAAAACCATGCAATATACCTTCATTCAAACCTTCTTAATGTACCAAGCTATGGTGGATAGGTCCAACAATTTGAAATTGAATATGATAGTATCTAAGGTGCTCACAATGACAAGATAACATTAGCATTCAAGATTTTGTTGCAAATGGATTATGGTGATATGTATTTATATTTTTTTGGGGATGTGAATGGAGGGATAGGATATGTTGTGAAGATCAAGGGATCACATGCCTTGAGAAGCTTGGAGGCATGGGAAGCCTCCAAGTGGCATGTGGGGAATAGAGGTCACAGGGTATTCTTAAATCCGAGGAAGATCAAGGGTTAGGAATGTGTCTTGGAGGAAGTGGAAGGCTAAGATCCAAAAAGTAACTTTTTGGAAGGAAGTGAAGATATTTTTCATACCTCAAGTAATCCATGTGTACAAATGATATGACTAGAGTACCCACATGGGGTAATAAATCCTTGATTAATTATTGAGAAAATGTGCAAATAATTAGGGAGCCTAATTTATTTGATTAGTTGACTTCATAGAATGTTCACAAAATAGGAAATTTAAATAAGTATAGATTTTTTTTTAAGGATGAGGTGGGATAGGCTTAGGTAAATAAATATTTACATTTATTTATCTAAGGTAGACCATATAAAAATGAAGAAATATATATTAAAGATGAAAGGAATAAAATTGAAACTAGTGGTTTCATTGATTAAATAATAAAGTATTATTTAATTATTTTTGGAAGAAATATCAAATAATCAATCAAATGTAAATGATTAGTTATAGAGGAAACAATGATTGACAAGCTAAAATGATGGTCTGTCGATTTTAGGCGTCTATAAGGATGCAAATTAAAAGGGAATGCCTAGTATGTCTAAACAAGGTTACTAGATCAACATTAGAAAGAGTATATTGGTGGCTAGGGGTGGCATAGGCTAGGCAAAAGAGGTTAAAGCAACACAAGACACACACACGGGCTAAGGAAGACACACACATGGGCTAAGGGTTAAAATTAACACAAAGATGTAATAAGGAAGTTGTAGGGTTAAAATTAAATGTGAATGCTAATACAAGTTTAATTCATTCCACGTAGTTTTCAATTAAAAGATACATTCTTTGTGTGGGCTTGACATCTTTCTTATGAGTGGTGAGATTCAAAAACTAGTAGTATATTTGTCTAACCATAGGATGATTGTGTAAAACTTGACTTTATTAACAATTTTTAATAAAGATTAGGTGGTTGGTAGAAAACATGTTAGAATGTATTTGAATATTTTTTAAAAAACATATTGCTAACAAGTAAGACTATCCATAGTGACATTTTAAGACCGTAATATGATATTGTTTTATGCGTGAACACCTCTAAAACTAGAGTACACCATCATTGAGCCCCCTCTCCTAATTATAATACATTCCAATTAAAATTAAAAACTTGTTAACCAAAATATATTGTTAAGAGTGGTCATAAAACCACTATAGCAAGAATTCAAAAGGCTTTTATATAGGTGGTTGTCATGTGTCTCAATTAGAGTCAAGAACTTGTTGACCAAGTAAATTGTTGAGAATACTCATGAGATCATTATGACAACTCCTCAAAGGACTCCTATAAAGTGAGCTCCTCATGACATAATGCTTACGAAGATTCCATAATATAGTGACTTCCAATAAATCTCTTCCCATCACTTACTCAATCTAAATTGTACTATATTACATACTTCAAAAAAAATTCACATATCAAAATGAATTTGAAATCATTTGTACTTTCACATTATAATCCTAGAGTACATTACTTGAAACTTTACCCATCACAAAGAATCCTTAATCATCTCAATTTTTTATTAGATATAATCATCTCCATATTTGCAGGAATACATTCAATTTGCCTGCATTTGAAATCTTGTGAAGTACTCTAATGCCTTAGGTTTCATCCATATTTGTGTTTGAAAAGTTTGATAATGCTTATCAATATCTACAACTGTCCCCCACCAACAACACACTAAGATAGCCAAGTCAAAGACGCTACCTTCACCATCCTTTGAAAAATATGCTTGTGACAGAAACCCCTCTTTAACCAACAAGTCCTTATAATATTAGCTCATGAAACCCCTCTTAACCAATGAGTTCTTATAATATTAGCCCATGACAAGGTCATACTGTTACCTAAACTATTGCAGAGTTAGTTTGATGTAACATATGGTCTATCCTAAGAAAGAAATAATCCTGTGTTCAGAGAACAATAGACATTTCTGGGCATGCATGTCCTTAAGTACAATCAAGTGCCCCAGTGAAAAGAAAATACCACAGTAAGTAAAAAGGCATTTAACCTTCACAACTGTTGGTCACTATCCCATAGAGACGAAATGTACTTTCGAATAGACAAAACTTCTTTCCAACCAGCCATAATATATGCCACCTAATTAGGAGGCCTGCAAATCTTTGTTTTTTAAGGGTATATTTAATGTTTGTTGTTCATATAAAAATACCAGGGTATATTATCAAATCCCTTCATTCTATATCTTTTAACAGTCAAAATATACTTACCCACAATGAGACAGCACAATAAGACAGAACAATTGGTTTATTAAATCTGGGAAAATTTCATTTGTTGTGATTACAGCTGGCAAGGCCGTAGCAGACATATGTAAAATTAGAGGTAACTGTACAGCCTGCTTCTTACATCTGTTAAATAAACAATAAGATATCATACAATTGGAATACTTGAGACGAGAAGAACAGCAGAAACTATGACAATGGATAATGAGTGCCATGATAAACCGAAGACAATGGAAAATGGAAGCCATGATAAACCAATGACAATGGAAAATGGATGCCATGATAAACATGGCAAATTCCACTTTGTACTGATACATGGTGCAGGCCATGGAGCTTGGTGTTGGTACAAAATTGTTCATCTTCTACAAAACTCAGGACATAAGGTGACTGTCTTGGATCTCACAGGGGCAGGCATAAACCCTGTCAATCCTGATTCTATCACATCTTTTGAAGATTATGATGCACCTCTTATGAATTTTCTATCTCAGATATCCAACTCTGAAAAGGTTTGTGACTGAACAACTATCTTGTTTGTCATCATGTTTGCTACAGGTGGTCAAATCAGCTGTATTGATGATATGGGTGTTGCTTTAATTTTATGTATTTGGTCAGGTTGTGCTAGTTGGTCACAGTGCTGGAGGTCTAAGCTTGAGCCATGCAATCCATGTGTTTGGTTATAAGATTGCAGTTGCAGTTTACATTGCTGCCACAATGCTGCCAAGTGGGTTTTGTTCAGAGCAAGATGTTCAGCTGGTTTGTTTTACATTCCCACATATGAATGATCACGTATATGCATTTTCATAAAGAAAAATCCTAGAGAGAGATGGTTGGAAGTATCTATATTTATCTATTTTGTTTAAAGAAACATAGAGACTGGCTTGGTAATCAGGTGATTCAATTCAATATTAACACCACATAGATGAGAATAACAGATTTATTGAGATTTTGATTAAAGAATACATGACCAATTGTGCCCACCGCAATATATCCTATAAGATTTTTGCATAGTTTCATGTAAACTATGTTTCTTGGAGGAGTTGCTTTGATTAGTCCAGTTGGGTAATTTGCACTTCATAGAAATTGCGAACAAGCTTCTTTTTGAGTTGGAGTTTCCTCTCATAATTCTTACTGGTATGCGAAAATGTTATCATTACATTGCTATCAGACCAACTAATGGTTTTGGATATATTGCAGAAATTGCGTTCAATCTGGGAAAACTTAAAATTCTGGATAGTAAAACCTACATGGTGTAAGAAACTAAGAAGATAGGCTAATGGGCATGAAAGATCTGTCAATTTATGATATTCTGTACATACTAAGAGAGGCAGAAGTTGTTTTGAAGCTTTCCACATTACTATTGAGAGAAAATTTGTTTTTTGTTTTTTTAACAAACCATAGGAGACATGAGAATTCGGCCATCTGCTTTTCATTTATAGAAAGTGAAGCCAAGGCTTCATTTCCGATTACAGTTCTATTTAATTAAAATGATGAGTATTAACCCCTTGAAACTTTTTGTGCAGGGAGTTCCAGACTTGCTGAAAGTGAGTGAATTCAACCACGGTCTTGGTCCAGAGCATCCCCCAACAACTTATAAAATCTGCACAGAATTTCAGAGAGAAACCCTCTATCAACTCAGCCCTCCTGAGGTATTAATCAAATTTACATGTCTAAAACCTCCTTGTTTGTTTGTCTAAAAAACACAGTAGCCCGTTTCTTTACCCATTGTCTTGTGCATGACTTTTAAGTGAAATTACTGATGGGTTTCCAATAAAATATTCAAATTTTCAGGATGCAGCTCTGGCTTCACTCCTCATGAGACCAGCACCATTATTGGCATTCCAGACAGCCAGATTTTATGAAGAGTCGGAAGAATTCATGAAGGTTCCAAGAGTTTATTTGAAAACATTGCAGGACAGAGTAATTTTATTAGAAAAACAGGAGGCGATGATCAAACTGTGGCCTCCTGATAAAGTCCTAAGCATGGATACTGATCACAGTCCATTCTTCTCTTCACCTCTAGAACTCCATACACACCTGCTTCAAATCGCCCACCTTTTCCCATGATTGATTACTGTAGTTCTATTGAAGCAAAAATTCTAATCTGTGTTTTTTCACATACTGTATGCAGTATATACCACCCTATTGATGGTATGCGCCTTTGTTATGTGTGTCTGACAGACCTGAGCATATGCTGGCTGTGCTGCATGGGTTTCCTCAATCTCCTGCATAGTTAGTTGCATTGTAAGTAGTAATAGTTGGTTACACTTTTTGGTTGGAAATGCAGATGGCAAATAAAATAGATAACCGGCCTCTTGGGCTTAGAAGCATGCTGTTTGTTAGTCATGAATTTGAATTGAAAGGAGTGTTTTAAATGCCTATGGCATGTTATACGAGGATTTTCAGTAGAAGAAGCAATTCTAAGTTAAAAGAAGAAAGAGTTTTTTAATCTTATCGTGCATCCTTGATGATTGATCATGGAGTATATTGAAAACAAATTCATTTTACGAAAGAAAAAAGTTCATTAAAGAAATTTTTTGAGTTTTTTAGATTACACATGTAAAGGAGATTTTTATTAAGTAATTACTTAAATTTTAATGATATCTTCAATACAAAAGAAATATGCAGGCTCTCTTATAATAATTTTTTTTACTATATTGTGGAGTTACTATAAGGTCCATCAGCCAACAATGAGATTATAACTTCAATTATATCAAAGTCCTTCATTTTGTTATCATTTTTTACTGATGTGGGAGCATTGTTATTGCATTGAAAAGGAACTTTACCATAAAAAGAATGGACTGTTTTCATGATTGTTCAGAGTCAAAATGGGTCACTAAGCTTGTTTGAGCAGCCTTTCTGATATTGATAAGACCACAATATCTCTTTTTGGGGGAATGTGTGCTCATAATTGATGTTGTGTGACCAACAATAAAATACTGCACGTGAAGTGGTATGTTTGTGCTGTCATGGCAGGGTTGGCTTTATGTGATTTTTCATGATTCCCTCCCTGAGTGCTTGACGACTTATGGTGCTTTTGGCTTTACTTTATTTCCATTATCTTGTGCTGATATTCGTGTGGCAAGTACTAAATAAATTCCACATGATAATGGGATCGAAGATAAATGTTTGAAGTGGTTAAAGTGAAATTAGGTGGTTGTGGTTTAAAATGATACAAGTTGTAATTTTTGGTCCGGCTTAAGTATCACACACTAATGAATGAATGATTTGGTCAAAAGTCTTTTTATTTTTTCATTTTTTTCACATGTTTATTTTCTGTTGTATCGTTTATAACAGTAAATAGTACAGCAACAAATGGATGAGCGAAGAGAAAATGGAAAAATGAAAAGATTTTTGACCAAGTCATTAGTGTGTGATACTTAAGCCGGGCCATAATTTTTAGGTGTGTTTTATTTATGGGTGTAAAGGAAAATTGTACCTTTATTATTATGTATAAATTAGTCTTGCTTGAATCAATTTTAAGTTGCACTCGAGTGATAATTGAACAATTAAATGTTAAGAGAATAATTAAAATGTTAAGAGAACACAGTACCATATTTGAATGTCTTAGGGATAAACATACTCCTCCCTATCTATACTCATCTCAAAATAAGAATATGTAATTCTATTATGAATTGAATTTGAGATTTGGGTCAATTCTATGGAAATGAATTTATCATGAAGCATATGGATCTAATCTAGAACACTGTGCACTTTTTTCTTTTAATTCAATAAATTTTCTTTCTTTATGGTTGAAGTAGTGATTGAGGACAACATTCTAATATATATGCATAATATATATGCATGTTGGTTATTTAATGATAATAAAAACTTAGATTCATTTTAGCACTCTAATTAAACTATTCATAGAATGATGTGTGAAGATTTATTCAATGAATGATTGATTCTCACTTACACTAAATGAATGGTTAATAAATGCCTTTAATTACAAGTACATGTAGTGATCTAATCTACAACAGTGTGCACTTTTTTCTTTTAATTCAATAAATTTTCTTTCTTTATGGTTGAAGTAGTGATTGAGGACAACATTCTAGTACATATGCATGTTGGTTATTTAATGATAATAAAAACTTATATTCATTTTAGCACTCTAATTAAAGTGTTCATAGAATGATGTGTGAAGATTTATTCAATGAATGATTGATTCCCACTTACACTAAATGAATGGTTACTAAATGCCTTTAATTACAAGTACATGTAGTAATAAATAATGTCAAACATGTACCAAGTTAGGTCATAGAGAGAATGAAATGGACAAGACTTGACCAAAATTTTAACTTAAAATTTAAGATTTAGGGGTTAAACCTATGGTTTGGGATTGGTCCTACACTTCTAGGATTGATTTAGGAAATGGAAAATCTAGTGTGGGTAATGAATTTCCATACATGGGGATGCAATAAATGTAAAGTTTATGGGAAAACATGTAGGAAAGGATGTGATCAAGTCAAATGTGTGAGAATCTGTCAAATAGGTATAGGTGAAAGATTATCGACTGATCATAATTTCACACAGTATTGCACCAAATTTGTTGAGATGTGTAAAGGTTTTTTTCTCTACAAGTTTTCATTTGCTTTCTTTGTTCTCTTTGTTTTTGTTATGTCATCGGCTTCATATTTCTAAGTGACTTCCTTCCCTTTTTCTTTTTTGTCTCTTTTATGGGGCTCAGAAACGCATCACGCAGGTGTAACTTTTTGAAGGTTTTGGCTCCATGTTCGCTTAAAGATGCATGATGGTGCCACATGGTGGCCACATGGCCTTTTGCACATCATTTACCTTTCGGGTGTGGAGAGTGGCATGTGGCTGCGTGGTAGGGTTTTTAGCAAGCAACTCAAGAAGAAGTTTGGGAAACACCCACCTATTTGCCAAGTGTCTCTTTTGGATTTTTATCAAGAGGAGTATAAAGTGTCGAAAGGAATGTTTCAAGTGCACCATCAGCAAGAGAATATTTAAGAGGGGTTGGGCTTAAATGTCACACACTAAGCTTTTAGGGCTTTTTCCAAAACCGAGAAGAGCTTGGGAGTTGTTTTAACAAAAGCGACAACGGCAAGGATTTCCAGAAACGAGGGTCAGGGTCAAAGGCTGAGCAGAAGGACGTGACAGTGTGGGCCCAGAGTTTTCTTTCCACACAGGAGACAGAGCTTCTTCGAAAATCAACGCAACAGGGGAACAGGTGTGCCCCACATCTTGTCTTTTTCTGTTTCTTTGCCTGCTTTCTCCTCTGTCATCAAATAAAAGTATTTGTTGCATCAAGCGCAAGTCATTTTTAAACCAAAACGGCTGCCTTTTCCCAAAACACGCATCAAACTATAAAGATCTCTAATGACTGAACAATCTGAAAGTGGGAAAGGAATGGCAAACTCTGGGGCCTCGAGTGTGGGTTCAGGGTCAACTGAGACTGCTAGCATAACAAAACAGACTGGCATATTGGGAGAATCAAACAAGATTACTTTATCAACGGAGTCTAATAACATACCAAAGCAGCTATTAGTAAATGAGGCAGTGGAAGGCAATACGGTAGGTATTGAAACTTTTGAAATCCAAAACGGTGGTGCACAGCATCAAGGGACCACTCTAATCCCTTTTAATCCCCCAACACATCTTCCAGTAGAGCCTGCAGCAGCAGCTCTGTTTAACACTTGGGGTGCTTATGTGATGGGCTATCCACAGGATAGGTCAAACGCAGGGAAGGACTGTGTGTTTGTAAATGCAAAACAGTACAAAGGTATTTTAAAGCGGAGGCAAACTCGAAAGGTAAAGTTTGCAAAGAGAGGAAAATTTGCTATAATTCTACCAAGGCTGGAACACAAATTCTTATCAAACCCTATTGAAATCCAGCAAGTTCAAAAAATGGAATTCGAAGGTAACGAAAAAATGAACCCTACATCCCATCTTGTCTCAATTTCAGCAGACAAGGGAGAAGGGGGTGAGAGTAAACCTTTTGATTCTTATAGTCCCACCACAACACCTCTAATGTGGTCCTCTGAGTTGTACGTCAATGAGCTAATGGCCATGAACAAGAGGCTCCAATCATTAGAGGCAAGGGGGCTCTTTGAAGATGCTAAAATGAAAGAGATCATGGATACCAATTGGCAATTATCAAGGGAGAACAAAATTCTCAAAGACGAAATAAGTAAGCTTCAAATCTCCATGTCAAATGGAGAGCAAGAATTGATTTCGATAAGACAAGTTTTAGCACAAAGTGGCACAATAGACAAAAGCATATCAAGAGAGGTAGTTGAAAGCAGCAACTTGCAGATAAAAGAGATACAATCAGTCCTGGACAGCGTAAAGATAAAAGAAAACCAGCTGAGGGATCAATTAGAGGAGGCCAAAAGCTGGGCTCATGTAGTGGGAGGTCCCTCAGACACACACAAGGACCTCATAGAAAAGCAAGTTCGAAGGCAGATAAGAGAAGAGAATGACAGAAATGTCAGGGCTGTGAATGTCATTGTTAAAGGGCTAAAGGACTATGGGGAGAATGAACCAACAAAGGAGCTAGCAAAAGATTTTTTTAGGGACGAGTTACAATGGATAGGTGTCATTCAACAAGCAAACAGAATTGGAAAATGGGTGAAAGATGGAAAGAGTAGGCACGTAAGGGTCACTTTGGCAAACATTGAAGATAAGAACAAGCTGCTAAGGAACAAGAAGTTTCTTAAAGGTACACAAATATACCTTGACGAGGACTTAACAATAGTCCAACAACAAGAAAGGCGTAAGGAGTGGGAAAAAGTAAAGGCAGCAAGGAACGAAGGAAAATGGGCTTGGTTACAAGATGGGAAAGCTCAAGTTAGTGACAGAATTACTCACCAAAAGTAGGAACTCGGGGCCCCCCAGGATCAGGTGTCAATAGTAAGTTGGAATTGTAGAGGTTACCCGTGGAGAAGAGGACCTGGTTTAGGGCCCATTGCAGAAGGAAAAGACATCATCATCCTTACGGAGACTCATGAGCATGATGGCTGTAAAATTCCAGACTTTGAAGGATATAAAAAAGCCTCCATTTGGAACGAGAGAACAGATAGTGGCAAAGGGCATGGTGGAGTTGCAGTCCTAATCAAAGAAATATGGTGCAATAACATTCAAGTTGAGAAAGAAGACCCAAACAAACAATATATATGGTTTAAAATAACAGAAAATCAAACTGTCATAAGAGTGGCTGCCTGCTATTTTGCCCCAAAAGGCTCCAAATCTTACAAGAAAAGGAACCTAGACCGTGAGGATCCTTTTGCTGCTCTAAAAAGGGACATTTCAATCTATAATGGCATGGGAGAGGTTATTCTAATAGGGGATTTTAATGCAAGGACTGCAAACATACAAGCTCTCAGCTTGGCAAGCAATGACAAGGAGAAAGCTGATCCACTATGGTTGGAGGAAGAGGGACAGCACCTGTGGGAAAGGAATTCGCAAGATAGGAAGCACAATGTCACGCACTACGGGGCTGAGTTGTTGGGGCTATGTAGTTTATTCAACTTGGTCATTTGCAATGGTTTGAAAGCATGGCCGAACTCAGGCAACATCACCTGCAAAACATACAATGGACAAAGTGTGGTTGATTATGTCATTTGCTCGCATGTTTACACGTCAAAGATAAAGGAACTAGTGATTGGAAAATGTCCTTTAGAGCTGAAATCAGATCATAATCCAATATATGTAAATCTTGACGCCCACATTAGCATGCATCAAAGGGGGCAGATTCCTATCAGCAAAAAGAAAGTGCATCCGCAAGGTAGAATCATCATGAACCATGACAATCGGGAAGTCTTCAAGAATGCCCTCAAAAGGATTTTCATCGAGTATGAAAGAAAATTAGCTACCACAGGGCATCACACTATAAACAAGGACATGCTGATCCCTATTGTTCACAAGGCTTTGGATGAGTGTAAGAGGGCTAGGCCTAAGAAGGCAACTACTTCTACTTTCCCAGCAAACCCATGGTTTGATGAAGAGTGCAAATTAACAAAAAGAAAATTTCACCAGGGTGGAAGGACCACAGAAAACAAGAAAGAATACGAAAAGATGATACGGAACAAAAAAGAAAAATATGTTAGCACTAGAAGGCTGGAGTTGATTGCCCTTGGAAAGAACAACCCCAAGAAATTCTGGAAGGAGCTACAACAAAAAAGAAAACAAACAGAAAACAATATCACAAGCTCTCAATGGTTGGAATATGCAAAGTTATTGTATGAGCAGGAACAAGATAAACATAGACCCCCAACTATCAGGGCTGCCACTGAACTATTCACCATAGAAGACATCAATCAAGGGATAAAAAGGTTGGCTGGGGGAAAAGCACAGGATATTGATGGGCTGCAAGCTGAATTCTTAAAGTGGGGCATTGAGGTCCTTGCGCCTTGCATCAAGGGCTTTTTCAATAGGGTTATTCAAGAGGGCTTTCCGGAAGGGTGGACTACTAGTGTTGTGGTTCCCCTATACAAAAGTGGGGACACTAATAACCCATCAAATTACCGCACTATTATGATTAATCCGCTTCTTGGAAAACTTTTTGGAAGCATGATTGAGCGTAGAATTAGTAGTTGGGCTGAGAAAGAGGGCAAAAGAGCTGAAGGGCAGGCTGGTTTTAGACCAAAACATTCCACTATCGATCATGGTATTACACTTAGATTTTTGATTGAAAAAATTTGGAACGTTCAAGGGGAGGAGGCTTTTTGTTGCTTTGTTGACTTCAAAAAAGCCTTTGACACAGTGCCACGGGGCAAGTTGTGGAATAGAATGGAGGAACTGGGAGTCCCAAGGGCTCTTAGGGCGGCTGTTCATAGGCTGTATGAGCAGGTCAGAGCTAAAATCAGAACTAATGAAGGTATGTCGGAGTGCTTTGGCAGTGACATTGGAGTCAAGCAAGGCTGCCCGCTTTCCCCAACGCTATTCGGGCTTTACATTGACAAGTTGGAAGAGTGGATAGACAAAGTTGGTGGGGAAGGTATTCAGTTGGCCAATTATGTAATAAAATTGCTCTTGTATGTCGATGATCTCATTTTGATTGCTAAAACAGCACATGAGTTAAGAAAACATTTGAAAGCTCTTGAATTATTTTGTCAGGAAGTTGGGATGCAAGTGAATACTAGTAAAACCAAAATTATGATATTCTCTCTGAGAAGGAAAAAACAGCAAATTAGCTTTATCTTTGAGGGCAATCCGCTGGAAATTGTAGATGAATACAAATACCTTGGGCTAGATTTTCACTATAAGCTCAGTTGGGAAACTTGTAGAGCAAAAAGGATCCAAGGAGGCTGGAAAGCGCTCTACTCTCTACAAAACAGATGTAGAAATGCTGAGCTATGGGATTGGAAAACCAAGAGAACGTTGTTTGGCTTACTTGTGACCCCGGTGGTTCTATATGGGTGCGAAATTTGGGGCAGCAGCATGTCAGATCAGAAATGGAGGCAAGTGGAAAGAATTCAAAAGCATCTAATTGTTAGCAGCCTTAAACTCAAAACCATGATACCTTATGAGATTTTACTAGCGGAGTCAGGCACCTTTCCCTTGGAGGCTTTCGCGATGATTCGGTTACTATGTTACCTTCAAAAGGTTCAAAACATGGACGACCATCGGTGGCCTAAGCTAATCGTAAAAGAAAAGTTGGATAGAAGAAGGAATACATGGATGAAACAAAACAAAAAATGGATGGAAAAGTGGGGTGTGAATATGCAAGATTGTCCAAGTTCAAATGAAGAAATAAAAAAATATGTGAAACAAAAATTCAAAAAAGCTTTATGGACAAAACAATCAGGGCGAAAAAAAGACTATTATATCAAAGAATTCAATCCTAAGGGGGACCATGATGAAAAGGCATATATAGGAGCAAATATTAAATGGAGAGCAAAGATGTTGATAGCTCAACTCCGAACTAGCTCACATCGTCTTAGATGTGAGACGGGCAGATGGATGGTTCCTAAAGAAGAGTGGGAAGAAAGAATATGTCGTTTTTGCGACATGGGATTAGTGGAGACAGAGTGGCACTTTGTTATGGAGTGCTCAGCATACAAAGATATTCGGGTCACTTATGGGGACATCTTACAAGTGGACAACTTAAATACCTTGTTTGAGGAGGAAAGGTTGGTCAAATCTGCAAATTACATCATCAAAATTCACTGTCGTAGAGCTAATCTCGAGCGAAGATCTCAGGCTGTTTAGGGTCTTCTCTTTTCGGTGGTGGTCTTGTGCTGTTCCTGGGTCCCATAGGCTGCTGTGGCCTCGTGGACGTTATTAAAATATTTCATTTCATTTCATTTCATTCTGTTAATTTCCAAATGCACCAACCTTCTACCATGCATCATGTCATTAACCATTATATGATGGGTCTATAACATTTGTCAGTCTTTGTAAAGTACCGATGTTTGTCAAACCTGGAGGACTGTCAAGAACTTTACCTCACCCCCCAAATATAAGTTAATGTTTTTAACTTATATTGTTTTACTTGTTCTTTATTAGGTAGCTCTATTTTTAATTATATATTATATTGCATATTATATAAAAAAAAGTTGTTATATGTGTTAAATTGAAACTAAAATTGTTTAAATAAATATTTATTTTTACTAAGTATATTACTTGTAATTAAAATTGTTTAAGTGGCTTTTACTAAGTGTATTTATAAATAAATTATATGGTTTTTTATTTTTTATGTAAAGTAAATATTTATATTTTATAAAAATTATACGTCTTATTTTAATCAAATAAATTTAAAAAAAAAAATTGAGTAATTTGATTAGTTAATGTATTTTATTTTTTATTATTATCTTGATTAAATTGACAATTTATCTATAACCATCAAGTATTTAATCTTATTAAATATTAATTTGCATCTCATATTTTACAATATTATTTTATAATATGATTGAACACAACACTCGATAAATTATCTAGGCCATCAAACCCCACTTGTTAGTAAAACCAATGCACTTAAAATTGTCCAATAAAAATAATGCAATACATATTTTAAGCATAGAAAACATGATAATAATAATCTAATAGTTGTCAATGGGCCCTTGGTCTATTGGTGAAGTTGAAAGGTTCTAAATGAGCCCATCAGGGATCAAGTCTTGTTGAGTGCAAGGCTCCGACACTGAAAATCTGCCCAAGAAAGCTTGTGCTCTTGTATGGGTACTATGAAAAAGAGATTGAAATTTTAAAATTTAATATTTAATTATTAAAAAATTATAAGAAATATTTAAAGTAAATAAATAAAATAAAATTTAAATTGTGTTATTTAACTCTTAAGTGAAGAAGAATCTTAGATTGAGATTTTATATTTTTATGGTTAATTATTAAAAAATTATAAGAAATATTTAAAGTAAATAAATAAAATAAAATTTAAATTGTGTTATTTAACTCTTAAGTGAAGAAGAATCTTAGATTGAGATTTTATATTTTTATGGTTAATTATTTAAAAATTATAAGAAATATTTGTTAGTCTATAAATAAAAGAATATTTATTTAACTCTAAGTTTGAATAAGTTGGTAGTTAATTTATTTTGACTTTTATTCTTACTTTATGTATTTTGACAGAAAATTGCATAAAAAATTTATGTAAAAAGTTTAAAAAAATATCCTTAATCATGAATAGAGTGTTTGATCATAAAAAGTCAAAAAAAAAAGATATTCATCACATAGATAAATGGACAAGTGGATCTATAGCCACCAAGTATTTAATCTTATTAAGGGAAAGGGTCCCATAGTGGGTAGGGGTCCAATGGTGGGTATAGAAGTAGGCTTGAGTGGGCCCCATAGTGGGTAGGCTTAATATCCAATAAACTTACAATCAATTTCCAATTGCAAAACACTTTTATCCATAAAGTACACAAATTGATAAATCATGTGATGCCACATCAGCGCACCAATAATACATGACTTAGTGACCCACTATTGGTCTCACCTTTTTTTTTGGGGTCGTTTTGGATACCTTGACAAAAATCATGCTAATGTGGCATCATATTTGATGATGTGGCTTTGAAACCAATTTTTTTAAAATAAGGGACTTGTCAAATAAGTTGTACAAATTTGGGAGAGATTTGAAATTTTCACAAAGGACTTTGAGAAGTGTGAAGTTAGGGTGGCCCACTATAGGCCCCTCTCCCTTAGATATTAAATTTCTAAGAAGGCCCTAAAAAATTGATACCTTATAATATATTTTTACAATAATATGAAGACTAAATGACATAATATATAGGGAAAAGAATTCAAGCCTTCAAACCCACACTAATATAAAGTGAAACTAATGTACTTAAAATTATTTAATAAAAATATTAATATTTATGTCAAAGGTCCCATAAAAATAATAATAAACATTTATATTCATAAACATGTGGTTATAAATCTAAATTTTAACAAAAAGACAAAGTATTAACTAGCTCATCCTATGTATTCCTATAGAAAAGATAGAGTAATATGGTAAAAGAAAGATATGAGGGAAAATTTTGGATTGAAATTTTAATTTTTTATGGTTAATTGCAACTTATGGGATTTTTTAATTTTATATTATCTCAAAGGAAAGTAGTGGTATTGTTATTTTATTTTATTTGTACAAATGATTTAATATTATTTAATTTAATTATCTAATGTGGCTAAACACACCTCCTAGATGCACCACACTAAATATTTATTTAATCTACAATATTATAATTTTTTTTATATATAAGGTGTACAATACCTAATCTCAACACTTGAAACCTCGCCTAGAATCTTTGTGAAATCCGTTGTGTGTTTAGTTTTCTAGATTTTTATGTTATTGGGATTTCCCATACATTCATCCCTTCTTTGGCATCCCCAATCCACAAACCCTGAAAACTATTAAAAGGTCTATGTGATTATTTTACAGAGAATTTTAATTGTTACTTACTTGGTTACATCTTTCCATCCACCTCAAAGATTTGAAACCCCGCCAAATCCTTCATCAAAATTAATCTAAGTATTTTGGAGTGTTGGAGCTCTTCATCCCTTATGAATAATTTGCAAATAATATTATGAATAATTAAATACATCAGATTTATAAGATTGATGATAGCTTAATCCTCAATAAAAGAAGATGAAAATAATTTTTTTTATATAATATTATATTATGTAATGTTTATATATTTTATTATGATTTATATTATATTATTATCTTATAATATATCATATCATATATTATAATATTATAAATAATATAATTATATATAATACTATAGTTTAAGTATAATAAATAATAATTATATATAATACAACATAATTTAATATATTATATATAAGTATTATATATTTAAAGTATTATACTATATATAATAATAATCTTATTTATATATTATAATATTATAATATATTATCTTATAATACATCACATATAATAGTTTAAATATTATAATTCTATATGATTTTTTTAATACATTAAAAAATTATATATTATGCTTATTTGTGTAATATAATATTTAAACTATTATATTATAATATTTCTATCTAATATAACAATATAATATTAATAATATATTATAAGATTTATGTATAATATAATAATATATTATCATATAATATAATATAACATATCATTATTTTATATTATATTATAACAATATTATATATAATATAATATTTATATGTAATATAACAACATAGTATTCTTCATTAAAATGTCGAGAGCTGGAGCGAGGAACATCGGCAGAAGTTTTGAATACATAGATGGAGAGGGTGTTGATGACGATGACCCAGATGGTGGGTCTTTGGAGGCCATGGAGGAGGTTGTGTCAGGTGCCTTGTTGTCTTCTTTTTCTGGGGATGAGGGTGTTCTTATTGTTACAGTCGTGGGTTTCCTGGAGGTTGAGCGGCTTGAGGTGGATGCCTTTGTCTACTGGCTTGATGGCATCAATTTTTTTGGGGGAGGCAGGGCTACTATGTTGCCTCCTCTCCTCTTTGCCTTAGGTGTGGATGCTTCTTCAGGAGGTTGCGCTAATGTTTCTAAGTCTCTCCTCTTGGGATCCTTTGGTCTCCTTTCTATTTCTAAGAGGAAGGATAAGCGAGGTAGGACTAGGAGTGCCAGAGGTTTTTTGAAATCTACTAAGGTGAAGCAGATTCTAAAGATAATGATGGTTGGTTGGTCATCTCCATCTGGGTTTTGGAGAAAATCGTTGCTTTTGCTGAGGATGGCCTGACTTTTTCTTTGGGTGGGTATGTGCCTATGGTTTGTGTTGGCCCCTGTTTTGTGGTCTTTGATGTGAATATTTTTTTTATTACTATCATGGAGGGCATTGAAGTTGGAGGGGTTGTGGCTCATCTTGAGATGTTGATTGTTCTTTTCTGGCACTTGGCTTGGCAAGTGTTCTTCGATGGGCAGTGGTCTCCTTTGTTCTTGCTCTTTCTTCCTCTGTTTCACTCAGGAGGTGTTTTTCTTCAGTTCTTTCTGGTCTGGCTATGGGCTTGTCTAGTGTGGTGGTGGTCTCTTGCGGGATGTTCAGGGCTATGGCTTATTTTGGGCTTAGATCAGTGTGTCGGGGCTAAAGGTGTGTTTTCTTTTTTGGGTGCCTCCCTGTTACTTCTTTGCTTCATGTCCTCTTGCCTTGGTGGACTTGTGCTGCTTCCCTTTGACCTAGTGCAACTTCTAGTTGCTCTTTTTCTAGGCATTTTTTGGCTTTTTGTGGGGTTTCCTCTACTGCTCCTCTTGTCTCGGAAGATACTTTGTTTAATTTTTTTTAGGGTTCCCCTTCTTGAGTATGATGATGATGAGATATGTGGGGGAGTTTCTTTTTTTCTGGTTTGGGTTGTTTCCCTTGGAGGTTATTTCGAAGGTTCAAGAGTGTGTTCCCTTTTTGTTGAGGGTTGTCTTCTTTAAGCTTGGTTTCTTGTCACCTTCTCTTCTGAAGCCTAAGGTTGTTGCGAGTGCTTGTCCTACTAGAGTGGTTTCTTTTGGTTGGATTCTTCAGATGGTTTCTTCTCTTAAGGTGAAGATTGTTCTTGTTGAGGTAGATCCTACTCCTTTTCAGGTGGAGTTGTTATGAATAGGAGTGAGGTAGCTTTGGTATTTTGAGCTCTTGCATCTTCCTCTCCTTTAGAGGGGGGCCCTGTCCTATAGAGGTGGAGTGTGGAATGGTTTTTCAGATTGGATGGAGTTGCAAGAAGGTTGTTGCTTTTCATATTTTTGTTGTTTTGGATTTGAGGTCCTAGTCAAAACCTAATGAAGGCTCTCTTTGGGTTCATGGACCCTGAAAAACCTGGTTAAGGGTTTAAGGTCCCTTCAAAACCTTTGGGTTTGTGGTCCCAAGTAAAACCTATTTGTTTTTGGTTGTGGGCTTTTGGCCCCTTCTTGCTAATGGGCTACAGTTGGGTTTGCTAATTATTTTTCTTGCAACGTCTTTGCCTCGTATCAAGGGTTGTAGGTCCTGTCAAAACTTTCTTGTAATGGGTTTCGGGTCCCATCAAAACTTGCTTTTCCCTATCAAAAACAACATAGTATTCACAATATATAATATAATATTTTTAATGCATTGAAAAAATCATCAACTAATCAAATTATTCAAAATTATTTTTAAAATTTTATTTTATTACAACAAAGCATATAAATTTATAAAATATTTTAATTACAAAAAATAAAAATTAAATTAAATAATTTGAATTTGAATTTAACACATACAACTATTGTGCACACATTATATAATATGCAATATAAGATAAAACTATATAATATATTATATTATACAATTAAAAATAGAGTTGCATAATAAAGAACAAGTAAAACAATATAAGTTAAAAACATTGCATGTTAAATTTTATTTTTTCAAGAGGCGAGATAAAGTTCCCTGATAGTCCTTCAGGTTTGACAAACATGGGTACTTTACAGTAGACTTGACAAATGTTAGGGACCCACTAATAACGGTTAATGACATGATGCATGGATGGATGGCGGGTGCATTTCCCAATTAGCAAAAATGATAACAAGAAAATAGGATTGCAATTAGTAGGGCCCACACTAAGTCAACACTTAGTGTGTGACATTTAAGCCCAACCATTTAAGAGATACCAGACATTCCTCGAAGGGTCGTGAATGTCGTCTCCTCAATTTCCCAGTGCTTACAAGCGATTAGATTTATGTCAAATGAAATTTTATGGTGCCACATTTTTTCTGATAAGGTTTCTTGTACACTGCTCACCGAACTCCAGCTTAGTGATTTTCACATCTTTTAATGAAGAGAACTACATAAAATGGTTTGAGTTATGTTGCAATCGGTGGTCAAACAGCTCAAACTTTATTACTCAGTGGATTCGTTTGACAGAAATATGATTTTGGAATAGGATTTTAGGGTGGTAGATTTAATGCTACCATTTGTTTTTTGTCTTATATGTTTTGTAGTGATGGAGAGTTCCCTATGCTTGTTTGCTTCCCTTGTTCTATAAAAGGGAATTTCCAAGCCTCTCCCCAGGGAGTAGTTAGGAGAAGTGTAATTTAAATCAATTATAGAATTGTTTGTAATAATATTTTGATCAATTTTTTGGATTGTGTCCCGTTTAGATCTCGGCCTTAGTATTTTGTATTGTTTTTGGAGATAAAGTAAATACAAGGAAGAAGCATATTGGACTATGCCTATTCGACCTTTATCATGTGACTTATTCTTGTCTTGCATAAAAACTTGTGCTTTGTGTCATTCTTATTATCAAGCATATCTTGGATAATTGATCATTCTTTATTTCTAGCTTTTATGTTTTTTTAACTGGAATTTATAGTAATCTAGATCATGTTTTATAACTCTTTCATTTTTAGTAAGACTCATGTTAGATCTCATATTATGCTCGTAAGCAAAGCATTTTTGTAAGGGTTTGAAACATAAAATAGTTGTTCTTTGGTTTATCAACTTTCTATCAAACCTTAATGGGTGCTTCCTATAAGAGGATTTGAACATTTACTTTGTGTTTGCATAAACCTTAATAGCTCATTTGGGGTATAATTTCACTCTTCAAAGTGGTATAATTTTTTTTATTTTGGTGCCTGAGGTTTTCACAAATTGCATATTTTTAGAACTATTGTCGATTTGTTCTCGTTTTGGGAACTTCTGAGGATCCATTCTCACTCATACATTAGCATTTTTTAGTGATTTTTTTTTTAAAGTGCATAATTTATTATGTAATTTCTAGTGGTGTGATCATATTTATCTCATTCTTTATAAAACAAATTACTTTGAGCTTGTGGCCAAGTTTTGCAATTTGTATGCACTAAGATCAAGTCCACTTTGTTGTTTTTGGCAAGTGGCACCTATAATCGCACTAAGTATAAAGTGACAAAAATCATATATTGCTAAGGGGTGTCTTGATTTATTAATTTGGGGGGGTAATCCTGTAGTGGTTGATTGTTTTATTTTTGCTTGGTTTGTGTTCTTGCAATGAGGAAATCTCAAATTGAACTCCTAACTCCACATAATTATGCTACATGGAGAAAATCAGTATGGAATTATCTCATAATTAACGTTCTAATAGGCTATCTATAGGAAACCATTTCCTCAACCTATTGATGCTAAAACTTGGCAAAACGGGAGCTTGATTGTGAGAAAACACTTGGATGCATATGTTCATTAGTCTCATTTGATTTATAATTTCATGTTGAATCATGCAAAACACCTAAAGAGGCTTGGGAGGCTTTTGAAAAATTGTATGGTAAAATAGATAAGATTAGGGGATATCAAATTAATAATGATTTATGAATCTTGATCCTAAATTTTTTGACCACATCCATGACTACATGTCCAAAGTTAAGCAATTAAGAAAAAAATTGAAAGATTGCAACATTAATAAAGATGATTTACAATTGGTTATGAATGTGTTATCCAAGTTTGGTTCTAAGTATTCAGTATTTTTTCTTGGCTTTCATACCCATCGAATTTCTATGGGAGCATCATATGTTGATCCTAAGTTTGATGACTTTGCAAATCTCCTAATCCAAGAGGAAGGTAAGTTAACTAATGTGGGTCTAATCAAGTCTTCCAGGTCACAAGCATTGTTGGCTAGTGAGTCTAAGGTACAAAAAGAATCAAGGAATCTTGATAAGAAGCAAAAGAAGAAAAAGAACAAGCCACAAAGAATTTGAATCCTCTCCCTCTAAAGGGGAATCATCTAAGAAGGAGAAATTTGCTTGTCTATATTACAAGAAATAAGGGCATGATGAATGCCAATGTTATTCAAAATAGATTGATGAGTTGAAGCATCTTCTTAAGAAGCATCAAATTAATGAGTCTTCATCATCAAAGGGTTCTTCTTCTTCTTCATCATCATCAAATTCCAATAAACTTAAGGGACAAGCACTTGTTGCAACTTTGCAGATTCTAAGTCAGAGGGGTGGGTACTTGATGCAGTCAAGGATGGGGGGTTTTGTCAAACAACCCATCCAAGCAGCTATAACATAAAATCCATTCTCATTCCACAATCATAAGAATATGTAAATAAAAATACAATGAAAAATATCTTCAAATCTTCAATTTCAATAACACATTAAGAAAATCAATTCCTCCTTGAAACAATCTACAATCAAGAATGCCTTAAAATTTTACAAATATGATTTACAAAACTCAAAAATCAGCTACAAACATTATCAAAATAGCAGCAATATCACCTCTCCAACTTTTGAGCATGAAGAATGGGGTGCTTAGATGCTCTCCTTCACACTTCTACTTGTTTTTTTTCTCTTTTTGTCTCAGAGCTTCTAAAACCCATCACCTTCTACCTTCACTACTCCCTCATTCTAATGAATCTTTTAAAATGGCTTCTAGGTTTTATGTGTCTACTTCCCAACTTTCTAGAACAATTTGAATTTTTATATTTCATTATGATATGAGAAAATTATGTCCAATTTACTAAGATTGGGTCTCACAGTTACACCCAGACAATCTTCCTCTCCCAAAAATGCCATTCAAACCTTTGCCTCCTCCATTCTAGGCATGGGATTCATGCATTCAACCCCTTAATTATTTTTTACTAATAATTTTCTAATATTTTCTTGAATTGACATCCATTATCGCATTCTTGCATCTCCACTACCTGAAGCACTTACACCCAGAAGATTCCAACACTAATGAAAAACATTTTTCAATTCTTGAGAGTTACAAAGGAGCCCAAATTGGAAAATTCATTCCTACACATGGGATTTAGTGTTGACACTTAAATTTTGAATAAAATCAATTTAAGCACCAAAAAAAATAATCCCTAATTCAATTTAATTGCTCAACCTTGCAAAAAAAATTGATATTGAAGGAGCATGAGGAGAGAATAATTTAAAAATAAATCATGCCTATAATACCACAACCAAATCTAAAAATCAAAGGAGAATAAAATAAATATTTTTTTGGTGTGTAGGATTTCTTGTGCACTTGGATGCTCCTATATCAATACTCAATTCAAGATCCTCACATCACATGGCTTCATGAGAGAGTATGTTCTCTTCATTTGAGACTTGTTCATCACCACACATCTTGATGGCTAACAACACATATATGTTTGTTTGTGGGAAGCCCTCCATTGAGATGGATGATAGAGAATTCAATGATGTTCTTTATGTGCCTTCATTGTCAGCCAATATCCTTTCTATCTATCAGATCACACATGGTGGAGCACGAAAGAGTGTTGAGTTCACACCAAATTTTTTCATAACCCGAGATTTACATAACAGAGATGTAGTCTACACAATTTCTCAATTTTTTCTTCTAATGATTCAACAGATGTTCATATGGAGGCATCTAGTGTGGACACTTTTGAGGAGATTTAGTATGGTCATTTGAATCTTGATATTGTTTCATCTACTAATGATCTTGTGACATGTGTTGATATTGCATCTCCTTCATCTACTATTGTACCTAAGGATGCTTTTGTTTTCATAGTTTTGGCTCCTTGTGATTCAATGCAACAAGCTATTTGTCATCTTCCAAAGATGGCTACTTGGGATGAGTACTTGACATAAATTGGTGGTTTGTTTTGTGAGTCCCACATTTTATATTTGATACACCATTGATTGCATTTTTCTTCTCTTTGATGGAGATGATCCTTCTTCATTTGTTGTGAGGGAACACTCTAACCCTCTTGTTCATTCTCTACATGATCATTCTTCTCAGTTTGACATGAGTTTGGATTCTTTTGAACACCATTTGAAAGAGGCTTCTTTATCTTCAGAGTAGGTATCCTTTTCTTTGGATTGTTTTCTAAAATTGTTTCTAGGAGATTTTGGATTGTCTTCTTTAGTAGTGTGGCCTAGAATGCCTATTTGGAGTGTGATAGCTTTCAGCACCAACATGGAGAAACTTGAGCATTCTTCAAATACATCATCCATCATCCATCATCCATATTCCTACATCTTCCTTTTAGGAATGGGAAGACATCTTGCATACCATCTTGGTTTTGTTTCTTCCTAATGGGGGGAATGTTTTTTGACGTTAGTGGATCATCTTCAACATTCAATGTTGAAATTCTACCATAATTGCAAGAGACTCAACATTGAGGGGAGGTTGCACTGTATATCTTCTTCTTCTCTCTTATGGGGGGGACTTTATCCTTGTGTGGGGTTTTTTCCTTCTCATGCACCATTGAGAGCATTTTTTTATCTCTCTTTTGGAGATGAGTTTTATCCCACTAGGTTTTCTCATTTTCTTTGATCGTGAGATATTATTTCATTTGCATTTGTACATGGGTACCTAACATGGCCTTGTAGCCAAGACCCATCTTTGTGTCATTTGCATAATAATCAGCTACTCCCTAAGTTACACTTGAGGGGGGTGTTGGTGTAAATAAAATCTTGTACCTAGTTAATTCATCACTAGGGGACTTAGGGGACTTATTTACATGTTATGTTTACTTAGATCCTAGGAAGGAATCTTTCTAGAAGGTGTTAGTTGTCATTAGATCTTGTCTTATATTTTGACTTATAACACATTGTCCTAGGTAGTTGTGATAAGTTTTCACAGGCCATAGGATTAAGACACTTGTCAAAATCTGTTTTAATATTGTGTCTCACCTTGGCTATATAACCAGGTGGTCTCATATGTAAATCACAATTCTTGGATAATCAATTCCATTTCAATATTGAGCATTGTATATTGATCTCTCTTGTGCTTTCATGAAGTGCCTAGATGTTGGGTGGCTATAATCTTCAACAAAATATTGCATGGTGTAGAGTTTTTTTCATTGTGGTTTTTGATTGCAAGAAAGATAAAAACACCATTCTCAAAATTTATGTATGGTTATGGGAAGAAGATCTACTCTAGTGGAAATCTTGGCATCCGAAATTTGATTCGTCTATTGAATCATTCACAATTTTTCCAATTTGGGCTCGTTTCCCAAATCTCCCCCTTCACTACTAGTTTGAATCATGTTTTGTTTCTATTGGGAACTCTTTGGGAAATTTTGTGTATACAAATGACAACTCAAGAAATTTTATCCATGCAAACTATGCCAATATTTTGGTGGAACTGGACACCTCCAAGGATCTTTCAGCATAAATTGTTTTGAGGGTCAATGAACAATGTTAGAAACATCCTTTGGACTATGAAGGTTTAATTTTTAGGTGCAAGAGATGTTATCAAACCAGGCCAGTGATAACTTTAATAAACCCCCCTCAGGAAAAGATATAAAATCCTAGTGAATCTTTCATTTTTTTAGAAAAAAATATTAATTTCTATTGGTGAATCTTTCCTTTTTTCGAAAAAAATATTAATTTAATTGGTGATTTTTTGTACATAATTAAAATTTTGTAGAAAATATTGGTGAATCTTGAAAATAATAGAAAAATGCATTAATTATGATGGCGAATCTATCCAATCTAAAAATAATTCTCATGAAAAAGTAAGGGTTTGAGGGTAGAAATTATCGATGGGTTGAAGGGGTAGACTATAATATTTACTTTCCACCATTGTTTTAAAATATAATATAATGATCCTCATTGTATTTTGCAAGCTAAAATGTACCCTGTTATGCCCTACATAACCACCCCATTTTAAACTTGTTTAAAATAGGCCCCCCTTGTTCTATTCTATTTTCCTTTGGTTATTTGGTTGGGTCTTAGGAGTTCTTTTGCTTTCCTCCTTGGGCCTTTTCTTTTGTTCTAGCGGACCCGAAACTGGAACGGAAACCGAACTTGGAATTCCTTCCAAGTTTTGTTTTATGTTCCTTTCCCGATCCTGATTCCGTCTCTCTTTTTTTTAACCTTGCGCGTCTTTGGTTTTGTTCTGGGGGGCACGGAATCAGGACTGGATCCAAACTTTAAAACTTTGAATAGGTTGTTGGTTCAGGTTCCATTCTAGTTCTGGTCCCACCGGTCTTGCTTTTTTTTTTCCTTTGTTCTTCATTTTTTGGTTGTGGGATGTTTTTTCTACCCTTCCCTTTTTTCGTTCTCGTCCTTTTTTGTCATTTCTTTTTATGTTGTCAAAGGCGGAGTTGGGGCAGAATCCAAACTTGAAACTTGGAAAATTTTCAGTGTCAGATTTGGTTCCACCCCTGCCCTCATTGTGTTTCACCCGAGATCCATTTTTACTCTGACCCTACCTGTGTTCACTTCCATCTATCACCTGCGTTTGATCCCTTTTACAGACGCGGAGCCAGAATGTCAGCTAGACTTGGAAGTGATGGTTATCTTCATGTCTAGTTCCCGTCCTGACTCTGGTCCTGGTTCCATCTTGGCCCCGCCCCTACCAGTTTTGAAGGTAAGTATGTCTCTAGTCCAGATTTTGATTTTGCTTCAGCCAGAGTTGGGTTCATTTTGCTAAAATTGATGAAATGATGAAAAATGATATATTTTAGATGCTTCTAAGGACTAATGGAGACCTTATTTTGCAGGATTAAATCATACACCTGATGATATTTCTCAAGGAACTTAGTTAGGAAGCATACCTCAGTCACATTTGGTATAAAACTCTTCAAAGGATAAAGTCACTGAGACCAGCTCAATGTCTTGTCGACTAGCAGTTTGGTTCTATTCATTTGAAATATATCGGTTATCCAGACATTTTAATCACCATGGGTTTTTATATATCTCGCCGACCATTGCACACAAGGCTAGTGTCATAGAAAGAATTTGGTTTCAGGGATAAGTCTTCCCGACTGTTAGAAGTCTCGCCAAAATGGGCTGGCATCAGGGAGAGTGGTTTGTGTTCGCTATGAGGTCCTGCCGACAAATGGGGGTCTCAGAAAAAGGTTGTGGCTTTGGTGTAATCTCTCGCCAATGGGGCGAGGTCTCACCGAAGTGGGATGGTTTCGAGGAGATGTCCTGCCAACACGAGGGAGTCTCGCCGAAAGGTTTGAGTTCGGCATAAGGTCTGGCCAAGTGGGAAAGGTCTCGGCGAAAGGGGGTAGCGTTGGTATGATGTCTTACTGAAAAACGATGGTCTCACCGAAGGAAGTTGAGCTCAGCATATATCTCGCCAATGACGGTATGTCTCGCCGAAGGTCTTGTGGCTTCGCTACAATATCTTGCCGACTGAGAGAGTCTTGCTGATAGCGATGGACTTGCCGATGGAAAAGGGATATCGGTATGACTCTTAGCGCCCGCTATGATCTCTTTCCGAATGCAATTGTCTCAGCGATGAAAGGGGGATATCATTGTAACTCTTGTTTCTCACCATAATGTCTAGCTAATAGCGATAGTCTAGGTGACAACTTTATGTTGCGATATAACTCTTACACACTCCCTATGACCTCTGGCCAATAATGATTGTCTTTCTGATGGTTTTTGTGATATCAATATACCTTTTGCATTTGATATGAGGTCTCACCGAAAGTTGTATGCTATGTCGATGCTGTTGTAGAGTATAATCGCATCGGGGAGACACGGCAAGTGTCTCACCGACATGCAATTTCGTTTGAGTAGCCTTTGATCGCCTGGAAAGCCTAAGTGGCATATGTTCAACCAATCAAAGAGAAAGTCGAGGGTGAACCATTGGCAGTTTGATTGACTGACTACCCCTATGAAGGAGATCAACAAAATGTGAATGGTATGGAGTAGCTCGATGAACAATGGTGTGGAGATCTAACAGGAAGGTTGGATGTTGCTTCTCGAAGATGGTCAACTTGCAGAAATGTCTTGAGCAGGAAAAAGGCAGAAAGGAAGAAACCTCAAGTCACAATGACAGTCGGGATCTCTACTAGCAAAAGGTAGATCGATATTAATGGCTATACTCCAGGGCATTCAAAGCAGCTCTGATGGAAGTTTGAGGGTGGACATAGAGGCCAGAAGTTAATGCGATTATTCCAAAATATTTGGAGGCCATTCCTGGAGCGATCCTTCACCAACATGGATAGCGGGGATACACATTTAATGTAGAAGTAACTTGATTCAAAATATCTAAGGGCGGATCTTTTTGGAGGCTGATATTTTGTAAACCCTAAAATAGGGGCCAACACATTCTTTTGACACATTGGATATATCTAGCACTTTTGCCTCTTTGAAAAAAGGAGGGGACAAAAGTCTAGTAGAACAGTAGGAGTTTTTGAAGAGGTAGAGAAACTTAAGAATAGCAGTAGAATAGGAGTTAGATTCGATAGAAGGCAGTAATGTATCCTTCTGGTTCTCTTAGTATAGATGGAAACAATCTGAAGACATAGGTTTTCTGTACACTAGTGATTGTGCTAGATTTGTAAATGTTGCTTATTTGTTTCACTAACAGTAGAAGCAACCATATTTAAATATACTTCATATTGTGTTCCTGAATGGTGTTTATCTTAGGTTAATCATTTGATTTGAAAAGCTTTCAAGGAATGAAGTTTTATTTTATGTTTTGTTTAAATAGTGATTTGCAATCTGTTGTTGAAATTAGCACTGTGAATGAATGAAACTGTGTGTTAATCACAAGTTAATTTTGTTTTGCAGTTTTAGTTAGGAATTTTTTGAAAGGTAACAAGTCTGGTTAAGTTGGATGAATTATCATTCTTTTCAGTTCCAAAGCTTTGATCTATCTTTTTTTGTTTCTTTAAAAACCCCAATTAAAGTAGGTTTGAATTTATGTTTGATTTTAGAACAATCCAGAAGCTCAACATCAGCAGGCCCCTTGAACATTATAGTTCACATCAACCATTGAGTGACATTAGCACAGTTGAGAACCGATTACCAAGACCTTGGGAGTTAGATATCCACGCGTTATTCTTTCTCTTTTAAGAGAGCAAAATAGTAATATTTTGTTTACTATTGTTGTGCTCATCAAAACCATCAACATACCCATGATCTATAATTCTCATGGGGCTCAAAATTGCTTTTAGATCATTGATCTAATGACCCTTATTATACTTTGTAAGGTAAAATTTATCCACAATATATAATGCTCATGAGACCCAAAATTGTGGGCCCCATGAGAATTACATATCATCGATACATTTTACCTTGTGGAATACAACAAGGGCTATATTATAAATCAATGGTGGAAACTAAAGATTAGAAACATGGTCCTAAAGCAACTAATAATTATGATAAACTATTGGTGAATTAATGTATATTTCTACTATAATTTATAAAATTTAGGCAAATCCGATTTAATCTTGTATCAAATATTGTGGAGAATTTTTGAGTTAAATTTTTTAATGAAATTAATAAATTATTTGGTTATTTAAATAAGACTATAATGAAATTTTGTAGAAATGTGGCGATTCAAGTCACGTTGTAACTCGAACTATTAGCCAATTTTGGATTCCCAAATTTAACCTATTAGCCAATTGGCGAATATTAGCCACTAAAAAAATCACTAAACCAGGCACATTTCTATAGAATGCCCAATTGTTAAGACCCATCCAAATCAAGAGGCCTCTTGGTGGAAGGACTCTTCCCCTAAACATTATTTTGTTTTGAATTAATAGATCTCAAACAGAATATTTCTCCTACAAAGTTGGCCTCCAAGAAGCAAAACGTGGAGGTGGAAAACATGATTTCTCCTGAGACAAAGGTATTTAAAAAATCACTTCAGTCATGTGACTCAAGCAACTTAGAAAGCACAAAAAAATTTAGCAATCCTCACTTATTGACATTTTTGAACCAACAACAAAATAACCTCTGGACTCACCCACTTTAGATTTGGGGTCTCAGAAAATGGGAGTGACGAATGCACTCTCGCTCCATGTTGCATTGGCATCCTCAAATGGGTCGGGTGGAAATGGAAAATCAAAGACAATAATTATTCAAAATATCAAGAGTTGACAGAAGTAAAGAGGAAAAATTATATTTTGAGTCCACATCAAATGACTTTGAGATCCTCCAAGAAGGAGTGAAATGTGGTAACATGATCTTTTGGGTTGTGTGATACTATTTACCTCTTGCTTAGATACAAGAGTTTCTTTTTTGTTTTGATTGTCTCCAGTTAGGGACCTAGTTTGAACCCCTATCATTCGGTTGATGTAATTTTCATTTTTACTATTTTTTTATATGGGAGTGGACCCCATGTCCACAACTTCTTACATGAATCAAAAGAATTAAGTAAATAAAATAATTTTAAATTAATTAGATTATGATATAGGAGCATCCTAGGTTGTGAGAGCAATCTTGCATCAACCAAAAGAATGCATTTTAATTTTTTTTATTTTCCTAAGGTTTGGTAGGTGCTTTATTTAATAGGTTAATTTTCAAGGTTAGACTAAAATAAATATTAAATAATTTCCCTTTATTATTTTATTGCAAATTTTGGGAGTGAAGATAATTTAGGAGGGAACTTTGCAAAATTGTCAATTTTAAAAATTTACAAAAATGGACTTGGGTGTGAGATTTGGAAGGAGTTATAAGTTTGAATGATGCATTTACAAATTTAATTAAATCATGCATACAAATGTGGGCTCCCAAAGTGAGTTGGCAAGAGTTACATTGGAAACTACCCTAAAATCTAAGAATTGACTCCCATTTTGGAAATTTTGGTGGGAGTGGTTTTATGAATGCATTTTCTATATTATGACAAGTTTTTGAAATGCATTTTTGGAGGTTTCTTCATAAGTTGGTCATGACTTTTTGCTGAGAATTTTTGGAGCCTGTTTTGGAATATTACATGCAATTTAGGCTATGTTTTGGTAGCCATTCTTGGCTAGAATTTGAAGTTGTTTGTTGCATGCATCCAGATTTTATTGGTGAGGATGGAGAATTCATTTTGTTGCAGGTTTGAGGAGGTTATTACAGCAGAAAAGTGATATTAGAGACCATTGTTGAAGATTGATTCAGTGGAAGATTAAATATTGGAAGCTAAAAATTGAAGATTGGAGGTTGTAGTTGAAAAGAGGAAAGTTGTTCTTGTTGTATTTCTTTATTTTATATAAAAATCAAATTGTAATTTGTTTTGAATTGATTTACATCAGTCCTAGGGACTATAAAATTTGATATAGTTAGATTTGTTGAAGTTATGCAATCCTTCCTACAAGTTTGAGACATAATACATTGATTCTAGTTTGCAAATTTTTCATTCAATCTTTGTTGTTTTAGGTGGTGTGAGCATATCTCCATTGAGATTACTATTTGTTTTTAGATTTAATTAATGTGAGAGTAATTTTTACTCCATCAAATTAAGTATATATAATAAAATAAATATAAATCATATAAATAAAATTTAAAATTTAAATAGTGGGTGGCAGGGCAGGCGCCCCTCCAAGCTGGAGGAGGGGATGTGGCAATTTAGGCCATGGTGTTTGGTGAGAAGGGTGTGGAAGCTAACGTGGGAAGGATTTCATTACAAATAGTCAGCATGAGTTGACAGGACCTTCAAATGCGTGAGTTGATGGGAGAATTGTGGTTGTCTTTTCTAAGGCCCAAGTAGATCGCATTTGCTTGAAGGATTTAGTACCCATGGCAAGGATTCGACACATTTGGTGATGATCCATTTGTGGTAGCGGTGAAAATTTAGTACTTGGCATTAATTCCTTGTGGGTTGGCTTTAAGGCCGATTAAGGCTCTCTTTCATTTTCATTTTTAGTTTTACTTCTGGTTGCGGATGGTGGTTTTCTTCTCTTTGTTTGGGCGTGGTTTGTGCTTGGTTAGCGATGGCCAAGTGCTCGAGGTTTATTATAGAGGTTTCGATGGATGGGCTGGCAAGATTTGGGGTAGAGACCCTGATTTCCTTGAAGTTGTCAGCACGGAAAACCTCTTTCAGGGAGATCACAAACCAATGATTGAAGAGGATTTTACTCAATAATGATCCTCTGTTACTTGTGGCGACTAAAATGATTATGGGTTCTGGGAATTTGGCAAGTAAGGAGTACAGGAAGGATAATTTGCATATCTCTTCTCATTTTTTGGCTTCCCTCCTGGATAACCAGGTCACCAAGGCGGAGGAAAAATTACTACTTGAGAAGATGTTTAGGGAAGATTTGGTGGAGGAAGTTGATGAGGTTCTGCGTGTTGCAGTTGTTGGTAGAGGTATTCTGCATCCCTACAATCTAGAGCTCCTTCGATGTTCAAATGAAATTGTGAAGTTGTATCCATTTCTTCTTGATTTGAGTGGTTTGGCCTTCATGAAGCACAGGATGATAGTGGCGGTGGCAGTGGAGTTCTTGAAGAAGTTCTTTGGGATGATGGAGGTGTTGGTTGGGTAAAAGATTTTGAGGCCTTTGCTAGGGCCAACAGTTTCATGTAAGTTTGGTTATGAGTAGTTCCCTAGTTTCATAGGTTTGGTGTTTTGTTTTAGAGGCTTTTGGGTGGTGCTCTATTAGTGGCATTGGCCTCTTATGGCCATTTTTGTTAATTTTGGTTTCAATTGGGTGTGTTGGTTAGGCAATTAGGGTGGTTTACCTCTTGGTAGTCCTTTTTTGGCTAGTTTTTTGATATGTTGGTTTGGGTGGTGGATGGTGGCTTTATTTCCTACAATGCAGTCAGTTATAAACTGGACTTTATTTAAATATTAATAAAATACTAATCTTGCGTATAAAAAAAAAAAAATTATAAAATAAAATAAAACTAACATATCAAATACATTTCTAAAAATTTACAATAAAATAACTCTTGTATAAATAAAACAATTATAAAATAGTTTTAAAATAAATAAAACTAAAGAAAAATAAAAATAACTATTAAATAAATTAAATAATTTAAAATTAAATAAATCAAATAATATAAATTTTAAATTATTCAAAATTAATATATTTATCTTTATTTAAATTTATCTAAAATCTATATAAATAAAATAAAAAAATATTTTCCATATATTTATTTTTAAAAATAGATGTACTAATTAATTAATATATTATATTAATCCTTAACATATTTTAAATATATATCTTTAAAATATCTACACATACTTTAACAAAAACCAAAAAAAAAAACATTAAATAGAATAATGTAAATTTTTCCAATAAAAAAGAAGAGGCAGGAATAATGTAGCCATGGGGAATAAAGAGACCCTAAAAGCAAAGTCACATAAAATAAACACAAGCCTCTCTATATTAGCTCAATATATAGAGTAACCTTGAAAATATATTCCCCTTTTCATGATTCTCATGAGTACTACTAAAAGTTCATAATGACCCACTTGCCCACTAACACATTCTATGACATGACCAAACTACGGGAAGAAATATTAAAATTTATATCTCTACAATCTATGGTTATATTTTTTTATTTATAAATTATATAAAAATTATTATAAAGTCAAATATTGTCTTTTTCATATTTACTATAAATTATATTACAAATTGATATATTATAATAGATATAATATATATTTTTTGTATTGAATAATTTTGAATTAAAATATCGATTTAAAAAATATATATATATTAATATATATAATTTTTTCATATTTAATATATAATTATCTATCAATTTATTATTATTTTATATATATATTTATTTATTTATTTATTGAGAGGTGGGATTTCTTGGGGGCTGGGGAACTAGTCTCGCTCTAACTCGACCCAGGTACCCAAGATATGGGTTCTTGGGTCGTTGGGTTGGGTCGTGGGGACACCCCTATTGTATTAAAATAAAAATAAATATACTAATTTAGTGGTAAGTTATTGGGAGTTTAAACATTAGTACATGTTTGAATCATGGATTGTACTTGAAAATGAGGTCACCTTCTAACAATCTATAATAAAAATATTTAATATTTTTTTAAAAAATATTAAATAATGTTAAATTATAGTTTTGAAAACTATAAAGACTATAAGAAATTAAAATATTAACTTAATGTAAAAATATTAATTTATATAGTTAATATACCATATAACCAATAAATTTTATAAGATATTTAATAATAATAAACATTCTTTAAGAAAAATATAAATAGTAATATGAAGAAAAATATAATAGTTTAGTAGTAAGTTGTTGGGAGTCATAAATACTAACACATGCTTGATTCATGAAATTTTTTTAAGGTAGATATCACCTTTTAACTATCTATAATAAAAATATTTAATGCCTTAATCTTTTTGTATTGAATAATAAGAAAATATAATTCAAAATAAAAATTATAAAATCTAAGGAATCAAAATATTGATGTAAGAAAAAGTAAATGTTAATATATACAAATAATATAACATATAACCAATAAATTTTATAAGATATCTAATAATATATTTTTCCTTAAAGTAACAAATAGTAAAGTAAGTCATTGGGGGTTATATACACTAACACATGTTTGAGACATGGCCTATCTTCTTAAAGATCATATCACCTCTTAATTATATATTAATAAAATACTTAATATTTTTTTATTTTTGGTCATTCCTAAAGCTTTATTAACCATTTATTCTAGTACAATGAATTTTTGAGCATACCATTTGGTATGTTGTTTGAGACTGAGATTGAAATAAAATATATACATATGTACATACATATCTAATTATATTTACAATAAATATATGTATATGCATGTATGTATGTATACACCATATACATTGATAGAAAATGAATCTTTCTTGAGAAATGAAAAGATCAAAATTTTAAGTGAAGTTAGGAGATTAACAAGAGACATAGGGCTCTTTGAGCAATCGCAATAAAAATTTGAATGTTAAAACTTCTTTCAAATGTGTGATGGTGGAAGGACTCAAGACCAAGTTAACAGTGTGTGTTGATTAGGAGATTTATTGGTTTCTGACCATCTAGATGAAGCATACTAGATAGGGTGGAAAAATAATAGAGACCAAATCTAACAACATAGTTTCTTCCCAAAGGTTTTATTATTAACACCATTGAGATCATGGAGGATAGAGATCAATTGATCGACCTAAGTAATTGGAAGATTGAGAATGTGTCATTCTTTCTTAGAAAGGGCACCCTAAATTTAACCATTTAAAGTATTCTTGATTTGGAGATACTCTATCCCTACTCAAAAAATTCCCCAAGAATTCATTATTGATAAAAGTAAAATAGTGATTGGAATAAATTGGTTGAAATAGAAGATGAAAAATTATATGGCATGTGATGTGGTCATCGAGATCATTATTTGAGCAATACCCTTGACATGCGTAGTAAAAAAATGAGAACAAAGGAGAATTATCAAAATAGACAACAATAAATTCATACTTCCTTGAGAAATTGTGTTTCAAACATGAAGGAAGAAAAAACTCCTTCCTTCTAGAAAGGGAAAATATTAAAGACCTCCACTAAGGAACTACTTTGTTTAGTGATAGAGATTGATCTCACAATGGTGCTTGTTGACCTCTAAAGCTGATTCTTAAGAGGTATAGTTTATGGGAAGTTTTGCAAATGGGGGACTAAGATGTGCTTTGCAGAACAACCTCCAAGATTTTAGAAATCAGCTCTTCATTTTGTTAACAGGGGGGAAGAAAAGGGAGAAGGAAAGAAAAGCAATACATAAAATGAACTATCCTAGGCAATGCGCCAAGCTTTTACAACATTTCAAATCTAATATAGCATAATAAAATCTAATTTAAATCAACCTTTGTAGAAACTTGAAAGAGTATTAAACGTGGTCCAAAATTCTGTATATATTAAAGTAACTAAGATTATAAAAGTTAAAAGAGAATTAATTACAACCACAAACACTTTGATAGACATGGAGCATGAATTAAAACAAACAAACAAAGCTAAACACATAGAAAAGGTGAACATGCCACAATTCTCATGTATTTAATCCCTATTCTAAAAGAAAAATAGCATACTAAGGTCTGTGCTACAAAAAAATATTAATAAATTCCTTTTGAGTTTTGTATTAAGTCCTTGAATCAATCTAAGAACCCCCAAAATAATGTCACACAGGGCTTAAATATGAAAATCCATCCACTTGATATGAGAACTACCGCAACCAAAAATATTCCCCACTCACACACCTGTCGGTCTCGCCTCCATCCAGACCATTGAAATGGCCATACTGGGCAATCATGAGCCACCCCCAATAAGGGCGATTATGCCACCTGTTCCTCCACATTCTAACTAACAACCGCCTGCAAGCCTTCATAATTTGAGTTCTAGTGATGGGCATTCATTTCCAAGATGCACACAGGTAGGCCACTCATTGGCGTTTCGCCCCTTTTTACATATAAAGAAAAAACTAGAGGATGGTTTAAATATAATAGAGATGAGATGTATCATCTAGTTTACATTGAAGATACTAAAGGAAAACATAGGCTTTATGAAAAAATAGGGTAGAAACACTATAAATCAAAGAAGAGAGGAGAGTGCTTTGTCTAGGGATCAATATTGCATTAACAAATAAAAATGTTTAATTTTTTTCTTTTCCAAGGAACTAAATATTATTAATTCATGATTGAAGGACTTAAATCAAACATAATTAAAATAAATAAATAAAAGGAGTAGATTGAGGCAAAAATGAAGACCTTAAGTCAACAAATTATATCCCAAGGTATGTTCCAAGCTAACTATCTAAGGGAGGAAAAGATCATGGGAGAACATGAGAAAGTTCTTTCAATGGAGAAAATCTACTAGAAACATAAATTGAGAAAAATATAGTTAGAAGTGGGAGACTTGAATACAATTTTTTCTCAATACTTTAAATTTTTTATAAAATTCATTCAATTGATGGAACTAATCTAAATAAGATGGAGGACACACAAGAAAAAAAATTGAAATATTTCAAAGAATCGTTAGCTCTTAAGAAGTTGCAAACAATCAAAACTTATCAAACTTATTTGATAATATGCCAAGTTTAGGTTGAGTTGAAGATAATTTAGCCCTTGTGTCACCTATTATAATGGAGAAAGAGTGCAACATTCCAACTTCACTCAAACAAGGTGTCTATTCTAAATGGTTTTATGACATGTTTATATTAAAAGTATTGGGTATCATAAGTAAGGATTTACATAGTATGGTGGACTATCAAAAAGCCAAGAATATTATCATAGACATCAACATCATGAACATAACCATCATCCCAAAGATACTAAATTGTGATACATTTCTCAACTACTAGGTTCCATCTCCTTTTTCAACACAATTTTAAAAAAATTGATGTAGGAGCATCATGTGGTGTAGGAGCAATCTTGCATCACCCAAAAAAAATATTTTTCCTTATTTTATTTTGTGGTTTTGAGTCCCATGAGGACACTTAAGGGTTATAAGATAGTAGAAGTCTAAAAAGGTTAAAAACAATCACTTACTATTTTTAGTAAGTCAACCTAAATGAGCACGTATGGACTTGGAAATTTATTCCGAGTGGGATTGGAAAATGTATCTGATGGCAAAAGAATAATCTCAATATCTTGTACCATTTGGAAGATATTAAATTTTTCATCCCTAGAAATTTCTCCAATACAACTTCAAACTCAAATTTGAAACCCTTAGAAGCCTCAAAAAGCTCAAAAAAATGAACAAAATGATCTTTAGAGCATTTCAACATTGTAGATTTATTCGAGAGATTTCCAATGATATAGTATAATAGAAATTTGGACACTTGAGTCAAAATTTATGGCTCTGAGAAGTTGTTCCACCAAAAAGTAAATTTCAATAAAATATCATCTTAAGCCGAAAATTGAACAGCTAGACTTTTGGCACCAAAACAAAACGGGAAGTTACAATTTATAGAATATTCTAAGGCAATTATTGGTGTCAAATAAAGGGTTTAATAGAGTTGACATGAGGCAACTCCATTATTGAGATTGTGGCTCTAAATAATAGATTTTTCTTACAAAATTGAGTTTACTTGTAGTGAATCAAACTCATGTGGTTGTAGCATTATAATTTTTGAATCTATAATTTCATTTCTTGAAAGTAATTGAAAGTGGGTTGTTTTATGTCTTGCATTTTATATGTTGATATCTATTGTTGTGTTTCGTGTGGGTGTTGGGTGGAGTATCCCTCAGCAAAACCCTATCAAAATTCATTACTTATTGGCTCAAATCCATCCTCCCAAGGTTCATATTACAAGCACCAAAGAGATTCAATCTCAGAAGAACTTTAATTGATGGGATTTTAATCACACAAAGTTATTCATTCAATTGTTAGCTCAAAGGAGTATATGATTATAAAGATCAATATCAACAAAGCATATAAGGATCCCCACCTTACAAGAATAACTACTTCTAAATATTCTCCTGAATTACATCATTAAGTACAAACTTTATTAATATATTGATATATTATTTTTTAATATTAAAAATATTAAAATAAATAATTATAAAAATTAAATAATTAAAGTACTATTTATAAAATATATATAGCTAATTATATTGATTTCTAATTAAAATGAGATTAATTATAGTATATTAATATTAATTTTAAATTCTATAATGATATATTTGTAAGTATATGTTCATAAAAATATATGTTTTTAAATATTAAATAATTTATTAATTCATATTGATATAGTAAGTCAAAAGTAATTTTTTTTTTATACTTTATTTTTGGGTATGTGAAAATTGATCACTACAACCTATGGCTAGAAATGACTTTTTGTATAGGTTATATATAAAATGACTATTATATAATATGTTATCTTTTTCATATTTAATATATAATTAATTATCAAAGTGATATATTTTTAATAGTTAGAATTTTTTTAAAAAAAAATTTGAATTGTAATACAAAGAAAATAATAATAAAATTTGCAAGGAATCAAAATATTGGGTTAAGAAAAAATAAATACTAATATACAATTATAACATATGAATGATAAAATGTTTAAAATATTCCATCATAATAGATATTCTTTAAAAAGTAATAAATAATATTAAGAATAAATATATTGATTTAGTGGTAAGTTACTGCGAGTTAGAAACACTAGTACATGTTTGAGTCATGGTCTATTTCTTTGAGGATGTTACACCTTATATATGCAATAATCTTTATATGATATTTATTATAATTAATGTTCTTTAAAAATAGTAACATGAAGAATAAAAAGCAGTTTAGTGGAAAGATGTTGAGAGTTATAAATGTTAACACATTTTGAATAATGACCTATCTTTTTAAAATATAATAAAACATAATGATATTTTTTTATTGAATAATGATAAAACATAATAAAAATTTAAAATTATAAGGGCACCAAGGAATCAAAATATTGACTTGAGAAAAAGTAAATATTAATCTATACAATTATTATAACATATAAACAATAAAATTTATAAAATATCTCAACATAATAGATATTCTTTAAAAAGTAATAAATAGTATGAAGAATAAATATAATGAGTTAGTGGTAAGTCATTGTATATCTCCTTAAAGATGTCACACCTCCTAATTATATATATAAACAAATAAATACAAAGGTTGCTAAGGAATCAAAATATTGACTTAAGGAAAAATAAATATTAATTATATACACTTAATATATCATAAACAATCATTTTTATAAGATATTTAATCATAATTAATGTTCTCAAAAAATGGTAACATGAAGAAAAACAAGTATTTTAGTGGTAAGTTGTTGGGAGTTGTAAATTTTAGCACATGTTTGACATGACCTTCTTTCTAAAGTAAAACTATTTAATGTCATATATGTTTTTTAATTGAATAGTGAAAGTATAATAAAAAATAAAAAATTATAAGAGTTGCAAGGAATCAAAATATTGACTTAAGAAAAAGTAAAGATTAATATATACAACTAATATAACATATAATCAATGAATTTTATAATATTTTTAATCATAATATATATGTGTATATATGTATATATATATATGATGTGTATATACATATATATACATCATATATATATGTGTGTACATATATACATCTAATATGTATTTGTTTATATACATACATATATGTATATATACACACATATGTATCTATGTGTATACATATACATACATATATGTATATATACACACATATGTATCTATGTGTATACATATACATACATATATGTATATATACACACATATGTATCTATGTGTATACATATACATACATATACACACACATATGTGTGTGTAAAGCAATAAATAGTAACATGAAGAAAAAATTATAATAATTTAGTGGAAAGTCATTGGGAGCTATACACACTAACACATGTTTTCTATGTGGCTTGTCTTCTTAAATATTTTATCACCTCATAACCTTTCATTAATAGAATATTTAATAATTTTAAAAAAGTAGTCATCCCTAAAAATTTATTAAGTACATATTATAGCAAGATAAATACTTGAGCATATCATTTGTTATGAGCTTTGAAAATTAGATTCATGTTAAATACATGCATGTATGTATGTATGTACATGAACATATAGATAGAATGATATTTATATTAAATGAATGCATATGTATACACACGCATATATATATATATGAATACATGTAGAAAATGACTCATTTCTAAAAAAGTAGAGATCAAAATTTTAAACAACTTAGGTGTGAGTCTAGCAAACCATGCAAGGATTTTTAAATAATAGCAAGTAAGAATTAAATGTTAAAAAATATTTCAAAGGTACAATGGTGGGAAGGATCATGACCAAAATAAAAAAGTGCAAGTTGATTAGGATATTTCTTGGTGTGTACTCATCTAGATAAAAGCATGCTAGATTGGGTGGAAAAAACATGAGGCCAAATCTAAGAAAATAATTTCTTCTCAAACATTTAATTTTGACCACCTTCAAGAGAATGGAGGATAGAGATCAATTTATCAACCTAGGTGGTTGGAAGATAGAGAATTCATAAACCTTTCTTCAAAAGTGGTGCCCTAACTTTAACTATTTAGATTATTCTTAGAATGAATCTCCATTAAGACTTAGGATATACAATCTTTCATTAGAATGTTGGTTGATTGAAGTTTTATGTAAAATTAGAAATAATTTTGGATCCCAGTGTCAAATAATGATGAGATATTAAACAAAAAATTAAAGCTATAGACACAAATCTACATCTTCTATATTTTTAAAATCTCCCAATACTTCATCATATATAGAGAAGATGGTGATTAAACTCAACTATTTAAAATAAAAGAAAAAATATTCTACTACATGGGGTGTAGGTTGAGTCAATAAATTAGACTATAGTATCCACACTCCCCTATGCAATTATGTTTCAAAAAAATTAAAAAAATTACTTCCTTCTAAAAAAGGAAAATCTTGGAGACCTCCACTAACAAATTCCTTTATTTAGTGATAGAGATTGATCTCACAATGGGGCCCTTTGAGGAACCTTTGTGAAATGAAGAAATAATGGAGGAAGCTAATTTAGATTTTTATGAGATAGAGAGTAAAAAAATGATGGAGATTGATTTCACAATGGGGCCCTTTGAGGAACATCTATGAAATGAAGAAATAATAGAGGAAGCTAATTTATATTTTTATGAGATAGAGAGTAAAAAATGATGGTTTAGGTATCTCAAATATGATATATATTAGATATTTTATGTAGAAGATAGTAAAGGAAAATATTGGCTCTAGGAAAAATGGGGATGAAACACTAGTAAAAAAATAAGAGGGGAGAGTGCTTTATGTAGGGGTTATTCATGAATTAACCAATACCTACTATGACATAAGGGAGAAAAATCATTTCTTAGAGATTAAAAAAAATCATAACCTAGAATTTTAGGGTCTTAAATTCCCCTAACAAATGACACACAATCAACCACCATATATAAACATTATTGGTTAATGTAGTAATGCTCTAAAAATTAAAAATTGGAGGCTCAAAAGAAAAAATATTCCTTAAACATTGTAAAGGGTAGGATGACATGTTCATAGAATCAATTTGTTTAGATGGGGGACTAGGGATGCTTTGAAAACCAAGCAAGGTCAAATTCAATCTCACACATTCCCTGTATGGTAATATATATGTAGTATTTTTCTTTTAATTGTTATTTTATCCTTCTTAATTTCTATTTATTAACTAAAGTACAGGATAAAAATGAATTTTGGTATAAATTATTTCCTTCCTCTAGTTGTTGACTAATGAGAAATTCTTAATTGATGGATTTCAATTTTTTCTTGCTTGGTTCAAAGAAAAAAGGACTTAGCCGCATTCCATATATTAAAAGAAAATAATTTATCTTGATTGAGCTTTTGTGGTTTTAGAAGTTTAAGATACATTTTACTTTTGTTATATTGCACAAAGTGCATAAAAAAATTCAAAAATATTGCATTATCAGATTGCAAATTGCATTCATATAGATGCATACGATAAAGAAGAAAGATTGTACAAATATTTTCAAGAAAATTAATCTTTATTAACAATGTAAATGTATAAGGTCTCACACAAGTCATGAGACTAACTATTTTAAAATAGAAGAAAGAAAACATTATACATTTATAGATATTAAAGAAAAGGAATGCACATAAAAGGAAGAAGGACCAGCCATTGCCTAAATGACTAGTCTCAGTGGAGTTGTTCTGCATCTTTAGTCTTGTGCTTGTCTTGCATCCAATTGCCTTGCCCTTGTTGCTCCTAGTTTCCTACATCTGAAAGAGAAATGTTGTTAGAGCAATGAAAGGTATTTAATCCTGATACGCACATAACTATATAAACATACAATGTGATCTTAAAGTGCATTAAAACAGTTAGCATCATCAGGATGATCAAGAAACAAAGGAAAATCAAACACATCTGCCATATGCCACATGTCTCTCTAACTTGTTTGCTTCATGTGCAGGTATAGGAAAAGTAGTGTTGCCTTTTTAATTCATCTAATTATAGCATGTGGGATAAATGTGGCTCCCACAAGGGTTGAGCCCAACATGCTACTTTGTTGTGTTTTTACAGAAGCATTGAAGGATATTTCATCAAAATATTCACTCTTCATGTTTCACTTGAGCAAGTGCACATCATTTATGATAGTAAGATATTTGTCACTGTCATAAGTGACATGTACTTGTTCTAGAGAATCATGAGGAATGTATACAAACTTTTGTGTCAAAACAGTTTGCAAAGGTGCATAGATGCATTATTCCATGAAGATACAACATTCACATGTATATGTGTTCATGAGATCCATGCTTTGTTTTATAAGAGGTGTGGTCATTTGTGATAGTGATAAGGAAATGTTGTAGTTTCATCAAATGATCTTTTCCTAGTGACATGAAAGTGACAGTTTTATATATACAATTCAGCCCAAGCTTAAAGGCAGTGTTGTTTTTAAGTTCTTGATGAGAATCATTCTTTAAATGGGGAGTACTATACCTATGAACTACAATGTTATAGGGGAGAATTAGTGTAAAGTGAAAAGAATGGTCACCAAAAGGAATGATAGCCATGTTTAAGGGAAAGACAACTCACAGTTTAAGCAACACAGTGACAGGTTGACAGTGAGTTGTGTTTTGTTGTGAGGAAAGTCATGTGATAGTGACAAAGGTAGCTAAGAAGATCAAAGAAAATGGTTCACAATCTTCTAGATCGTTAACAAGGGCCCTAAGTCTTGAGGAGAGGATGCATAGAAAATGACAATCATGGAAAATAACATGTCACAGTGATCTCCAGGAATGAAAAGAAGTTGCTCATGAAAAGTGTCTTCATCTCAGAAGTTAACCTCAATGAAGAAAATCAATCATTTTTTGCTAATTACAGTAGAGTATGAATGGAGGCTATGGTTTTGAAAACGTATATAATTTTTCATGACTAGCAGGGAAATAAATTCTACAAGCCATAATCTATTAAAAATGAAATAAGCTCTCCAACTATCTACAGGAAAAGAGAAAAACCCTTGAAAGCTTTTGAGAGAGAAAACCAAAGAGGCTAGGCTATATTTCTAAAAAGGGAAATATGCAAATGTCTTGAAGGGATGAGCCATGATTAAAGGGACAGAAGGGTAATGGAAACTTTTAGTTAGAAAAGGATGGCGGCTAGGGTTCTTCTCAGGAAACCCACATTTTCATATGTAAAAGCGTTTAAGCTCCCAATCAAAGAATCAACAGAAAAAATATATATTGTGGCCATTAAACCCATCTAGGTTTTATTTTTATGACCTGAAGTTCTACTTTCAGAATGGAACAAATATATGGAAACCAAAACAAAGATTACAAGGCTATGTGTAAAAGAATAGATGGAGCCCTTATATTCTATTGGAAGCAAGAAATGAAACCCTGGAAAAGAGAACTCTTGACCTGTGCTTGGATATGGTGTGCCCCATCAAGAAGAAAATTCTATAGTCTACGGCCTAGGTTTATATTCTTAGCATTTTAAATCAAGAAAACCCATAATATGAAACATGAAAACCCTAGCTAAAGGAAAAGATATATGGCCACAACTTGAATCAAAGTGTTTTTCTTTTCATTTTCTTTCATCTTCAAAAATGAGCACAAACATTAAAGAATCTAGAGGCAGCAATCATTTCTTTTGTTTTTTTATAGAAATACATGAAAAAAATTCAACCAGAAAAGAATCCTTGAAGAAGAATTACAGAAAAATGAAGCAAGCACGTAAAGTTTGAGTGAGAATAGCCATAGGATCCATGGCCTTGGGCTCAGATAAAGGAGGAATGAATAAATATATGCTTACAGGGAGCTCACCCAAGCTTATACACCATAAATCTATCAGAATATGTGCCTCTAAGGCATCGAATCCTCCATGGAATTCTTTTTCCAAGCTCTCCAAACCCTCTATTGGCGGCCCGTGAACAAGTGAAGAATGAAATGAGAAATTCCTTGGCATGTTTCTTTTGTTTTTTAGGGTTTCTAAACCCTATGTTGAATGTCGATGGGATATGGAATTTTTATCATGTTTTATGTAAAAATGCAATGTGAGTTAATTGATCCCATGGGGTAGGATTTGTATTTCATGTCTTAGGCTAATGAAATTACATATGCCATGTAAAGTCCTTGTGACTTTTTATTTTTGTTGCTTTGTTTTCCTTGTATTTGAACTTAGTATTGTTTATTTTTGCATTCTTTGAAGTGTAAAACATTTTTCTTTAAGTGATGTTTATAAATCACTTAAAGTATAAATGTTGTTTTAATGAAAAATTAACAATGATTAAAGCTTTCCATGCATGTAAGGAGAAAGGAAACATGGACATGCAGTGAATTTATGACTTGCAAACACACGCCAAGAATATAGAGGAGGTTGAGAATCAGTTTTCAACATATGCCAAGGTTTTAGGAGTTGTTTTGGCTCATTTATGAGCTTGGGAGAGCATCTTGGAGCCTTTTGCATGCTTTTATGGTAGACTTAGTCATACTTTGACTTTTTCCACCTTTTGGAGCACATTTGGAGTATATCTAGAAGCTAGATTTTAGGCTTTTGAGAGGCATCCGACCCAAGTTGGTTTTATGTTCCTTCTTTGGTGGAACCACTTGGGCTTTGCTACTTATTCATTTTTGTAACTCATTTTTTGAGTTAGTTCAGATTATGCAGTTGGAGACTTAGTGACTATGTAGTCCTTTGATACAATATTTTGGCATATATTGTAACTCATGAGATATTGAATACATAGATTACCTTACTCATTTCTAGTAATAAATTTATTTCCTATTTGTTCTTGAATTTTTGTGTATCTTAAATGATTGATCAAGTTGTATGTGAGCTTATTTTAACTTTCGTACAACTTTGTCTCATACGTTATACCTTTTCTACAATTAGTATGTATTTGCAAGTTACCAGTTGTGTATGTTAAATGGAAACTTCTTGCTAACTATAAAGTTTATCTTCCTTTTGTGAGTTGTAGTATTTGACCTTTCAGTGAAATGTTTATGCATAAACAAGTTGTAACAGGTTGTGCAAACTTAATTTTAACCAGTTTTGAGCCAAGTGTAGAGTTCTAAACTTCATTGTCTCCCTTTCAGTTTGGTGTATCACTTTACATTTTATGCTATTGATTTTTAGCCAATTTTACTTTATCCTTCTCCCTTTTCCTTAAAAATTCAATAGTTTTACCTGACATACAAACTAGGAGCCAACTTAACCAAAGATTCACTTCAATCATTAGGTTCCCCGCAACCTAGAAGTGTTTCCATGTTCCTCCAAAAAACTAAGTCCTACAACTTAGTAAGGGTGCATTTCTAAGAGATAATAGTTTTGGCACACCCGGTGGAACATGAGCATCAACAAATTTGTTGGTTTGATATGCAACCAGTAAGTTCAAACCCTTGAGGGGTTGTTTTTGCATATCTGGTGACTCTGTAATTTGGTGATAAGTAGAAATATAGTTTAAGAACAACATATGAAAAAAGTGCAAACTAGAAGTAGTGTTGTACCCTTTGAATATCTTCGACTATCACCACCTAGGAGAAGTGGTAGGACTGTTAAAAGAACCCATGTTTCCTCAAAAAGATTTCAATCAACTCCACCCAATTTTAGACCAACATTTTCATCAATTTTTGTTAGTTCAACAAGTTTTGCACCTGTTATCGCAATACAAGTTAATCCATCCCATCCACCTCCAATGGCTAGAAACCAACCTTTTGTGCCATTTAATGGAGGTAGTCCATTAAATTTAGCCCAACATGATGGAATTACTGCAGCTGCTTTAAAAAGTCTACCTTTCTTTATAGGTGAAGACCAAACAACTCCTATAGAGCATATTAGAGATGTAGCTAACTTGTGTGGAGTTCACCATATTACACAAGAAAATGTTGTTGTGAGGTTACTTGTTGCTTCTTTGAAATGAAAATCTTTGCAGTGGTTTAGAGGTATGCATGTGACTTCTATTGCAACTTGGGATGACTTTGGAGACAAGTTATACAAGCAATTTCAAGACAAATCTGATCATTTATCGCTTGTAGAGCAGTTGACAACAATTAAGAGGGCTCCTAAGGAGCAAGTTTTTTATTTTAACTTTAGATTTCAGAGGACATGGGATAGAATACCTATCACGATAAGGCCTTCACTTGAATATGCATTTTTATACTATTTGAGGGCTTTAAATAGTGGCATATCTATCATGATGTAGTCTATGGGTGGTACTTCATTACCTGATGCTTATGAAATAGCACTTAGGGTAGAAAATAGTTTAATACAGGCTAGAAAAATTACACCCAGACCTCTTATACCCATAATTCTAGAAATTTAACCTTTTATGCCTCTGTAAATCCCACATTTTACTCATTTTCCTATTGTTCTAGTATTGCCAGCTATTCGTACACAAGAAATTTCAATTCCAGTTCAATCATAGGAGTTGCAAGAGATAAAGGAGATCCGCCAAAAAATTAAGAACATTTTACAGACTTTTGGAAATGAGCTTGTTAGCATCAAGAAACAATAGTTTCATAATAGACAACCTTTTCAATAGTAGAACCAAGGGCCAAGTCAGCCTTATCAAGAACAACAATAGCAATACCAAGGTAATTATCAAGGTCCAAGATAGAATGTAAATTCAAGGCCTTTTCAAGCATGCAATCCTACTCTAGTTAGTGCAATTAGAGACCTTATTCTTGTTCAAAATAACCTTGCAGCAGATTATGAGTGGTGTTATCCTTGCAACCAGCCTCATAATCAGGCTACATGTTCAAATGGAATCATAAATCAAGATTTAATGGTTCAAAATGTTTCAAATTCAAAGTCAAATGTACCCAATGATGGAGCATTACAATAGCAAGAGTAGCCTACAAGTGATGCTACTCTGTTAAACTGGCAGGGAGAAGAGTTTTGTGTTAACAGGGATGATTCCCCTATTGCAGCAAACACAAGAGCAAAGAAAAGAGATTTTGAGCTTGAGAAAACAACTAATAAAGGAAAAGCAGCAGCTATAGAACCACCTACTTCACAAGTTCCTCGTATTTTGCAAAGAAACACACAAGGTGCTACTAGGGAGCAGCCTCATTTGCAAGTTGATCCTGTTGTTGCAGGGGTCCATCAAAAGGTAAATCCAATTGTAACTTTTAATATCATTGATAATATGGAGAAGATGAATGTGATGATATCCATGTGTGATTCATTAGCTATCCCAGGTCAAAAGGACCTTTTACAATCTACTTTATCTGATATGATTGTGTCTAGTGATGTTCCAATTGATCAAGCTAAGGTTGTTTTTACAAACACACCTAAAGAAAATACACCTGAAGATATTAAAAAACTTCCAGGTAAGGATATTAAACCTCCTCCTTTCTATATGTCTTTCATCATAGGAGATAAGTTAGTACATAATTGCATGGTAGACTCAGGAGCTAGCAGCTTTGTAATGCCAAAGCAAATTGTTGATAGGTTAGAGATTAAATATCAACCACTTGAGAAAGGAGTAGTATAGGTTGATGGTTCAGTTGTTACTACTATAGGTATTATCAAAGATGCAAGTTTGACTTTACATGTCTGTCTCAATTTTTCCATTCCCCAAGACATATATGTTATTGATTTTCCACCATACTTTGCATTGTGCTTATCAAGAGACTTTACTACCAAGATAGGAGGGTATTTATCCTCAGATTGGTCCCATATGCTTTTTAGGACTAGGTATGGAACAAAAGTGACAATTAAATATGAGGTACTTGCCAAGGATCATATTGAACCTTATGTACCTAGTGTTGTAAATGCCAACTGTGTAATCCTAGATGATAGTGAGCTTGCTACTGCTCAAGAATTACAAGTTGAAGGTGTACCTAATATACTCTTAAATGAGCGGGTAGCAAAAAACATAGTTGATAATCCAAATGGAAGCATAGAGGAGACTGGTTTAGGGGTATATATGTTCCATGAACTTGAAACAGTTATCCCAAACCTTGAGAAGGATGCAAAATAGTAGTTAAAACAGCAAGATGAGCTCTGGAAAATGTATTTTGATGGCTCTAGGAGTAGAAATGGAGCTGGTGGAGGTGCAATGCTTATTTCCCCACAAGGTGACAAGTATTATTTTGCTTTCCATTTTGCATTTTCCTATTCTAACAATACTATTGAGTATGAAGGTTTAATTCAGGGTTTGGAATGGGCAAGGAAAAGAGGAATAAGTTGTTTGTAGGTGTTTGGAGACATTGAGCTAATTGTTAATCAAGTAAGAGGCCTAAATGCTACTAAGAATGATACTTTGAGGTATTATAGGAATAGGGTGTGGGATATGATAGAGGAATTTGTTGCTTTTAACTTGGTTTCTATCTCAAGGAGTCAGAACAAGCATGCATATATGATAGCTACAATTGATGAACTGTTTGATATTCCCAATGATGTCAAGAAGGATAAGGTGGAGCAGTATGTCAAAGTTGTAGCCAGGCCCTCAATTCCTGATAACAATGTTCACTAGCAAGTTTTGACAGTGATGAGCATATTTTATCTTTTCTGCTTGAAGAGGATTAGTTTTCTATGGTGAATTAAGAGAATCTTAAACAACAGTATGATGATCAAGTCATACAGCTGAAGACAAACGAGTTACCCAAGGGTTTAGTTACTTTGGAGTCTATTTTCAACATTGATGATCAACTTAAGAAAAGTAAAACCAACATTCAATTCAAAGAGGAGCATTATGAAGAACTTGAGATATTTAAAGGTAAGCTCCTTAAAATTGGAAAAAAATTCTCATGGAAGGATAGGCAGACTTTTATTGCTTTGTGCCAAGAATTTCATGATGTTTTTTCATGGGAATATTTAGACTTAAAAGGTTTTGATCCTAGAATTTCTCAACACAAAATAGAGTTAGAGCCTAATGCTAAGCCTATAAGGAAAAAATAGGGCTTTAAACCCCAAGCTTGAGCCTCTAATGATTAAAGAGCTAACTAAGTTAATTGAGGGGGGTATTATCTTTCCAATTAAACACACCTCATGGGTTTCTAACCTTGTATCGATTAGAAATAAAAATGGAGAAATAATATTATGTGTAGACTTTAGAGACCTTAATAGAGCATCATTGAAAGATCATTACCCACTGCCCTCCATGGACCAGATTCTTCAGGTAGTTGTTGGTTCAGAGAGATTTTCCTTATTAGATAGTTATTCTGGCTATAACTAGGTATTGGTTAAAGAGGAAGATCAATACAAGACTACTTTTACTACCAAGTGGGGTACAATGGATTATGAGAGAATTCCTTTTGGCCTGTCTAATGCGAGAGCCACTTTTCAGAGGGCTATGGACATGGATTTTCAAGGTTTAATCAATAATATTTTTTTCATTTATTTAGATGATGCAACAATGTTTTCCAAAAATGTTGATGAGAAATTGTCACATCTCAAGCAATTTTTTGAAAGATGTAGGGAGTATGGTATATCCATCAATCCAAAAAAAGAGTATCTTTGTTGTTCATGAAGGCAAGCTTCTTGGACACATAGTATCCAAACATGGGATCACTATTGATCCAAAGAGAGTGAAAGCCATTTTAGAATTGCCTTTACCCAATCACAAGAAAGGGTTGCAGAGCTTCTTAGGTAGAATTAAATTTTTTAGAAGGTTTATACCTGATGTTGCAAATCTTTTACAACCTTTGACTGTCATGTTTAAGAAGAATGCAACTTTCAACTAGACTAGGGAATCCAAACACAGTTTTGAAGCAATTAAGGAGGCTTTAGTAGTAGCTCCCACTTTGGTAAATCCCAATTTTTCAAAGGATTTCTTTTTGTATGCTTTTGGTAGCATAGATTCTATTTCTACTATGTTGGTTCAGAAATATGATGAAGATTTAGAACAACCAATAGCCTTTTTCAGTCAAGGTTTAACTGATTATGAGTAGAAGTATACTTTTGTTGAAAAGCATGTTCTTGTTGTGATCAAGAATTTAAAGAAATTTAAGCCTTTAATCTCTAACAAGAAGATTCATGTTATGGTTGCTCACCCAATTTTTAAAGAATTTTTGTTGGGAAAGGATCTAAATGAGAAAAGAGTAGGGTGGATCACAAGAGTTGTGGAGTTTGATGTTGATTTTAAGATTACAAAACTTGTTAGAGGTAGAGGACTATGTGAACAGTTAACCACAAGTCCTAAAAATGAACAGAAAATAGAAATAGAGACTATTTCAGTAAATGATAATGAGCTTTAGAATGTTGCACCTATGTTAGTTGCAAGCTAGGTTCAAGATATGACCCATTTTTTGCAGACTAGTGAGTGTCCACCAGGTTTAAACAAGGCCAGAATAAGACTTCAAGTTGTAGTATATACCATATGTGTTGATTGATAACATTCTTTCAAAAAGGACCTTAATGGTGTGCTTTTAAAATGTATTGATAATGATCAAGTAGATAGGGTACTTCATGAGTTCCATGATGGAACTTCAGGGGGTCACTTTGCTCCTAGAACAACTGCATGGAAAATTATGAGAGTTGGATATTATTGGCCAAGCCTATTTAAAGATTCCCATGCTTGGGCAAGAAAATGTGTTAAATGTGCTTTATTTGCAGGTAAAGAGAGGTTGCCAGCTTTTCCTTTGTAGCCAATCCAAGTGGAACAACCCTTCATGAGGTGGGGTATTGATTTCATAGGTCCTATTAATCCACCCTCAAGTGCTAGTCATAGGTGGGTACTCATTGCTACTAATTACTTTACATGTTGGACTAAAGCAGTGGCTCTAAAAGAAGCCAATGAATCAGCTGTTTTGAATTTGTATGATGATATAGTAACCAGGTTTGGTGTACTTGAGTCATTTATTTTAGATAATACTCTTGCATTTTTTGGATTGAGAGTGAGTGACTAGGCTATTAAGAATGGTAGTCATCTAAACACGTCATCAAATTATTACCCTCAAGGTAATGGTTTAGCTGAAATTAGAAATAAGAATCTCATCATAATTATTAAGAGAATCATGGAGGAAAATCAGAGTTTAGCACACCAAGTTAAAATTTGCCTTTTGGGAAAATAGAATAACTCCTAATAATTCAATTGGAAATTCTCCATATGTGTTGGTTTATGGTAAAGAGGGAAGACTACCTTTATCTATAGAGCTTCTAGCTCTAGATATTGCACAACAGTTGGAAATGTTTGAAGAACAGGATCCTATGGCAGTGAGATATAATCAACTTATGGAGATTGAAGAATCAAGAGATAAAGCAATGAAACCTTTGGACTTTCATCAACTCTAGACAAATAAGGTCTTTGATAAGAAAGCTACACCCAGGCTTTTTAGAGAAGGTGATATTGTGCTCAAGTGGGATATGTTTAAAAGTGGGCCTAGAAAGCACGCGAAGTTTGACAACTTCTAGAATGGCCCGTTTGTCATTACTAAATGCACAAAGCATAATGCATTCCAGTTATCCACAATGGATGGTGAAATTCTACCTATCCCAATTAATGGGATTCACCTCAAACACTATTTTGAGGTATGATCTACCTTGTACATGTTAGGTTAGGTTTATGCTTTAAATAAGTGTTGTTGCATTGTAGTTTAGATGCAAATTTTAATTCCCTAAGTTTTGTTCAACACGGTTCAGTAGTTTCCCTTCAGTTGTCTTTGCTTTCAATAAGTTTTTGTGTGTCTTTCACACTGTTCTACTGAGTTACAAAAGTCATAAGCCCAGTTTCTAAGTGACTTTGTGCCCAATAGAAAAGTCTAGGTAGATGGTCTCATGTCTAGCAGGCAAACATATGGCAGATGTCGCCAAAAATGTTACCTAATTTCACTAGTAGCTCAATCAGGTGGAGCTTTTTTGGTTTTAGAAGTTTAAGGTACATTTTAATTCTATTATATTTCATTCCAAGTGCATAAACAAATTCAGAAAAATTACATTATCAGATTGCAAATTGCATTCATATAGATGCATATGATAAAGAAGAAAAATTGTACAAATCTTTTCAAGAAAAGTAATCTTTATTAACAATGTAAATGTATAAGGTCTCACACAAGCCATGAGACTAACTATTTTAAAATAGAAGAAAGAAAAAATTATACATTTATAGATATTAAACAAAAGGAATGTACTTAAAAGGAAGAAGGACCAACCATTGCCTAAATGACTGGTCTCAGTGGAGTTGTTCTACATCTTCAGTCTTGTGCTTGTCTTCCATCTAGTTGTCTTGTCCTTGTTGCTACTAGTTTCCTGCATCTGGAAGAGAAATTTTGTTAGAGCAATGAAAGGTCTTTAATCCTGCTATGCACATACCTCTGTAAACATACAATGTGATCTTCAAGTGCATTAAAACAATTAGCATCATCAAGATGATCAAGAAACAAAGGAAAATCAAACATATCTACCATATACCACATGTTTTTCTAACTTGTTTGCTTCATGTGCAAGTATAGGAAAAGCAATGTTGCTTTTTTAATTCATCTGATTACAGCATGTGGGATAAATGTGGCTCCCACAAGGGTTAATCCCAATGTGTTACTTTGTTGTGTTTCTATAGAAGCATTAAAGGATATTACATCAGAATATCCACTCTTCATGTTTCACTTGAATAGGTGCACATCATTTATGATAGTAAGATATTTGTTACTGTCATAAGTGACATGTACTTGTTCTAGAAAATCATGAGGAATGTATGCAAACTTTTTTGTTAGAACAGTTTACAAAGATGCATAGATGCATTATTCCATGAAGATACAACATTCACATGTCTATGTGTTCATGAGAGCCATGCTTTGTTTTATGTGAGGTGCAGTCATTTGTGACAATGATAAGGAAATGTTGTAGTTTCCTCAAATGATATTTTCCCAATGACATGAAAGTGACTATTTTATATATACAATTCAGCCCAAGCTTAAAGGTGGTGTTGTTTTTAAGTTCTTGATGAGAATCATTATTTAAATGGGGAATCATATACCTATGAATGACAATGGTATAGGGGAGAATTAGTGTAAAGTGAAAAGAATGGTCACCAAAAGGAATGATAGTCATGTTTAAGGGAAAGATAGCTCACAATTTAAGCAACGCAGTGATAGGTTGACAATGAGTTGTGTTTTGTTGTGAGGAAAGCCCTGTGATAGTGACAAGGGTAGCTAAAAAGATCAAACAAAATGGTTCACAATCTTCTAGATTGTTAACAAGGGCCCTGAGTCTTGAGGAAAAGATGCATAGAAAATGACAGTCATGGACAATAACATGTCATAGTGATCACCAGGAATGAAAAAAAGTTGCTCATGAAAAGTGTCTTCATCTCATAAGTTAACCTCAATGAAGAAAATAAAATATTTTTTGCTAATTACAGTAGAGTATGAATGGAGGCTATGGTTTTGATAACCCATACATTTTTTCATGACCAACAGGGAAATAAATTCTATAAGCCGTAATCTATTGAAAATGAAATAAGCTCTCCAACTATCTACAGGAAAAGAGAAAAACCCTTGAAAGCTTTTGAGAGGGAAAACCAAAGAGGTTGAGCCATGTTTTTGAAAAGGGTAACATGCAAATGTCTTGAAGGGCCAAGCCATGATTAAAGGGACAGAAGGGTAATGGAAACTTTTAGTCAGAAAAGCATGGCGGTTAGGGTTCTTCTTAGGAAACCCTCATTTTCATATGTAAAAGTGTTTAAGCTCCCAATCAAATAATCAATAGAAAAAAATATATATTATGGCCATTAAACCCATATGGATTTTATTTTTATGACCTGAAGTTCTACTTTCATAATGGAACAAATATATGGAAACCACAGCAAATATTACAAGGTATATATGCAAAAGAATAGATGGAGCCCTTATATTTTGTTGGAAGCAAGAAATGAAACCTTGGAAAAGAGAACTCTTGACCTGTGCTTGGATATGGCATGCCCCAACAAGAAGAAATTTCTATAGTCTGCAACCTAGGTTTCTATTCTTAGAATTTTAAATCAAGAAAATCGAGAATATGAAACATAAAAATCCAAACTATAGGAAAAGATATATGGTCGTAGCCTTAATCAAAGTGTTTTCTTTTCATTTTCTTTCATCTTAAGAAATGAGCACAAACATTAAATAATATGGAGGCAACAATCATTAATTTTATTCTTTTACATAAATACATGAAAAAAATTCAAACGACAAAGAATCCTTGAAGAAGAATTACAGAAAAATGAAACAAGCACGTAAATTTTGAGTGAGAATAGCCATAGGAGCCATGGCCTTGGGCTCAGATAAAGGAGGAATGAAGAAATTTATGCTTATAGGGAACTCACCTGAGCTTATACACCACAAATTTGTCAAAATATGTGCCTCTGAGGCATCAAATCCTCCATGGAAGTCTTTTTCCAAGATCTCCAAACCCCATGTTGGTGGCCCATGAACAAGTGGAGAATGAAATGAGAAATGCCTTGGCATGTTTCTTTTGTTTTTTAGGGTTTATAAACCCTATGTTGAATTTTGATGGGATATGGCATTTTTATTATGTTTTTTGTAAAAATGCAATGTAAGTTAATTGAGCCCTAGGGTAGGATTTGTATTTCATGTCTTAGGCTAATGAAATTACATATGCCATGTAAATTCCTTGTGAATTTTTATTTTCGTTGCTTTTTTTTCCTTGTATTTGAACTTAGTATTGTTTATTTTTGCATTCTTTGAAGTGTAAAAAAAATTTCTTTAAGTGATGTTTATAAATCACTTAAAGTATAAATGTTATTTTAATGAAAAATTAACAATGATTAATGCTTTCCACTCATGCAAGGAGAAAGGAAACATGGATATGCATTGAAGTTATGACTTGCAAACACATGCCAAGAATATAGAGGAGGTTGAGAATCAATTTTCAACATATGCCAAGGTTTTAGGAGTTGTTTTGGCTTATTTATGAGCTTGGGAGAGCATCTTGGAGCCTTTTTGCATGCCTTTATGGTAGACTTAGTCATACTTTAACTTTTTCCACCTTATGGAGCACATTTGGAGTATATCTAGAAGATAGATTTTAAGCTTTTGAGAGGCATCTGACCCAAGTTGGTTTTTTATTCCTTCTTTGGTGGAACCACTTGGGCTTTGCTACTTATTCATTTTTGTAACTCATTTTTTGAGTTAGTTCAGATTATGCAGTTGGAAACTTAGTGACTATGTAGTCCTTTGATATAGTATTTTGGCATAGTTTGTAACTCATGAGATATTGAATACATAGATTACCTTATTTCTGGTAATGAATTTCTTGCCTATTTATTCTTGCATTTTTGTGTATGTGACATGATTGATCAAGTTGTATGTGAGCTTATTTTAATTTCCTTACAACTTTGTCTCATACGTTATACCTTTTCTGCAATTAATATGTTTGTCCAGGTTATTGGTTGTCTATTAAATGCAAACTTATTGCTAACTGTGAAGTTTATCTTCCTTTTGTGAGTTGTAGTATTTGACCTTTCAATGAAATATTTATGCATAAACGAGTTGTAATAGGTTGTGCAAACTTAATTTTAACCAGTTTTGAGCCAAGTGTAGAGTTCTAAACTTCATTGTCTCCCTTTCAATTTGGTGTATCACTTTACATTTTATTTTATTTAGCTTTAGCCAATTTTAATTTATCCTTCTCCCTTTTCCTTAAAAATTCAGTAGTTTTAGGTGATATAAAAACTAGGAGCTAGCCTAACCGGAGATTCACTTCAATCATTAGGTTCCCCATAGCTTAGAAGTGTTTCCATGTTCCTCCAGAAAACTAAGTCCTGCAACTTAGTAAGGGTGCATTTCTGAGAGCTAACACTTCCATAAAACCAAATTTTGGTTTTGATCATTACTTAGATTTTATTTCCATTGAATATCATCCATCATTATATTTCTCCTTTAAGTTTTAAAAAATGTTATTTTAAAGTGACAGTCTTTTGGATCTCATACAAGAATAGTAATCTAAGTCTAAGGCATAATAAGGCTCAAAAATGTTTTTATTTTTAAAACTTCAAAAAAAAAATTATTAAGTCACAATTGAAATAATATAATTAAACATCATTAGAAAAATATTTTATTTATCTTGAATATTAAAAATATGGTGCTTTTTTTCTCTCTACTTGCTTTGAATCTTCACACATCTAAGGCTTTTGTTTTACGAAAATCTCTCCTCAACCCCTGTACAACTCTGTTCAATGGATCCACTAAGGTCCCCAATGCCTAGGGTGATGAGGGGTTGGGTGTGGGCTTGGATGTGTCTTATCATGTCTTTGATGCTCATGGTGGCGATAATACAAGGGAAAAATCTGCTTGGGATCCGTACCCTAAGAGGTTGATGGGGTTTCCTAATGAACAAGGAAACATGGCATTTCATATGTTTAAGAACAATCCCCTTTGTCTAGCCAAATCTTCTACTTTTTTGGATTTCTCAAGAGAGCTTAAAAATGAAGTAATTAAAAGAAAAATATTCTTTGTATCCAATGGTTTAATCGGTCAATTCAATCATTTGTGGCTTGGTCTCCTTGAATTGCACAAGTGGATCTATGATGCTTGGTAGTCTCAAATAGAAGGTAATCTAGAAGCTTACCCTTGTGCTCATGGTTTTTTTATTGTGGTATTTAATTTTGTCAAGGATAAAGATGTAATTCTTTGAGAGCATTGGACTTGGGGGAAACACGTGTTAAAATCTAAGAAACACATTCCATCCTAGAATTGAATTGAAAGAGATAGATCAAATAAACTATCAAATGCAAATAAAATGAACAGCATAACAGTGATACCGGAAGAAAACCGATGTGAAGTGCTCCAAGGCAAAATAGCGTCAGATTACTATCTCCAACTATGAATGAAAAACAAGCTAGGTAGCATGCTTATATAGACTAGAGAGAGGGAGGAGGTGGGAAGGTGACACCTCATAATCCACTCACCTAATTAAACATGCTTTATTAACCTAAATAAGCTTAAATAAATGTGTAGGAAAAACCTTATAATAAGGAATAAAAAACCTACACTAACAACATGCTCCTGATCAAGCCTTGGTATCCATATTTCAATCCTTTCACTTAATCATTCAAGGTGAAGACTATTTTTATTAGGCTTCTAAATCTACCATTACAATTCTAGTTTGACTCATATTTTGAAGCAATTGGAAACACCTTGGGTAATTATCTAGTTGTGGATTTAGAAACCACATAATTCACTTACACCACCTTTTTCCTCATACTGGTAGATTTAGACACATCAAGAGATTTCCCAAATGATATCATATTAAAGGAGGAAGTGCATAGTTGGTCACAATATCTTGACTATGAAGAGTTACCCTTCCATTTTTGAAGATGCTTTAAAAGAGGTCACATAGCCAACAATTGCCCTAATCTTGGGTCTAAAGTTGATAACCATGGATCTTGGTGGGTTGGGGCTCATTCACATCACTACATGGTAGATTCTCTTCCAAACTAAGCTTCAAAGGTACCAAATTATTTGCCTAAATATTCATTCAAGTTAAGCTATCACCCTCCCCACGTTCATTGGAACCAAAGTTCAATCCATCAATTGGGGTTGATCATAAATCACATAACAGTTCAAGAGATATCTTTTTAATGGTTGGAGGGAAACAAAAAAATCAAGTTCACTGCAATATTTATGAAGCTTCAAAACAAAGATCTACTCTTACCTCAAATAAATCTAAAGAATAGAAACCATATGCAATTGACAATGAGATACATAAATCTAAGGGATTGTGCGGGAATAGTCCAGTAACTCCCAAATATTCCCTTCCTTCCCATAACAAAGAGGGTAGTAATGATGCATAGGAAGTAGTGAAGAAGAAAAAGAAATAATTCAACAAAGGTAATGAGGCTAGCCATATAATGCAGCTATGCTCCCACAACAAAAATAAGACTAATGCTAATAAGTTGAATTAATCTATATTTAAAAGACTCAAAGTTAATGTGGTGCACCGTGTTGATCAGGAGAATGTACTATATTGTATGGCCCTCCAATCTGGATCAACCCAAACCAAATTATTTATTCATATTTTATGAGATGACCCCCTTAAGCTAAAGCTTACAGATAAAAAAAATATAATTAAACATCATAGGTAAAATGGAAACCTTACATCAACAGATTATAGCCCAATGTATGTTTCAATTTTATAATCTAAGGAAGATAAAGATTATGGAAAGATACATAAAATTTCCTGCAAGGGAGGAAATATTTTAGAGATATAAATTTAGAGAAACATGGTTATAGGTAAGGGACTTGAATTCATTTTTTTCAAAATCATTAAAAAAATTTATAGGCACAAAATATAATCGATAAAATAAATATGATTGATGGAATTACTCTAAATAAGAGGGATGAAATACAAGTGAAATTTATTATATGTTTGAAAGAGTTTTTATCTCCCAGAGAAGCTACAAATAATCTAAACTTGTCAAAACTACTTGATAATAGACCAAGTTTGGTCTCAACAAAATAAAATTAATACCTTCTCACCCATTACAATGGAGGGTGTTAAGAGTACAACATTCAAGCTTTACCTGGATAATAAATCTAGTGTAGATGGGTTTTTGATATGTTCCTATCAAAATTTTTAGGGCATCATAGGTTAGGATTTGTGCAATATAGTTGATTACTCCAAAATTGAGGAAGATTATTAAATACATCAACATCATAAATATCTCCATCATCCCAAAAAAATTAACGTCTAATACCTTCACAAAAATTAGGCAATACGATTTAGCTTATGTTTGGCCAGCTTTTGTGCTGATGTTTTTGTTGTTGGTTTGTCTAGGCTTATCTTTTATCAACTTTTTTGGTTTTTTGGGGTTGTTCGTGCTCATTGCTTAATCTTGGGAAGCCTTCTCTCAATGTAAAGGGTTTTGGGATCCCTTCAAAACCTGATTTTCCTTATCAAAATTACCATTGCATCTCCTTGTGAAACAAAATTTGTAAATTTGTCATCAAAAGTCATTTCTAATTGGCTCAAATCCATACTTCCAATTCTTATATCAAAATAACAAAGGAACTTCACTATTGGAAGAGCTCTAATTGATAAAATTATAATTATACAAAAAGTTATTTTTTCAATTTTTAACTCAAAGAAGTGTTTGATAATAAAGATAAATATCAAAAAGGTGTATGAAAGAATAGGTTGGCTCTTTCTAATGATAAATTTATAAAACTTTAGTTTTGGACAAGGCTAGATTGGATTATCCATAATATTTCTACTCCATGATTCTCTATTTCTTTCAAATGGGTATCATGCAACTATTTTTTTGGCATCAAGTTGATCAATTATTGTCATTTATATTTATATTTATGGATGATTTTCATGGAAGAGAAGTTAATGAAAAAATTAAGTTGAGATATTTAAAATTCCATGAAGATTGTGAGTAACATACCACCACTCACACACCAACAATTTTCCAATGATATAATTCTCTATGGAGAAGCCTACTTGGATTAAGATCTCTTATTTCACAATAAAAATTCCTTCAAAGGTAGATTACATCATGTCCAGGTTTCAAAATGTGGAATCCATATCAAGTCTAGGAATACCTTTATTAAGGAAGATAAACTAATGAATGTATAAGAATACATCATTGATTTTTTTCTGAATGAAGTCAAATCATGGAAACGGAAATGACTCAACCTAGTTGGTAAAATATCGATGATAAAATTAGTGATATCAATGATTCAAATATATATGATGTAATTCTATAGCAAATGAAGAAGGTTATGATGAGGTTGGATGCTACAATTAGGAAATTTATGTGGGAAGGATTGATAAGATTATACACATCCCTCTCAATAAATGAAACATTACTCACAAGCCTAAAGCTAAAAATGGAATTACCATCCGCTCTCTAACAAATCAAAAATATGGTGATAGAAATGGACGTGATTTGGAAGGTGTAATATAATATAAATGTTGTATGGAGATAAGTATTGTAAGGAAATTATTTAGACTCCATGGATCTTTCAATAATATTTTCAATTATTGATCCTCGCAGTAATCTCAAGTATGGAATTTCATGCTTAAATGTCACCTTATTATAGACAATAATCTCTCTTCAATAATTAAAGATCGAAAAAGTGATTTTTTTTTGGGTCAATTTCATGAAATTGATATTCTCCCATCACAATTTTCCTAGATCTTTGAATGTAAGGAAACCATATAGGATATATGGGGATATAGGGTGAGAAATTAAATGATAGTGGCAAATAATCCAAATGGATCAGACTGAACTTGGAAAGATTTTAGCACAATGCCAATTCTACATAATTTGAGAAGGAAAGTTACAAAGGAGCTTAAGAACTATAGGGTCATAATTGTTCAATAAAATACTACATAATTTATAAAGTAGAGAAAAATTAAGAGTATACACTATCAAGATGGGATACTAGATCCTTGGAGTTGCACCATATGATAATTGTTGGCCTATCAAAATATGTTGGAGATATTTCCTTCCAGAATATGGGAGTTTCACTTGGAAAAATTTACATAAAATAAAAGTATGGGTGATATAATACAATAAATTGAAATTGAAGGGCCATCTTACTACTCTTTATTTGTATCCATAGAAGAAATGGAAAAGAAAATGATAATCCAATACCAAAATTCTATGGAATATTAGAGATTACTCTACAATAAACTAAGTTATTTAAGTGCTCTCCACATTGACTTTCTTGCTCTCTTCAATAAATGGCCCTGTATTTACATAAAATCTTGTTGGAAACACCTGGAGACTAAGAGGGGGGTGAATCAATCTTATCAAAAACTTAAACCTTTTTGGAACTTAGAAACTCTTTATCAAACTAAAAACTTATTTATTAGATCAAAACCTTTAAACATAATAATAACAGAGAAGGATATAGCAGTTTAAATCTTTAGCAACTTTAGCGATCTTTAGAAATGAAAGATATATCAATTCTACTTCTAACCAGATTAGTAGAAAGGAAATATGAAGCAAAGAATACACATGCATAGTAGAACACCGGATTTACATAGAAAACCCAATAAGGAAAAAACCATGGTGAGAATTAACTCACAATATAAAGGCTCGCTGCCAAAAAGGACTTGCAAACTAAGGTACACTACCTTAGAGCAAGATACAAAGGACTTGCAAAACTGAAGCAAACCCAACTTTAGGGGAAAGATACAAGGACCTAATGAGATTCACTATCTCAGAGTAGGATACAAAATTTATAGAAGAATTTTCTGAAATAATGAAGAAGGAACCCCTTAATGTGTTGTCATTGATGTAAACATTGGTTGTTGATATCTACACTAATCTGGTGAACAAAATGGAGATACCTTAATCTGGTATTTTGGTCCATATTTTCTCATATGTTAAGAGATCTACTTATGTGATGATAATATGTTCTTCCTGACCATTATGTGAATCTATGTTCAACATTTCAGTAGTTTTGGATGTATAGTTTGAAAGATACAAGTGACAATAGTTCGACATAATGATTTTTGGCTATGTATAGTGTAAGTGGGTATGAGTAAACCATTCCACATTCCTCTAGTGATATGAATTAGAATTTTTAATTTTGGGAGATTGCTTACAGGTGTCATTATATTGTTTATTCCATATGGTGCATGATTATGTGGTCGGATTGTTCGTTGGTGTTGATCAATTAATATATTTTGTGATTAGGTCTAATTCATGGTCGACCTAATGGATGGTATGTGTTGTGGTGATTAAATATGTGCTATGGTGACTAAACATGTGTTTTGGATGTTATTGAGATCTATTTTAGGTCCACGCTGACCTAAATTAGGTATTGCATGTTTGGTTTAAGCACGAAGATATTTTTGGTTCAAGTGTGGAGCCAACATGGCAATTTTGATTTAATCTAGGGATACATCTAATTAGGCTGGCCTAATTGATGTATGTGGATGAATTGGGTATATATGTAAGACATTCCTAAGGTTTTAGGTGTGACATGAGATGGCAATATATGAATTATATATATATAATAAAGTGCATAGAGTCAACATTTAGAGCTTCAAAGGAGATAAATTCAACACAAGCAAGGTGCATTTTGTATCAGTTCACATTCTGGCCATGTAGCCATTCTATCTTTTATCTATTCTTTTTTTTTTTGTTGTGAGCCCTATTGGATAGAGTGTCCTGGCAGTGAGCCTAAATTGTTATATCTTATAATCGATTATAATATATTGTGATCTAATCTTCACCGTGGCTTTTCCCTTTTTGGGTTTTGTTGATGGTGTTTTTTGCACAGCAACAACTCAAACAGAATATGATATCCTATCTCTCTTGAAAGGTAAATCTCTATCAGTAATCCTCAAGAGATAACCCTAAGGTCTCTAATGTCAGGTCTTCACAATGCAAAAACAACTTAGTAATAAATGTGAAAATGTTGGTAATAACAAAGGGACCTTACAAAACAAATGCTTGAACTCTCAAACTTATCAAATCTAGCAATATAATGATACTTGAATTCCTAAATATAACTCAAATTTCAAAGAAATGACAAAAGATAAAAGGTTCAAAGAGATTTTAAAACTAAACTAAATTGTAAGACCAACAATGCAAATGATCAAACATTCAAAGTGGACCAATCCTTAAAAAAACCAATTCCTGCTTAACCCAGATTTAGTTTGCAATTTCATAGAAACAGTGCAATCTTCTGAGGTATTAAAGATTTTCAGATCATGAAGCATTTACTCAAATGAACCCAATTCTACAATTGAAATGAATAAATACCCACAATTGAACCTAGCACAGAAATATTAGGCCCAGGCTAACTTTACACTGCAACTTACAATCAACAAGATGCTAAAAGTATGGACCAAGGATTGCTCAAACACTTCAACTATCAAACCATAAACACCATTGCATAACTTCTAAATCTAAATTCTAACATATAACTAATAATCTCAAAGAAATCTCAAAGAGATGAAATAACAAGAACCATGCAAGCTAAAATAATACAAGAAAGAGCACCAAAGCACAATGTCTTTACTTATATTGAATCACCCAATGTTTGCAACAATTTCAGTATTCAGTGTAATAGCACTTGCTCTTAGAAAATACTAAATCCTAATTATAGTTCTTACAACTATCACTTAGTTTTTCTATCTTCTAACCCCCACAAATGAGGAAAAATTCACAATTTATAGCCACTTTCAAACTAGGTCAGCCCAATTAGGGTTACAACAAAGTCAACCACAATATGTCAGCCCAGAAGCTTCCTTGAATAAAATAATCATGTCCTACATTTAATATATGGGCTCATTCTAGGTCAGCCTGGACTCTCCAATGTAGATGACTCCAATGCATGCAGAGGTCGGAGGATGAAACATGTAGAAGGTCCTAGATAAATGGGAAGCACAAATCATGATGCAATCAATCATTAACTAGCCCCTTATCCTTATCTTGACCCAATTTATCTTGCACCATAAGAAAAATCATCTCCAAGTCATCCAGTGGTGGAGTAATCAATATTTTAAATCTTCTTTCAATTGATTGAATATCTTCCCTCCATTCCTTAATGACCTTATCCCACTCTACCTTGAGATCTTGAAACTTCTCCATAACAACAATCTAGGTAGTTGCATCAGCCAAATGGTGGGCGGTGATTGGACCACCATCAACTAGAGCATAAACTTCATGCCACCATTTTCTTAATTGTTCAAGGTTTAGATGTTTTGGTGCAAAATTCTTCCTCCCAATCATTACCACAAAGAATGATATGCATTTATTATAAATTCCATTCAATGTATTTCCCACCCGTTGACCCTGTTTATGGATTTTCTTTAGAACTCTTTGTCTGATCTACAGGGCTTCATATCACTCCAAAGGTTTGAAAACCTTTGAGGAAGCAATATTCCAAAACTTTTTAAATTTTCTTCAGTATAATCCATGATTGTCTTCATTTTTTGCAAGAAGAGATCCATGTCCTCTTTATCTTGTGCTAATAAATTCTGCAACCACTCAAATTATTTGTGTGCATCCCCACCAGTTGAAATAATTTCCTTAATCAGGCTATCTCCTTTTTTCCCTACTCCTTGTAACCATTCATGTGTATCCTGTGTAGAATTTTTTATATTTTCAAGCTCACTAATTGTCTCCATAGGTAATAAACTGCCTGCAAATGAAGAAGAACCAACCTGGCTAATGGACTACAAAGGTTTCATGAGATCTTGCAGATGTTTCTTTAACATCTCATTTTCCTTCTTCAATTTCTCATTAGCCTCCACTTCTTTATCCAATCTTTGCAAAATTGTAGCAACAGACCCCTTGAACTCATTTACTTCTTATCTTCTAGAGGTAGGCCCCAAATTTATTGTTTGAATGCTATAATCTTCGGGAGTTACCTCATCCTTACTCTTATTTGTTGTAGGATTGGCAATATAAATCACCCTATTGTTTGATTCATCTTGATCAACTCTAGAAAGAGTTCTAGACTTCTTCTTTATTTTACCTTTTCCAATATTAGCCAGTAAATCATCCCAACTTAGAGGAGTATCAACTACAACTACTTTCTTTCTTTTCAATTCCTCATCGAGCCAACTAGGAGTAGAAATACCTGACTGTTGCTCACTTTTTCTATCCTTTTCTGGTTGATCAATGGAGGAGTCAACATTTGAATCATGCACTCTAGGAACTTCTTCACCTTTATCTTCTTTTTTGTTGCCTTTCTCCCTATCATCTTTTGGATTCTCATTTTTTTTCTCATCATGCATTTCTGTCACTTCATGAATTGGGAGAGAGTTATTTCAAGCATCTCTTCTTTCCCCAGGGATTTCTCTCCTTTATCCTTAATAGGTGGATCCTCATGTGATACTGAAGAATTCTGCGGAATGCTATCAATATCTGCCTCCATACTGTGAAGATCCCCATCCTTGAACTCTTTTGCATCCTCACCTTGATGGATATCTTCAGCAGTTGCATTGCTTGGCTCTTTTTCTTCAATATGCACTTATTGAATAGGAGGAGAGGCAAAAGTATCCTTTTGTTGATGTGTAACAGAGGGAATATTGGGAGGACCTTCTTTTACCAAACCTACTTTAAGGGCTGGAGTTCTTGATCTCTGAGTATAAGCTTGTGTTTTCTCTCTAGAACTCTCAACATTAACTAGCTCTAGTCCTATCTCATCCTTTCCCCTTTGAGGCTCATTTTTATTCCTTGATGTTCTCATTACTTCTCTCCTCTTAGGAACAAAGGAATCACCCTTCTTTCCTTCTTTTTCATGTTCCTCTTCTTGAGCATATTTCTTCTCCTTGGAAGCAGTGTTTCTCTTCTTTTCCATGGGCCTTCTTTTGTTTTCTTCTCCAGTCTTTGTTTGACCACCTTTGATCTTAATTTTAAAAGGGGATCCCACCTTTTCCTTGCCTTTTGGGTCTTGCTCCTCCTCAAAAGTAGACTGGGACTCTAAGCTTCCCATCAGGTCATAAGTATATTGTTTCCCTTCAGTATCCAACTCCCAAATCTTGTGCTTGATCCACAACTTAGTGTATTTGATCACAAGGGCATTGATTTGATCCAATTTTGTTATTTCTTATTTCATCCAATCAATTTCACCCATTGTATTATCTTTAACTAGTTCATAGTCATGAAACTGTATAACTTCGCCATCATCATTAATTTGATCTGGGATGGCCTTAATACTGTAAAATCTAATTAAATTGAAAGGCAATCTAGAAATCTTCTTCTTTACAACATCGAATTCATCTTTTCAATTGGCCCAATAATCTTCAAGATCATCCTTATGTCTAAATTCTTTGTTGGCTTTCTTTTGTGCTCCACCTGTTCTATCAAATATAGGCCTCTTAGTATGCAAAGATAATCCAAAGGTTCCCATCTCTTCTTCAAAAAAGTGTGTCATGGCTAAGGAAGGGAAAGCCTCAATACCTCCAATCCTTAATGGGAACTCATTGCCAAAACCAATTTTGTGCATATCCTTCTTCGCAATTGCATCAAAGGAAGAAATTTTCCTTGTAACCTCCAAAAGAATGATGTGATCAGTACGATACCTAGGCAATTTGTAGGGAACTCTTTGACAACCATCAATCCTAATGTAGGAAAATGTGGGAAACTGTATAAACCATGCTCCATACCTCTGAATCAACTCCTTGGTAGCATCAGAAATCCTAACATTCTCTACACCCTGGAGAAATCTTTTGATGTACATAGTAAATGCATCATTTACCCTTCTATAGCAAGAACTATCCAAAGGCAACTGGAGGTAGACTTCATAGATCACATCCTGGCCAAAGACCCCTTGAGCGCTCAATCCCTTATATGGATGGAACCTTTCCAAAGTATAGACCAAATAAGATGTCATAGTGAAAGTCTTGGTCTATAGAACATTACACAATTACTCATGAATCATCCTATTGATTATCCATGCCCAATGGTATTTTGTACCTATTCCATTCTCACTATCAAATAAAACATCCAATTCTAAAACATCCCTGCACTCTTAAGACCCATCACTCTACTAAGAAGGGTGATTGCATCATAATAGTCTCATTTGAATTTAGCTCTAAACAACTATTTTGAAAATCTAGAAATGTATGCCTTAGGTTTCTTTAGCCAAGTATTGATAACCTCCAGAGCCTTTTTGTATCCTGCTCATAATACTTCTTGGCTATATCAATATAAAATTGTACCACATGAGACCTGCTTGGCATGTCAAACGTTTGGGCAACCGAGATAGGGAAAAATTTTGCAAGTACTCTGCTAGTTAAGGTTATCCCATTATACATAACACATTCATCATCTAAATAAGCCCAAACAATGATCAAAGTCCCTTAAAATCTTACAAACATATTTCCTTAAAAACCTTGGGATTTTCATTCTTTTGGGGAAATCAAGCCATGAAGAAAATTTTGGGGATTTCATGGCGAGACAAAAATAAGCAAGGAAAGAAAATCTAGCACCCTAAACATCATTTGATCATCATTATAGCTCAAGAAAAGGCAATATCCAACCTTTAATCATTCAAACCAATCATAAAATACTGAAATCATGCAATCTCAACTCATCCATTTCTACTATTTCCCCAATTTCAGAAAGTTTGGGGATTTCCATTTGGGACAGAAATTGGTGAAGTTAACATAACTTTCACATTTATATGCATTCCTGGGTGAACAACAAGGCTATGTAAATTTTGGAGATCTCTGAGTGTGAAGGAATTTCTTGAAATACCTAAAATCTCTAAAAGTCTCAATTTTTTTCATAGTTTCAACCAAATTGATCAAATGATCACGAATTTGGGGATTTGGGATCAAATTTATTCATTTCAAATCATTCACTGATGGCTTAGACCTATAACTCATTCAAGCACATTTTGATTGATATTAGCAAGGAATTCAGAAATCGTAACCCTAAGGTTTTGCCATGTATAACCAATCCTAGCCTCAATACACTCATTTATTTAATTAAATAAAAACCAGTTCTTCAAAATTCTCAAAAGTAAGTGATGATCAAATGCAAATGGGAAATCAAAAGCTCAAACTCATATTTAGATCATCAATTTGTGAACACAAGGAACCCTAGATAAATTGAACCAAATCACCATCACACACAACACCAAATTCAAAGGCCACGCCCAGAAAGGATTTAAATTATCATTTCAATGGAAGGTTACCACATCAACACTTAAGAGAGGCATCAAAATGAAAATAAGATATCCCTAGTTTAATCATAAACCTCCAAATACGCATGAACCTGAGCATGGAATATGCATAACAGTAGAAAACCATACATACTTGGCAATTAAAAGCAAAGGGACCATGCTCATTGTTGATGATGTTTTCTACACAACAACAACTCAGACAAAATATAATATCCTATCTCTCTTGAAAGGTAAATCTCTATCAGCAAGCCTCAAGAGATAACCCCAAGGTCTCTAATGTTAGGTCTTGATGATGCATAAACAACTCAGTGATAAATGTGAAAATGCTAGTAATCATAATGGGACCTTACTACAAGGAAAAACTGAATCTTCAATTTATCAGATCTAGCAATATGATGATACTTTTAATCTTGAATCTAACTCAGATAATAAAGAAATAGTAAAATATTAGGGTTCAAAGAGATTACTAAGACTAATACTACTCTAAGATTAACAATTCATATGATGAAATACATGAAATGGACCAATCCCACACAAACCAATTCCTACTTAACCCAGATGAATTTGCAATCTCACAAGAATAGTGCAATCTTCTAAGGTAATAATATTTTTAGATCATGAAAATTCATCCCAGGAAACCCTAAGGCAATTTAAATGAATAAATTTTCACAATTGAACTAAGTGCAATAATTATATAGTCTAGGCTAACTTTGCAAAGCAACTAATAGTTAGCTAGCTACAAAAAGTGTGGACCAAGGATCATTGCAACACTTCAAATGTCAAACCATAAGCACCATTGAATTGAATCTAATCCTAAATATTAAATATCGATCTGCCTCAAAGCAATCTTAAGGATAGAATAACAAGAACCATGCAAGATAAGAAGAACACAAGTATGGCACCAAATCACAATGTCATTACTTGCATCAAGTTATCCACTGTAGCAACAATTTCAGATTTCTGTTACAATATTTTCTTGAAATCACAATTCTCTAACTTCTACTCTACTTAATTCACTGCAATACTAGCTATCTGTATGTCTCTATTTCTTATCTATCCCCTACAAATGAGGCAGAGCACCATATTAATAAAGGCCTCAAAACATGTCAGCCTAGCCAAGGTTTTACAATAATAATTGGCCACGAGACAAGTTGCCCAAGAAGAATTCAAAATAAAATTTGCATTAAATGATTGAACTTCATCCAGGTCAACCTGGGATCTTCAATGCAACTCAGACCAATGCAAGCAAAATAATAGGGAAGCACAAATCTCAATGTGGCCCAACATTAACTAGCTTCCACCTTTATCTTTATTTCGATCAATCATCTCATGCACCCTCAAAAGGACCCTATCAAGGTTGACTATGGGTGGGAAAGGAAAAATCCTAAGTCGGCTTTCAATTGATGCAATATTTTCTTTGGAATATTCCACCGATTTGTCCCACTCAACCTTATATGTTAGATATTTATCAATGACAGAAATATAAGTGGCCGCATCATCCAATTGGTGCTTAGAAACAAGATCATCGTTGACTGGAACATAAACCTCATGCCACCATTTCCTTAGTTGTTCTAAGCTCAAGTGCTTGGGTGCAAATTTCCTTCTCCCTATCATTATCTCAAAGAAAGCAATGCAGTCATTATAAACACTAGCTAGGGTATCATCAATTTGCCTCCTCTTCTTATGGATCTTTCTCAAAACCTTCTGCCTAATTTGTAAGGCCTCAAACCATTCCCAAGGTTTGGCAGCTCTGGAGGAAGGGAGAATCCCATCACTTACAAGTTTATCCTTGGTATACTCCATGATAGTTTTAGTTTTCTACAACAAGAGGTATGTGTGTGTCTTCTTTATCTTGAGCTAATACCTCTTTCAGCCAATTTTTTTCCCTCACGGAATCTCCTCCAGTTGAGAGAATGTCCTTGATAGAATCATTTCCTTTGGATTGTACCCCTTGTAACCAATTGGTAGTAGCAAGAGTGGTGGCTTTCATCTTTTCCAACTCGGTGATAGTTTCCTTGGGGATGAGGTTTGCAGTAGAAGATGAGGAGCCAATAGACTGCAAGGGTCTCATTATATCTTCTAAACATTTCCTAATTCTTTCATTTTCTTTCTTTAGCTCCTATTTAGTTTGAACCTCCTTCCTTAATCTCCCTAAGATAGCTACGCTAGAACCCTGATATTCTTCAATGTCTTGCTCCATAGAGGTGGTCCCTAGGTTGATAGTCTACAAGTTGTAATCACTTCTAGTTACCTCATCTTTGTGTTTATCCAGGATAGGAGTAGCAATGTGGACTACTCTATTATTAGCCTCATCTTTGTCGATCTTTGAAATCACCCTAGCCTTCTTCTTTCCTTTATCCTTGCCAATCTTTGCTAGCAACTCATCCCAATTAGGTGGGGCATCCTCCACTATAACCTGTTTTCTCTTTATTTCCCTATCTAACCATTCTAGAACAATGGACTCCAATTGCACTTCACTTTGTCCTACTTCCTCCTATTGATCCTTAGGCATATCTTCATTTAAATTCTTCCTTTCAGGAACCTCCTTGGCCTTTTCCTTTTCTTCGATGTGCTCCTCTTTGTGCATAGGTGGTGGAACTTTATCTGATACTTCCTCTTTGTGATGGGAGCTAACTTCCTCAATTCTAATGGGTGAATCCTCATATGCAACCAAGGGAGACAGTATTACTCTTTCAATTTCAGCTTCTACAGTATAAAGGTCACCCTCATGAAACTTTTCTACTTCAATATCTTGACATTCCTCAACCTTCTCAGATTCACCTGGTTCACTTTGAGCCTCATGGGAAGAAGGAACATCATCCTACTGTTCTACATGAGAGGAAACCGGAGGAAGATCCTCCTTTGGCACACTATCTATAGGAGGAGTCCTGGACTTCCTTGCATACACCTGTGTCTTTTCCCCTAAACTTTCTACACTTACCACAGGTGGAAAAAACTCTTCCTCATCCTTAGAACCTACCTTTTATGATAGTCTTATGATTCTTCTTCTTTTAGGCATAGGAGTCCCAACCTCAGAGTCTTTCTTTTCAATTTCTTCTACTCTAGGCCCTTTAGTCCTTGAAGTATGCCCTCTTTCCTTAGCAATTGGCTTCCTCTGCATTTCTGCTTCTTGAGCCTTTTCCTTTTGAACATCTTTAATCTTGATTTTGAAAGGGGAGCCTACCTTGTATTTAGCTTTAGGATCTTGCTCCAATGATTCTTCAGAAGTAGAGTGGGGGTCCAAATCCCCCATTAGATCAAAGGTGCACTTCACTCCTTCATTTTCTAACTCCCATATCTTGCGTTTTAGCCACATCCTAGTATATTTGGTGACTGGATCCATTATTTATCCTAATTCCATCTTTTCTTCTTCCAACCAGTCCACATCACCAATTGGCCTGTCTTTAACTGCTTCGTAAGTGTGGCCTTGAATCATATTTCCATCATCCTCGAGTTGATTTGAACTGTCCTTACATTAAACAATCTGTTTGATTCAACTGGAAGCTAAGAGAACTTCTTCTTCATAACCTCATACTCATCACCGCAATTAGCCCAGTAATCTTCTAACTCAACCCTATGGCTATATTCTCTACTATCCCTCTTTTGAACTTCACCTAGTATTTCAAACCTTGATCTCTTGGAGTGGAAGGATAAACCAAGAACACTCATTTCCTCTTCAGAAGCCTGGGCAGAGCTGATGGAAGGGCAAGCCTCTCCAGTGCCAATCCTTAAAGGGAAATCTCCACCAAAACTAGTTTTTTCCTTGTCCCTCTTGACAATGGAATCAAAAGCACATATCTGTCTAGTTACCTCCAGAAGTAGGATGTGATTAGTAGGATACCTTGGAAGTTGGTAAGGATCCCTTTGGCAACCATCAATCTAGATGTATGAGAAAGTTGGGAACTGAATAAACCAAGCCCCATATTTCTTGGTGAGCTCCTTAGCTTGGTTTGAAATTCTTACATGTTTCACACCCTAAAGCAATCTAGTGATATGCATGGTGAATGCATCATTCACCCTCATATAGCTCAAGCTTCCTAAGTGCAATTGAGGGAAAACCTCATAAATAACATCTTGTCCAAAGATCCCTTTTGTGCTCAATCCTTTGTAGGGATGAAATATTGCAAGTGCATAGACTAAGTATGAGGTCATTGTGAAGGTCTTGGTTTGCAACACATTGGACAATTGTTCATGAATCACCCTACTAATCACACCTACCCAATGATAGTTGATCTTTTCTTGTTCCATCCTCACAATGACATGGCACATCCAATTTTCAAACATACCTGAATTCCTTAATCCAACCACCCTGCTAAGCAATGTGATGGCATCATAGTATTCCTTCTTGAACTTTGCTCTGAACAGCTACTTAGGTAGTTTAGAATAATGAGACTTGGGCTTCTCCAACCAGGAATTGATAAGCTATTGTGTTTTCACAGTCTTCTCTTCATAATACTTCTTAGCTTCCTCCATGTTGAAATCCACCACATGAGATCTATCTGGCATATCAAAGGTCTGGGCTATGGAAACCGGATTCAAATTTTCCACAACTCTTCCTTGGGGACCAATAATTCTTTGTGTATCTTGGTCATAATGTCTGGTGCACTCAAGGACCAACTCATAACATTGGACTATAGAGGGAAAACTAGCTACGTGTGCCAAGCCTGACTCCATCATTCTTCTAGCCACCACGGGAAGATCTTCAGCTGCCATTCTATCCTTGAATTCCTTGTAATCCCACAACCCAACATTTGTATCTGTCACCTCTGACCAGATTGATGTAATTTTACTCTCAAGGATCCTGCTCTTGATATCCATTTTAATTCTTTCCGCTTCGGATATTGAAGATCCAGCCACCATCTTGCTAGACTCAACCTGCACTCAAAAAAGGGAAGCATAGTAAGGATCACACATAAATTAGTCATGAACAACATGTTCATCCTTAAAACAATCCCCCAGATCAGCAAGGTGCAATCATATCTCATATAGAATGATCATATCAAAATTCGGGTTCCAGGTCCACCCGTGGAATCCAAGCCAGGGAGGAATTTTGGGAAATTCCAGGCTAGACGGATTCTAGTGGAATGAACATGAAAACACCTATAAGTAATTAAATCTGGTCATTATCAATAAAAAAATAGCATGTGAGATCTTAAGATAGCATGAATTAATCATAAAATGCATAATCATCCCCTAACAAGTTATACTATTCATATTTCTTCATTTTCCAACAAATTCCAGGAAAATCCACACGGGACAGATATCCGTGAAGGAGACACTCTGCCAAATTTCAGAAAAATCAAGGAACAAGGGATTTCGGGAAAATTCAGAGTCGACGGAAATCCGCAAAGAAGATGAAACTCCGAAAACAATAGCAGATTCTGGTAAAACGAAGGAGATCAGGAAAATCAGCTAGAGCTGGAAAATCCCGAGATAGATGAAAAACCCGAACATCGGTCTCTAATCATGATTTCACCTAGATTGATGGATCAATCATAAATTTCAAGAATCTAAGCCTGAGACAAGTTTGATATGGGCCCTCTATAGATTTTCTTTGTTTTCTAGGCCAGTTTAAAAGCAAGATAAGGTGAAATGATGATGCCCTAGATATCAAACCCTACAGTTTCATCATTAATGCATAGGAAAGCTCAAGATTTACTCAATTCAATCACTAAATCGCTACTATGGGTATTAACAACTCACAAGCAAGTTATCTCATAATGCAAGCAAATGAACAGTGTCAAAAACTACTTGGGAGACAGAAATCAAACCATATCATGCAACCCTAGCATCAAACTTTCAAAACCACACAAATCTGAACCCTGAACAACTAAAAATGTCAAGGCACCATTTACATTCATCAATCAGAAGCAAGGCCACCATATACATACCATTATGAAGTGGAAATCAATCTCAGAAACAACAAACATGAGTTTAATGGCACTCCACGAAGACATCAACAAAAATGCACAGGAAATCACCACCAAAACTCACAATTCACAAACTCAACATTCCAAATCAAATCCAACACTCCAAGAATGCACTCCACAGCTCAATAGAACACAAATGAAAAAGCATACTAGCATAAGAATCCAAGAAATCAACTAAATATACCTCTTACAACAGTACGCATATCATTAATGCCGCCGACAAGACAAGTTGGATAAAAATCCAGGAACCCGACAACAGGACAGACTTCAGAAAAATCCAACCCATTCAGAATTCCATGAAGACCAAACATTCCTGAACCATAGTGTTTAGCCAGAGTCCGAGGAAGATCTGGGAAAATCCGACTGGGGTGGAAAATCCAAGACTCAGGTAAAAACCCGGATTTTTCCCAGAACTCAATATTTTCAACATGTAACTCAGGGGAATCACCTAGGCAAGCAAAATAAACATTTAATCTCATGCCAAGGCATGGTAATCCTCAAAATTGAAGGGCCAAGACACCAAGAGTGAAAGCAAAAGAGGGTCCCTGCTTTCAGCAAGGCATGTGTGCAAAAAACTACACAACACACATACCATTAATTGAGTAGAACTCAGGAGAAAAAAACTAGTAGCAAGCTTCAAACTCCAAGAAAATGTGAAAAAGGCCAAGGAAACATCACCAAAACCAGCAATTCCATTCCAACAATCAAGCTCATATGCAGCTCCTTAGGATCAAGCTCTCTCAAATTCAATATGAGACAAATAATACTAACTCACCAATATAAAATCTCTCAACATTCCATTAAATGCAAGCTGCAACATTCATACAACAGGCATAAATGAGGCAAAATTATGGCTCAAGATGTATTTTAGGGATCCGAAGGAGTGAAAAAAGTTAGGGATTTGAAGACCCAAAGAAGATTGGAGAATTCCGCCAGATACAGAATTCTGCGAAGCACCAAAATCTCTGGAATGTAACATTAAGAAATAACCTTCAGGCATTCGAGACACCGATAGAAGTCAAAGATTTCCGCCTAGGGAGGAAATACCCGAGACCCAAGAAAAACCTGAAACTCACCTTTAACTTGGGATTTTACCCATTTCCACAATTTTAGAACTTTGAAGGTGACTTCTAAGGATTGATTAGAACTTTGGAGGTGACTTCTAAGGATTGATTCATGACCACCAAATTGCAAGAGGGAACCCCAAAGAGAAAATTCATCAAAGCACATGGGTGATTCAATACACAAACCGATAGACATATCCCTTAGGGGGATGAAGTCAAGACCCTACAAAAAAAACCAAATGAAAAGGAAAGCAAAGCAAAGAGGGTCCCTACTTTCAGTGGGGTGTGTGTGAAAACTACACAACAAATGGCGACTCATGCTGGGGAAATGCTCCAGAGCATTTCAAGGAAAAATTGGAATCAAGAACCCAGAATCTCTAGTTTTAGTCCTTACATCAGGTCACCTATAAATAGAGCTTCAAAGTTCACAGGCAAGAAAACCTTTCTCGTACCAAGGTCTAAGTGTGTGCACATGTATTCATTTCCCTTTCCTTAGTTGTAGTAATAACCAAACATAGTCTAATCAAGCTACATAAGGATTTTGACTCCAAAAGCATCTTGGATAGAACCTCACTGCCAGTTAGGCATCCATAGCCCTGATGAGGTTTTCGTTGTGGTCCTCCCAAGCATATCTCTACTGCTAGCTAGGCATCCATAGCTCGGGTAGAGATACTAGGATACTAAGGTAAATATGTCTCTTGATTTTCAAGATTCTCTTTTCTCTTTTTTTAAATTTTTCTTTTTGATATTCAGATAAAATCCTTTACTTTCCCTTTCACCTTGTAAGCAATGAAGCTCACACTCAAGGATGAGAACCACAATGGCGATGAAGCAAAATATAAGATTTTTCACTTGACTAGACTTAGCAAGGACTGCATATGAGACCCAAATACATTTCAGATATAACTTAATATAGTAACCCATCTATTCCAAGCATACGTGACACCAAAGTAAAGAAATTTTCCAACTAACTCTGGAAAGATGACTAAATTTTGTAAAGGAGATATCCAGAACAATCCCAGATAATATAATGATTGTCATGCAGATGCAACAAACCAAAAAGAAAACAAGAAAATAAAAAGCAAGAGCAAAGCAAAAAGCAAAACCCCAACCAAAGCAAACTTAAACTAACCAAAAGCAAAAAAAAAAAACAAAGCAAAGCAAAAGTAGAAGAAAGAAAGGAAACATAATCTAACTATTTACAAGGAGTTGTAAACAGCTCAGGATTGGAAGTAATGCTTCAAATACTTCCCATTGGTAGGCAGTAGGATATCCTCTCCAATGAGATTTTTCAAGTGAAAAGAATTATCTCCCAGAATCTCTAAAATCTGGTAAGATTTGAGCCAAAGTTTGTCAAATTTTCCATGCTCCACTTTCCTATCATGTGCTTTATCCCAATAGAGAACCAAGTCAAAGATTCTAAAGGCTTTCACCTTGGCTCTCCTATCAAACCATCTCTTAAATACACCCTGATGTTTAGCAAAGTTTTCTAAAGCTTCATCTCTTTTCTCTTCAAGGTGTAACAGTTCAACCAGGTGGGCTTCACACTTGTCCCCTTCATCATAATATTCATTAATGAACTACAAAGTGGGGATCTTTAAATGGATTGAAAATACTAGCACTAGACCATACACAAGGGGATAAGAAGAAGTTCCTAGAGAGGTCTTAAGTCGAGTGTGATTTTCAAAAATAGAAAATCTAAGTTGAGTGTGCCAATCCCTGGGGTTCTTCTCTAATAGCTTACAAATGACTATTAAAAGGTTCTTATTGGAAGACTTATCCAAACCATTTGCTTTTGGGTAATAATTAGATGAAAACTTAATTATGATTCCATGATCAAAGGCCCAATTGGAAAATTTTAGTGATGCAAATGCAGGACCATTATCACAAACTAAAGCAATTGGACACCCAAAGCAATTGATTATACCTGATTCAATGAAATTAATTACCACTTCAGATGTACACTATTTTCAAGCAAGAGCCTCAGTCCATCTTGTAAAATAATCCATGACAGTAAGAATATACCTGTGGCCCACAGAAGAAGGTGGATTGAATGGACCTATGAAGTCCAATCCCCACTATGCAAACGGTTTTACCTCTATAACTAGTTGAAGTGGAAGAGTTGCATACTTCTCTCTACTTGTTGTGGTCTCACACACATGATAGGTTCTAGCGTGGTTGTGTGCATCTTTGAACAATGTGGGCCAATAATAACTAGCCCTCAGAATTTGATTTGCAATGGAGGGTGCAGATCCATGGCCTGTCTCATATCTATCATGAAATTTTTCCACCACTTTTTCAGATTCTTCCTTTCCCAGGCACCTTAAGTAGACACCCTCATGGTTTTTCTTAAACAAGATAGCACCCTTCATCATAAAAATGTCACTCTTCAAACGCAAAGCTCTCCTTTGTACCGAATTAAGATGCTTAGGAAATTGTTGATTCAATAAATAGTAGATAATATCATCATACCAATCTCCTAGGGACACATCCTGGAGGTGATAGTGTTGAGTTGTGAGGCTAGGACCCATTTAAACCATTGTTTTGGTTATCCCTTGTCCTCTCACTAGCTTCATGGGTTGAATTTCAATATCATATTCCTGCAACATGGTTACCCACTTAGCTTTGTGTTCTCCGAGTTCATTTTCCATCAACAACTTTACTATGGGATCAGGAACTATTGCAAAGACCTTATTTCTTAGAATATAATGTATGAACTTCTTTACAGCTTTGACTAAGGCATAGACGTGCTTTTCTACACTCGGGTACCTTAATTTTGCATCCTTTAACGGAGCACTCATAAATGTTATGGGGTTCTCATTCCCTTGATCAGAATTATAGGTCAACATACCAGCACAGAAGTGGTTGGAAGCAAATGAATATATATAAAAATGTTTAGCATAGTCCAAACTCACCAATACTAGAGCTTCAACAATGGCTCTCTTGATTTCTGCAAATGCTTCTTTTTCATTTGCACTCCATTCAACTTTATCTTCTTGCTTCAACATTGCATTCAATGGCTTGACTATTTCTGAAAATCCGGTGATGAACTTCCTTACGAAGTTAATTTTTCCAAAGAATGATTTCATTTCCTTCTTACTAGAAAGTGGTTGAATCTTCAGTATATTTTCCACTCTTTCAGGATCAATAGCAATTCCTCTCTCTAAGATAATGTGCCCCAACAGTTTTCCTTCAGTAACTCCAAAGATACATTTATTTGGATTAAGTGAAATGCCAAACTCTCTACACCTTTGAAACAATTTGTACAAATCTGCTATGTGATCACCTCTCATTTTGGAAAAGACTATCAAATCATCCATATAAATAATTATTCACTTACCAATGATGTCCTTAAAGGAAATTTCCATGGCTCTCTAGAATGTTGCTCCAGCATTGATCAAACCAAAGGGCATTCTTTTGTAAGAAAAAGTACCCCACTTGGTGGTAAAGGAAGTTGTATGTCTATTCTCATATTACACCATGACTCGGTTATATCCAGAGTACCCATCCAGAAAAGACATCATTTGAGATCCGTTGAAAATCTGAAGCACTTCATCCAATGAAGGAACTGGATAATTATCTTTTTCTGATGCTCGATTAAGGTTCCTAAAATCAACAGAGTCTGATCTCTCCATTTTTCTTTCTCACTAGAACCAAATTTACAACCTAGGTTGAATTTCTTACTGGGAATATATGATACGAGCTGAAAGTAGTTTCAACACCTCCTTTTGAATGGCTGGCTCCAACAAGGCATTAATTAGTCTTTGTCTTTGCCTGAATGGTTTGACATTTGGATTGAGAGGGATGGTGTGTATAATCATTGAAGTGTCATATGTATTCAGGTCTTCATAACTCTAGGCTATCACATCTTGATATGTATGCAAGGTTTCAATGATTCCTTTTCTCTCCTCTGGAGTACACACTTTACCAATAAAGACATTCTTGATATCATCTTGAGTCCTCATGTCATATGTTGCACATTGGCTACTGATGGACTCCTTCATGGCATCTTGCTCTTGATCTTTTATCTTATCAAGATCAAAAATCCTCTCCAACTGTACCATTCCCCTTGGAATAGTATTATTCTTCAAATTGATGACCCCTTCTAGGTCCATCTCTGCTTCTTGAGGCTTTGCTTCATTAGTGATCTGCACAGTAAACACATTAGAGCTTGTGATAAAATTGAAGATATGCTTATCATCTTCAAACACCTAGAAGTTGGTCACATTATTAGGTACTGAAGGTATTGGTGTTAATTCCATAGTGAACTTCTTCAAACCAAAGAGAGAAAAAGCCTACAAGGTACTAGCTTCCTGATCCAGAGAGTCTGCAGTTTGGTTTTTGTTGTGAGGTATCAACTAAATATTAAAGGCATCAAATCCCTCAATAAGTTCCCATACTCTATGCCTATAATTGGTCATTCGTCTCTCATGGCATGATTATTACTTTCTAACCTGCTTAACCACTAACTCAAAGTCCCCAAATACTTGCAAAATCTTAACTTTCTTCCTCAGTACCATAAGCATTCCATGAATCAAAGCTTCATATTTAAATACATTATTGGTACAATTAAATTGAAGTTTGTGAGCAACAAAGAAAGTTTTACCTTTAGAGTTGATCAGCTCAAATCTTGCTCTAGCACCCTGCTTTGATTTGGATCCATCAAACCTTAATGTCTAATAGCCAACAACTCCAGGTTTCTTCGTCTTGTCTCTTGTGTTGTTACTACTAGAGGGTTCTTCAAAATGCACTACCTTCTTTCCTTTGGGATCCTCTTGAGTATTATGTATATTAATTATGACTGTTGGAGTGGGGTTAATGCATTTTTGTACCTGTTCTACTATTTTTTGGCACAAGTATCATTTCAATTATGAGTGAGAGGCATTGTGAACTCTACACCAACTGGGTAAAAGTAGTTCTTCAAAATTCATATCTCTACCCAGATGAATCTGATCCTCTATACACTTCTGGATGAATTCTTGAAAATTGTCCAACACACTGAGTTGGTTATCTTTAGGATCATCATCCTCTTTACCTAGTTCCACCAAGGCTCCAGTGCTACTAGATTCTACTATAAAATCAATGGGTGTAGTATGCAGCATAAAAATTTCTTCTGCATTTGACTCTTCAACAAGGGCTTCCAGCACATAGTTACCCATGCTTACTTCTGATATCAATATTTAATTCAAAGTATTCTGATATTTTGTTATTACATACTTCATCCTAGGATCTCTTTCTATCCTGATTTGATTCGGCACTCCCTTCCAGGGAAGCCACATAAGGCACTAATAAGTTGATACTTATCCATTCAGATCCTTAATAAAATCTCTTCCCAAAATCATACCATAAGTGTTAGGTGTGTCTGCTAACTATATATTAATGACTTGTTGAATTCTAGGATCTAAAGCAATTTACATGTGAATCATGTTTATTTCCCTTACCACATTAACTTATGTTCTATCCAGTTGAGTAACTTTCTTTTGAGAAACAATCAGGGTAATTCCTAAGGCTCTATAGATAGCAAAGGGTATCACATTTGTGGAAGCACCTAAATCTAGCAAACAATTGTGTAAATTCTTCCCAAAGAGATGAACAAAAATTAGAAATGGAGGAATTTCTATTCTACCTAGGAATAAAGTTAGGGGGGTATCAACCTAAGCAACTTGAATTTTATCCTTTTCTTTCCCTTTGTCTCTAGGTTATGTTTGAACTAGCCCTTTATCCTTTGATATTTGAGAGTTAGGTACTTTATTATTTGTCCCACCTACTGGTCTATCTTGTGATACTAAATTTGCACTATAAGCTCCTAAGATTGCATTTCTGATAGCAAGGACTCTCAATAATTCAAATGTAGAAAGACTTACCTTCATCTTCTTAAGTTCCTCTACAACATATGCAGCCAACTGCTTAGTGCTCATGTCAGTAGGAGCCTCCCTAAGATATTCCACTACCTTGTCCTTGATAGTATCTATACTCTTCCCTTTTGATGTCCCAGCTTGTCTGTGTCCTTCATTTGAGAGATATTGCTTAGGCACATGTGGATATGTTGGATTATTGTTGGCATTGGGATCAGGAGGTATGGTGAAGTTATTAGGAGGGATGGAAGTGGTAAACAAACCTCCAGCTTGTGAACCTCTAGTTGGCATATCCCTTAAGTCATACTTCTTGATTGGCCTTTGGAACACCTACAACTCTTCAACATTAGCTTCCTCTTCATCCAAAGGGCCACTATCATTCTTAAGATTTTCATTGAATAACTATGTAATCTCATCTACGTTGCACACTTGATCTGCTTCCTCCTCAGACTGGCTTGATTCTTCTTCAAGTCCATTCTCCTCACCTCTTGGGAAAGGAGCATGATTCAACACCATCACAAGTGATTCATAAGGAGCTCTTGGTTGTTGGAATTATTCTCTAACTTATACTAAAAGATAGATGCAGCCGTCTAGAACTTAGGGCAGTCTAACTCAAAATGTTGACTTGTCTTATGGAGCCTACACCAACCCAATAAAGTAGACTCAACCAAATACAAACCACTCAGAGGATTTTCTTGATTAGCTGGTTGATCCAATGGGGTAGGGACACCTCCATTATTTGGCCTCATATTCCATGTCCTATTTTTCCTAGGTGGTTGTCTTCTGTCAAATCCTTGTCCACCCTACTGACCTCTATCAAAATTCTAACTAGAGGGTTGTCCTCTTTCAAACTGTTGTCCTCTGTCAAAGTTTTATCCTTGTTGAGGCGCCCGATTTTCTCTATTGTGGTTAGATTACAAACTCCTTTAAGTAGCTTGGAGTTGACTATTATGATTTCTCATATAAGTGACCTCCATGTTCAACTTCTTCACTTGTTCAGTCAGCTCATCTAATCTCTCCTTGTCAAGATTACTACATGGAGCCTGGCTCACATTGTTCTAGGGATATCCTGTTGTTGCACCAATGCTCAATGACTAGTTCAATACTTCAAAGTTCTACAAATAAGTGGCAAAACCAGCTTGGTGTTGCCGATGGAGGGGTTGATTAACACTTTGTTGAAGATAATTTGTCATTGGTGGGACTTGATTTATAGGAGGACCTGGATGGGGAACCAGAGGCAGTTGAGGTATTGGATTCATAATAGTAGTATGATTGGTAAGAGCCTGATTAAGAGCTTGAACTTACCCTGGGTGAGCAGTAGGTCCTAATAATGGTAAAGGTCCAGATAAGTGTTGCCTTAAACCTATGCTAACCTTGATAGTCTTTTTGTACATACCAAGGAAGGTAGTTGGAGGATTGGGTCTCCACTTGAGAAAGGTGGTTGTCAAGCTATCAAGACCCTCATAATAGAATTCTGAAGAAGTGGCATCATCCATAGCATAAGGAGCTTGCAACCTAGTATATGCCCAATGAAATCTATTATTGAAAGACCCTGTGGGCTCATTGACTTCCCTATTGACTTTGGTAAATTTTAGATACAACTCATTAGCACTAATGGGAATCTTGAACTTTTTCAAAAAAGCAGTTTCTAACTCAATCCAATTATGAATTGATCCAACAAGAAAATGATTGTACCAATAAAATTCATCTTCTCAAAGGGAACAAGGAAAGAGTCTACATGCAACATCCTCATGGTTAATTCCCCTATCCCGAAAACATGTCTAAAAAATCATGATGTGTTCCTCTACAGTCCTATTAGGGTCATTAGTATGGAACTTGGAATAGAAATGTTTTGGTTTCTTTAGTATGATATTGTATTTGTTGAAGGATAATGGATATGGGTTATTAGCTAGGAAATCCATTGGTGGGAGTGGAGGCGGTAAAGGTTGATTTATCACTAGTTGAGGTTGTTGCATGGGAATGGCTTAAGAATCAAATGAAGATGGACTTAATGAAGGTGAGGATTATGGGGATCATGGCAGTGACTGAGTGGATGATGATTATTCCCCTCTTCTGGTCCTTCTTGACCTAGTGGGAGCTTGCAATTCCTGAAATTCCTCTTCTCCTAGTGTAGATCTGGTTCTTCTTCAGAATCTTTTAGGAGAAATGGCAGATAGAAAGTGATCTAGCTTGCTTATTCATGCCCTCCTAGCACCAATCCATTGATGGTTTTTTCTACACAACAACAACTTAGAGAGAATATGATATCCTATCTCTCTTGAAAGGTAAATCTCTATTAGCAAGCCTCAAGAGATAACCCCAAGGTCTCTAATGTCAAGTCTTCACAAATGCAAAAATAACTCAGTGATAAATGTGAAAATTTTGGTAATAAAAAAGGGACCTTACAAAACAAATGTTGGAACTCTCAAACTTATCAAATCTGGCAATATAATAATACCTAAATTCCTAAATATAACTCAGATTTCAAAGAAATAGAAAAAGATAAAGGGTTCAAAGATATTTTAGATCTAAACTAAATTGTACGACCAACAATGCAAATGATCATTCAAAGTGGACCAATTCCTGCTTAACCTAGATTTAATCTGCACTTTCACAGAAATAGTGCAATCTTCTGAGGTATTAAATATTTTTAGATCATGAAGCATATACTCAAATCAACCTAATTCTGCAATTGAAATGAATAAATACCCACAATTGAACTTAGCACACAAATATTAGGCCCATGCTAACTTTACACTGCAACTTACAATCAACAAGCTGCTAAAAGTATGGACCAAGGATTGCTCAAACACTTCAACTATCAAACCATAAACATCATTGCATCACTTCTAAATCTAAATTCTAACATATAATTGATAATCTCAAAGAAATATCAAAGAGATGAAATAACAAGAACCATGCAAGATAAAATAATACAAGAAAGAGCACCAAAGCACAATGTCTTTACTTATATTGAATCACCCAATGTTTGCAACAATTTCAGTATTCAGTGTAACAACACTTGCTCTCAAAAAATACTAACTCCTAATTCTAGCTCTTGCAACTATCACTTAGTTTTTCTATCTTCTAACCCCCAAAAATGAGGAAAAATTCCCAATATATAGCCACTTTCAAATTAGGTCGGCTGAATTAGGGTTACAACAGGGTCGGCCACAATATGTCAGCCCAATAGCTTCCTTGAGTAAAATATTCATGTCCTACATTTAATATGTGGGCTCATTCTAGGTCAGCCTACACTCTCCAATGCATGCAATGGTCAGAGGAGGAAATGTGTAGAAGGTCCTAGATAAATGGGAAGCACAAATCATGATGCAATCATTCATTAACTAGCCCCTTATCCTTATCTTGGCCCAATTTTTCTTGCACCCTAAGAAAAACCATCTCCAATTCAACCAGTGGTGGAGTAATCAATATTTTAAATCTTCTTTCAATTGATTTATTCTCTTCCCTTCATTCCTTAATGACCTTATCCTACTCTACCTTGAGATCTTGAAACTTCTCCATAACAGCAATATAGGTGGACACATCATCCAAATGGTGGGAAATGATTGGACCATCATCAATTGGAGCATAAACTTCATTCCACCATTTTCTTAATTGTTCAAGGTTTAGATCTTTTGGTGCAAAATTCTTCCTAGTATTCATTACCTCAAAGAATGATATGCATTTATTATAAATTCCATTCAATGTATTTCCCACCTGTTGACCCTATTTATGGAATTTATTTAGAACTTTCTATCTGATTTGCAGGGCTTCATACCACTCCCAAGGTTTTGAAATCTTTGAGGAAGACAAGATTCCAACACTTATTAAATTTTCTTCAATACAATCCATGATTGTCTTTGTTTTCTACAGGAAAAGATCCACATCCTCTTTATATATTGCCAATAAATTATGCAACCACTCAAATGATATGTGTGCATCCCCACCAATTGACATAATTTCCTTAATCAAGTGATCTGCCTTTATCCCTACTCCTTGTAACCGTTTATGTGTAGCCTATGTAGAAGTTTTCATCTTTTCAAGCTCACTAATTGTCTCCATAGATAATAAACTACCTGTAAATGAAGAAGAACCAACCTGGTCAATGGAATACAAAGGTTTCATGAGATCTTGCAGATGTTTCTTTAACTTCTCATTTTCCTTCAATTTCTCCTTAGCCTGCACTTCTTTATCCAATCTTTGCAAAATTATAGCAGTAGAACCCTTCAACTCATTTACTTATTTTCTTCTAGAGATAGGCCCCAAATTTATTGTTTGAATGCTATAATCTTGAGGAGTTACCTCATCCTTACTCTAATCTATTGAAGGAGTGGCAATATGAATCACCCTATTGTTTGATTCATCCTGATCAACTCTAGAAATAGTTATGGCCTTCTTTATTTTACCTTTTCCAATATTAGCCAGTAAATCATCCCAACTCATAGGAGTATCATCTACAACTACTTGCTTGATTTTCAATTCCTCATCGAGCCAACTAGGAGTAGAATACCTAACTATTGCTCACATTGTTTATCCTTTTCTGGTTGATCAATGGAGGATTCAACATTTGAATCATGCACTATAGGAACTTCTTCACCTTTACCTTCTTTTTATTTTCCTTTCTCCCTATCATCCTTTGGATTCTCATTTATTTTCTCGTCATACATTTCTGTCACTTCATGAATTGGAGAGAGAGTTCTTTCACACATCTCTTCTTTCCCTAGGGATTTCTCTCCTTTATCCTTAATAGGTGGATCCTCATGTGATACTGAAGAAGTCTACAGAATTCTATCAATATTTGCCTCTATACTATGAAGATCCCCATCCTTAAACTCTTTTGTATCCTTGCCTTGATCGATATCTTCAACAACAGCATCTGTTGGATTTTTTCTTCACTATGCACTTCCTAAATAGGAGGAGAGGCAAAAGTATCCTTTTTTTGCTATGTAACAGAAGGAATCATGGGAGCACCTTATTTTACCAAACCTACTTTAGGGGATGGAGTTCTTGATCTCCAAATATAAACCTATGTTTTCTCTCTAGAAATCTCAACGTTAACCAACTCTGGTCCTATCTCATCCTTTCCCCTTGGAGGCTATTTTTTTTCCTTGATGTTCTTATTACTCTTCTCCTCTTAGGCACAGGGGAATCACCCTTTTGTCCTTCTTTTTCATGTTCCTTTTCTTGAGCATATTTCTTCTCCTTGGAAGCAATGTTTCTCTTCTTTTCCATGGGCCTTCTTTTCTTTTCTTCTCCAGTCTTTGTTTGACCACCATTGATCTTAATTTTAAAAGGAGAGCCCACCTTTTCCTTTCTTTGGGTCCTGCTCCTCCTCAAAAGTAGACTGATACTCTGGGCTTCCCATCAGGTCATAAGTATATTGTTTCCCTTCAGTATCCAAATCCCAAATCTTGTGCTTGATCCACAACTTAGTGTATTTGATCACAAGGGCATTGATTTGATCTAATTCTATTATTTCTTCTTTCATCTAATCAATTTCAGCTATTGGATTATCCTTAACTAGCTCATAGTCATGAAGCTGTATAACTTCTTCATCATCATCAATTTGATCTGGGATTGCCTTAATACTATACAATCTAATTAAATTGGAAAGTAATCTGGAAAACTTCTTCTTTACAACATTGAATTTATCTTTTCAATTGGTCCAATAATCTTCAAGATCATTCTTTTGTCTAAATTATTTGTTGGCTTTCTTTTCTGCCCCACTTGTTCTATCAAATCTAGGCCTCTTAGTATGCAAATATAAGCCAAAGGTGCCCATCTCTTCTTCAAAAAAGTGTGTCATGGATAAGGAAGGGCAAGCCTCATTACCTCCAATCCTTAATGGGAACTCATTACCAAACCCAGTTTTGTGCATATCCTTCTTCACAATTGCATAAAAGGCAAAAAATTTCCTTGTAACCTCCAAAAGAATGATTTGATTAGTAGGATACCTAGGAAATCTATATGGAGCTCTTTAAAAACCATCGATCCTGATGTAGGAAAATGTTGGAAATTATATAAACCATGCTCCATACCTCTAAATCAACTCCTTGGTAGCACAAAAATCCTAACATTCTCTGCACAATAGAGAAGTCTTATGATGTACACAATAAATGCATCATTTACCCTTCTATGGCTAGAACTATCCAAATGCAATTGGGGGTAGACTTCATAGATCACATCCTATCCAAAGACCCCTTGAGCGCTCAATCCCTTATATAGATGGAACCCTGCCAAGGCATAGACCAAATAAGATGTCATAGTGAAATTCTTGGTCTGTAAAACATTACACAATTGCTCATGAATCATCCTATTGATTATCCCTGCCCAATGGTAGTTCGTACCTTGTTCCATTCTCATTATCAAGTAAAACTATGATAGGTCGAATGTGAGCATTAGAAAGCGAGCAGCAAGTGAAAGAATGCAAATAAACACCAAAACAACCTACACCTCAAGATTAGCCTAAGTAGGAAACAACACAAGATGAAAGCAACAAAATGGAACTCTATACCTTGCGTCGAATCGATCCTTTGGTTGGCCCTTCGATCTTTGATGTGTATGCTCCTTGGATGGCACAAGATGCAAGCTAAATGAAGTTGTGAGGATGAGTGCAAGTGGATGAAAACATGAAAATGGCTAAGTATAAGTTGAGAAACAAAATTTCAAGAGTTTGGCTAGCAAAATGATCTCCCCCAAAATGAGAGAAAAGAGGGGGTATTTATAGGATTTTTGAGAGTTTCTAGGGGAAATGGAGGGTCAAGATTGAGCCACCAAATATCAAGATGTAGGGCTAAGGTGAGTTGAGAACTCACAAGCCCTCACATCTTGACATGTGGCATGTGAGATAGCCCTAAAAGGTGAAGTGGACATGAGGTGGAAGGATAGGTACATGACATGGAGGGGGGTACAAAATACCTTGGGATTGGACAAGATCTCCTCATAAAGGAGGTCCTTGTCCCCATGTGGGTGAGAGGACATGTGAGGAATTAAAAATTCCTCAAATATTCTCATGGGGAGATGGGAAAGAATAAAGAATAAGTGAAGAACATGTGGGGAGAAGTGAAGGAATTAAAAATTCCTTTTGGGTGCCTTGGGGGATTAAAAGGTGAATTAAAAATTCACATGGGGAAGTGGAGTGCCTTGTCCAAAAGGAGAAAGCCTTTAAGAAGGTTGACTTAAGGACACATGCCATAAGTGGGAGGAGGATTAGGTTAGGCTAACCAAATTATTAAGGTTGTGCAAGTACTCAGTTAGATGGACTAATGACTCATTAGAAGCAAGTGGGAGATTATGGAGGATGTGACCCTAATGATGATTAAGGGTGTGCACATGCTAACCCTAGTTAATTAGAAGAAGATGAAGTAATTAAGATGGATTAAGGACCAACTTGCAAAAGTTGGAGGATGTGAGCATGAGAGAGAAAAGAGGAATTAAAAAATGAATTTTAATTTCAAAAGGGGAATATGACTAAATTAAATAAAAATGGTATATTTATTTAATTTAGAGGAGGAGGAGGGGTAAAGTATTAAATTAAATACTTTAGGACCCTTATGTAAGATGAAAGGTATTAATTAAACAAATGGTTTAATTAATATTGACAGAAGGGATGAGCAATTGGACGAATACGGAGACGCGTTTGATCATATGGAAGTGATAAAAATTGGACGTCTACAAAAACATCCAATTATCAAGCATTCCTACACTCTTAAGACCCATCACTCTACTAAGAAGGGTGATTGCATCATAGTAGTCTTATTTTAATTTAGCTCTAAACAACTATTTTTGAAATCTAGAAATGTATGCCTTAGGTTTCTCTAGCCAAGTATTGATAATCTCCAAAGCCTTGTTCATATCTTGCTCATAATACTTCTTGGCTATATCAATATCAAATTGCACCATATGAGAGTTATCTAGCATGTCAAATTTTTGGGCAACCGAGACAGGGAAAAAGCTTGCAACTACTCTGTCCTGTGGACTAATCACTCTCTGTGTGCCTTGATCATAATGTCGAGCACATTCTAAAAAAATCTTGTAACATTATATTGTGGAAGGGAAACTGACCACATGAGCCAACCTAGAATCTCTCATTCTCCTCACCAACATAAAAGGGTCATTTGCATCCATCCTTACTTTGAATTCTTCATAGTCCCACCTTCCCACATTAGTGTCAGTCACCTCTAACCAAATGGAGACAAGTTTACTCTTAGCAGCCTTGATCTTTTTATCCAACTTAATCCTTTTACCCTCTAAAATGGGAGCTCCCTCAACATCAGGATCCATTTCCTTGTTCTTACCCTTGCTAGCAATAGCCTTTCCTGATTTAGTCTGCACACGATAAAGTCACAATCAATTATACATTGCAACATAAGAGTTAAGGTTAGCCCATCATACATAACACATTCATCATTTGAATAAGCCCAAACAATGATCAAAGTCCCTTAAAATATTACAAACATAATTCCTTAAAAACCTCAATATTTTCATTCTTCTACAGAAATCAATCCAGGAAGGAAATTTTGGGGATTTCATGGCCATGCATAAATCAATGAGGAAAGCAAGGATAGCACCCTAAACATCATTTGATCATCATTATAGCTCAATAAAATGAAATATCCAACCTTTAATCATTCAAACCAATCATAAAATATTGAAATCATGCAATGTCAACTCATCCATTTCTACTATTTCCCCAATTTCAGAAAGTTTGGGGATTTCCATCTGGAACATTAATTGGTGAAGTTAACATAAATTTTTCATTTATATGCATTCTTGGGTGAATGACAAGGCTTTGGAAATTTCGGAGATCTTCAAGTGTGAAGGAATTTCCCAAAATACCTAAAATCTCTAAAAGTCTCAATTTTTACCCAAATTGATCAAATGATCATGAATTTGGAGATTTGGGCTCAAATTTATTCATTTCAAATAATTCATTGATGGATTAGACCTATAACTCATTCAAGCACAGTTTGATTGATATTAGCAAGGAATTGAGAAATCATAACCCTAGGGTTTTGCCATGTATAACCAATCCTAGCCTCGATACACTCATTTATTCAATCAAATGAAAATTAGTTCTTCAAAATTATCAAAAGTAAGTGATGATCAGATGCAAATGGTAAATAAATAGCTCAAACTCATAGTTAGATCATCAATTTGTGAACACAAGGAACCCTAGATCAATCGAACCAAATCACCATCACACAAAGCACCAAATTCAAAGGCCACGCCCAGCAAGGATTTAAATTATCATTTCAATGGAAGGTTACAACATCAACACTCAAGGGAGTCATTGAAGTGAAAAGGAGATATCCCTAGTTTAATCATAGACCTCCAAATATGCAAGAACTCAAGCATGGAATATGCATAACACTAGAAAACCATACATACTCGATAATTAAAAGCAAAGGCACCATGCATATACCATTAATGGAGCAGAACTCAAGAGAAAAACAACTAGCAACAAGCTTCAAACTCCAAGCAAATATGAACAAGGCTAAAGAAACATTGCCAAAACCAACAATTCCATTCCAACAATCAAGCTCACACACAGCTCCTTAGGATCAAGCTCTCTCAAATTCGATGAGACAAATAATACCAATTCACTAATATAAAATCTCTCAACATTCCATTAAATGCAAGCTATAGCTTTCATACGACAGGCATAAATGAGGCGAAATGATGGCTCTAGACATACTTCGGGGATCCGAAGGAGTGACGAAAGTCGAGGATCTGAAGACCCAAAGAAGTTCGGATAATTCTGCCAAATACAAAATTTAGAGAAGCACTAAAGTCTCTGGAATGTAACATTAAGTAATAACCTTCGGGCATCTGAGACACCAACATAAATCAAAGATTTCTGCCCAGGGAGGAAATACCCGAGACCCAGGAAAAACCTGAAACTCACCTTTAACTTAGGATTTTACCCATTTCCACAATTTTAGAACTTTGAGGGTGACTTCTGAGGATTGATTCATGACCACCAAATTGCAAGAGATCACCCCAAACAGCAAGTTCATCAAAGCACATTGGTGATTCAAGACACAGACCGAGAGATTTATCCCTTAGGGGGATGAAGTTAGGACCCTACAAAAAAAAATGAAAAGAAAAGAAAATCAAAGAGGGTCACTGCTTTCTGCGGGGCGTATGTGAAAACTGCACAACAGGTTTTCCAAATAAAAATATTGGTGTTCATGTGTTATGTGATCTTGTGATTGTTTCATTCTTTCATTCATTATTACCGTTGGATGTATCTTGTTAATTGGATAGATTGTGATCAAATTATTTAATGGAATATTGATTCACCCCCCCTCTTAGTATTCTGGGTGTTCAAAAATTGGTATCAGAGCTTGGTTCCTTCTAAGAAGCCTAACAGCTTGAGGAAGATCTTGGAGATTGAACACATAGCTGATAGAAAGTATCCTACTCCTCTGGAAGAAACTTTTACAATCGAATACATAGAAGATGGTTGCATGATTTACAAGGAAGAACTTAAAGAAGCTCTTAAAGATCTTGATAAGGTTGAAGGAGAAAAAAAATATATGAAGAAAAACCTAAACGAAGCAAATGAATGTATCAAAAAATTCAGAGAATAGATAAAGTTTAGAGAAATACATAAGGAAATCAATGAACAATTGAGGCAATCAAATGAAAATATCACCAAACTAAAAGTGAAAGTGGAAGAAAAGAAAAGAATTGAGGAATGTCTAAATACAATGGTAAAAAAAAAGACTGATGAATGCACAAGACTTGAATAAGAAGTTGTAAATCTGAGATCAGATTTGGAAAAAGCAAGAATTCATGAGGACAAATTCAAAACAAGTTTTACAATGCTTGATGAACTAATTGCAGGACATAAACCATCTTAAAATAAAGGAGGTTTGGGACTTGAAGAAGGAGAAATCTCAAAGGCTAACAAGACCATAAACAAGGTTGAAAATCAAGAGAATACATAAGGAAATGAAAAATATTTCCAAAATCAAAGAAGCAATGCTAGAAGACCCCCTATTAGATAACCAAATGCTCAAAGGTACCAATCTTTCAATGGTTTTTATTTTTCATGCAATAAATTTGGACATAAGGCAATAGAATGTAGAAGTAGAATGAATCAGAATGTTGGATCCTTCTTTGAATAATGTTTCACATGCAAGAAATTTGGACATAGAGCTATTGAGTGTAGAAATCAGATGACAAATAGATATAATGCTGGTAGGATGGTTCAATCTTTCAATGGTTATTGCTATACATGCAATGTATTTGGACATAAAGCTAACCAATGTAGATCCAAATTGAATAGAGGTCAATTTGGTCAAAAAAAAATTGTATGCTATAATTGCAATAAACCTAGACACATTTCAAAATTTTGCAGAAATAAGAATGGAAGATAGACTAATCCGATAAAGAAAAATGAACCTGTGAAGAAAATTGATCTGAATGAAGTAAAGAATGAAATGGAAAATATTTTGAGAAAGAAAGAGGAGCCTTAGAACAAAGAAGAATCAAGAACTACAAATGAATATGTACCTCCCTCTGGTGCAAATAATTATCTTGAAAATTAAACCTAGGCATGGGCTTAGGGGGATCAATAATAGTAAAATCAAACAACCCCTAGAAATACGAGGTTTCAAGGAGTGACACAAGGATATGTGGTGCAAAATAATATGCTTAAGCTTTTGGAGAAGAAACTGATAGAAAATATGCAAATCTGAAGAAATGCAGTGTTTTAGGGTTTATTGCTTATGAGTGAAGGGTTTATCAGCTTTATGGAATTTGAAGCATTTAATGCAGAATTAGGGAAAATCATAAAGATTTAAAGTGAGTTACTAAGTTTATTTCAATCACATTTTCACATTCATAGAAAGAAGAGAGAATTGAAAGAGATTTGAAGGTGATTCAATACAAATTTGGTGTAGAATACTCAAACTCTAGATCCTGTTGTGAGCATAAAGAGATATTTATGTCTTATTGTGCTTTGTGGGTTTAAAATAGATTTTTTTTCTTAAGAATTTGAACTTGAATCAAGGATAAAATGGTTACCCCAACCATTTTTCACATCACTAAAAGGCCTAGACCAAAATTTAAGAGGTATCCAATAAAAGTGTTTGATAATGACCTTGTCAGCACCTTCTTGAGTATTCCATGTAGGATTTTTCCTATGAAAGATACTAGGGCATACATACATGGGAAATTGAAAGAATATATCACCTGAAAATCATAGAACTTTGGACCAATGAGATTACATGAGATAATCATCTTGTTAAACTGGAATGTGCTAACCTAGTGAGGAAGAAGCTAGATGTTTGGAACTGTTCCCTAATTATAGTAGTGATGTTGATGCCAAATTTTTGAGGCTAGTACTAAGCAGACTACATGACAAGTTCCTATGGACTGATATGCCTAGATTCATAAGGAAGGAAGTGATTAAGGATGCTACAGGGTTGTGTGATACTGGACCTGTAACAGTACTTAAGTCTGTTAAGAATGAAGTTTTTATGGAACTTACTGTGTCACCTATGACAAGAGAATGTTAACAACTAAACCTATCCAAAACCCTACTATGAGATATGTTTCTGGGGTAATAGGTCATAAGATCTATTTTACAAATAGAGAAAATTTAGTTTCGGCCACAACCATCTATGTTGCACATGAAATGGTAGTAAATAGAAAGGACTTTGATCTGTGTGAGTTGCTTTGACAACAACTTCTTGAGAATATAGATGACAAGGGAAAATAAGTATGCATTTAAGTTTGGAACTCTAGCTATATGTTTGTTGTTTTACTTCATGAGAGAGCTTCTCGGAAGAAATGATGTCATATGGGACAAAAGAAGACTAGTGGCACATCAAATTCTAGATTACATACATAGCTTAGGCAACTTATAGGCTCAAGATGATGCCTTAACTTCATTCTTTGCAGTCTTTCAAAAGAAGATTCATTAAAGGGAGAGAATTCCCCGCAAACTAGGGGACAAATATGCAAAGGAAATAAATTTCCTTGTTACAACTAATGAGTGTATTATCAAGGTTGTTGAACGAAGGATGGTATGGATTACGTCTCTTGGATATGAAGTTTCTAAATATGTGTAAATGATTATGTAGACATATTACTTAAAAAATTTAAGGATCCCTCACAAGCAAGATATGGGACATATGAGGAAAAATCATTAGAGGTGCACATGGAATTGAATAAACCTAAGATTAAGAGAAAGGAAAGGAAAATAGTAGAGGAATGAGTAAGAATGGAAGGATACACAAAATATCATATTAAGGAGGCTAGAGAAAGAGAAGCTAGCATTGTAGGTGAGTCATTTGGACCCAGGAGATCAAGAAGAATAGCTTCCATCCTTGCCTCTACACCACCTAAGTCCTCTGGAGTTTTTACTATCACTGGTAAAGGAAATAATATGGAGCTCAGTGCTCTGGTGATTGACGAAATCATTACTCCGGCTGAACCAAACACAAGAACAAGTAAGATGAAGAATGTGACTCTAGTAGCAACCCCTACTACCTCTACAAGGAGAAAGAAACTAAAAGATTTTAGGGAAAAGAACCTAAGCAAAGTTTTTGAGGAAGAAATTGATCTAGGATTAGAGCATGATGAACAACTGACAAGAAGAAAAAGTAGTGCTACTAAGAGTGATGAAGGTGCTTCACAAGAGGAAAGAACTGGAGCTAAGAAAAAAAATATGATATTATAGATACTTTAGAAGAAGAAGAAACTAAAAAATAAAAAGAAGTTCAGTTTTGCACACCATCCATAGACTGATGGACAAACAAAGGTGGTGAATAGGATTTTGGGTAACCTGCTAAGATGCTTAGTAGGAGATAAGCCCAATGGATGGGATTTGATTATACCACAAAGCAGAATTTGCTTACAAAAATTCTATCAACAGAAGCACTATAAATAACCATTCCAGATTGTGTATGGGAGTAATCCAAGAACTTCTTCTAAACTGAGAAAGATGGATTACAGGGAGAAGAGTGGTGCTAAGGATAAATATTTTGTTGAGCACCTAAATAATTTGCATGAAGAGGTGAAGAAACATATTAATAAGATGAACTCACAATATAAGGCTAAGATAGATTAGAAAAGGATGTATAAGGATTTCTAGGTAGGAGATGAATTCATGGTTCATTTACAAAAGGAGAGGTTTCCAGTTGGTACATACAACAAGTTAAGGATGAATAAGTTTGGACAATGCAAGACCCTAAAGAAGAATGATTTAGGAAATGCATATGAGGTAGAGTTTCTTGATGAAATTCATATTTTACCTATGTTTAACATTTTAGATTTAACAAAATATCATGAAATAAGAATTGATGAAGAAATAGTAGAAGCGCAATGGACTATTTCAGCACCTACTTCAGAAAAGGAGGAGATAGAAGAAATTTTGGATAGTCGTTTGGGTAGAAGCACAAGAAATAGGCAATATGTGGAGTACTTGGTGAAATGAAGAGGAAGACCTATTGAAGATTCATCACAGTTGTCTGAAGCTGAGGTTAACCATCTTGGTTTCCCTCTAACTCCTAAGAAGTGACAAGATCACTTTTCAAATTACCTTGGGTGTCTAATGCAGGAGCATCTAGTGGTGTAGCGGAAATCTTGTATCACTCCAAAAAAAAAAAATCTTATTTTTTTAGTTGTTTTGAGTCCCATGATGGCACTTAAGGGGTGTAAGACAGTCAAAAGTCAAAAAAAGAGAAAAATGGTCACTATTTTTAGTAAGTTAGCCTAAACTGACTTGTATGGACCTAAAAATTTTCCCCAAGGAGTAGAATTGAAAAACATTCTCGGTCATGAAATAATCGTCTCAATACCCTGTATAGTTTGGGAGATATTAAAGTTTTTGTCTCGAGAAATTTCTCCAATGCAACTTCAAATTCAAATATGAAAACCTTAGAGGCCCTGAAATAGCTTGAAAATTGGATGAACCGATCTCCAATGGGTTGGATGTTGTAGATCTCTTCAAGAGCTTTCCAACGATATGTTATAATAGAAAATCGGACACCCAAATCATAATTTATGGCCCCGTGAAGATGCCCCACTAAAAAGTGAATCTCATCAAAATATCTTCCTAGGCAAGAAATCAAATGGCCCATGGGACTTTTGGTGCCAAAACAAAAGGGAAATTCACACTTTCTAGAACATTCTAGGGTAGTTATTGGGTAAAATAAAAAGGGATAAGTGGGGGGTTGTAGAAGGTGGTTCCATTAGTGCACATTGTGGCTCTGAATAATATATTATGTTTTTAGAGTTAATTTTGTTGTAATGAATCAAGCCCATTAGGTTGTAGCATTGTAAGTTTTAAATCTGTAATTTCATTTTCTGAAAATAATTGAAAGTGAGTTTTTTTTGTCTCACATCTTTTGTGTTGGTATCTATTGTTGTGATTTGTGTGGGTTTCGGGCAGTGTGGCCCTCATCAAAACTCAAGGAAAATTTATATGCTATCATGTTCCTACTAAATCATGTAGACCACCAAATTTCATTGTTGCTACTCCTCATCAATTCCCTCAATTGGTTCAGGTGGACACATCCTCTTCTAGCCTCTAAGGTGAGAATTATATGGGTGGCTCATGCATGGAGGAATGATAACCTTATTTTATCTTATTTGTTAGTGAACAATATTTCATAGCAATGTAAACAAATATACAAGTATCCTAAAATGTAAAATCTATGCATCATTATGTTCATCAACAATGCTCCTCTCAGTTTTGAATTGTATAAGCCTAGTCAATAGACTAGCTCACTTAATGTACCTGTCTCAGTTCTAGCCAGTTAACCAATACTAGAATTTTGTAATCTATGATTTTTATAATATAAATATATAGGCTATATGCCTTTTTCCTTAAAAATTTACACAATTCTAAATCCCTTAAGAAAAATTTTGAAAATTAAAAATCCCTTTACAATGAATAAAGCCTCATATATATAGGTTTTTTCCCAATAACTAATTCATAACTAACTTGTAACCACCCGGGAAACCACCTAGGCAACCACTTTTACATTTTAAGAGATATAAAATAATTTTTTTTAAGTTAAAAATCTATTTTTTGTGTGAATAAAACTCATTTTCTAACCTATTACAAACCTAACATGAAAGTCACTTTTTAAAAAGGATACATTAAAAAAAACAAGTGACTTAACTCTTGGAATTTTAAAAAAAAATTGTACAATAAAGTTCATTGAGAAGTCCCTTTTCTTTTATTTGTTCCATCCTTGATGCTTTCTGGTGAAGTATTTTGCACTGTAACTTGCCTCTAGTGCGAATATTTATCTTTGTATATCTTGAATAACCTAACAGCTTGAGCCATGAGCATATTCCTAAGGACGATTGCATTAATCATCCTTAGCTTCTAGGTAGTGTGATTCTTTCGAATATCCTCTATATTCTGACAATAACTAGGCAGATAACCACTACACATATCAAGGGTGATGGAAATGCTACTTAGCTTCTTCATTAGTTCTACACTAAAAACATGTTTATTAAGCAACTCTACATTAATCATTTTTTTGAATTTGATTTTAATATTCTATACATCCATATTTTGAATTTCATCCTTTCCCAATGCACCTGTGTTGATTGACAAGAGATCATTTTGAATATTTGTTTTCACCTGTTCAAAATTTACCAAAATTTTCTCTTGTTCTATCAAAATATGACTAATATTTGTGAGTTTCCATTCCACACTTTGAAACCACATATTGGATTGATTTTCTTCTATAGTAGGTAAAATATTCTCATCAATTAAGATATTAACATTGTAGACATGCAAATAATCCTAACATAGTGCATCTAATTCTGATCAATTATCATCAAATTCTTCTATTAATCAAATAAAGCAGTTTATTAGATTAATTCACTAATGTCCATCATGTTTAATTAAATAAATAAATTGTTTAATTAAATCTCCAAATTCCTCTTATTTGATTAAATAAATCAAATGATTTAAATCAAATATTATAAATTCACTAACCCACTTAAAGTTAATTAAATTATGAATTAATTAACTTTAATCACCTTCTAATAATCATTAATAAATTCTCTAGCTTTTAACTCCCCAAGAGTTAAATCGACCCCTAATCAACTAACCCACTTGCACATGAAAATAGTTTCTTTTAATTCACTAATTACCTCATTTATCCTCTCAAGAGCATATTCTAGGGAATATTCCTTCATTAACTCCCTTTATTTGACTTTCTTACCGAAACAATTTCCCTCCAAAACATCTCAACTACATTCATTTAATGCCTCTTACATCTCAACCACATGCAAAATGTGCTCAATCCTCACCCATTAGCATTGAGACAAGTGTCCCAATCTCATTGGCTCTCTTTTAGTCCCACATTCCTCCCATCTCTCCATTCTTCAATCCTTCAACCTATAAATAGAAGCCACTTCTACTTGAAATCCATCCACAATCTTATGCATTTGCACTATAGGCACATTCATCTTGCACTTGATCACTCATCTTTGCTTGTTCATCATTTTGGAAGCTTATCAAAGAGGTGGGAAAGGGCATCCTTTTCGCATCAAAGGAGAACCACTCCCACTATGGGATAGGTTTTGTAGATGCTTCAAATGCTTTCAATTAGTTTATTTGGTCTTTTGTTTCTTTGTTTTCATTATCAAGTATGTTTAAATATCTCATAGGAATACTTGGTTTGCTTTGTTTAATTTCACTTCTATAATAATGTTTGTCAATTGAATAAATATCTCATAGCAAAATTGAATTTACTATGCATTGCATCACTGAAATCAGCGTTTATATAGATGGAGATGAGAGTCTTAAGGAAATAAGCATTATTTCCATCATTATTGTTGTCACCATAATTCTAAGAGGCCATCGTTTATATTGCTAGCCTTTTCTATCAATATTGTTGTCACCATGTATGAATGATAGAAGAAACATTCACTATTCTCCCTTGAATTCTTGTCTTGTCTGTCGCTTGCACCATTGTATTTAGTAGTATTCTTGTCAAAAGAAAGTGACCTACATGTACACAAGACCGCCTTAACCAAAATCAGCATCCAGTCTTCTATCACAACCTATGATATTAGCCACCTCATTTTATACATCATCGTAGCTATGACAATAGCTACCTCATCGCATATATATTTGTAGCCTTAATTCTTGGTCGTTGTACCTCACACTAAGACTATTTTATTTTCCAGCTTGGCTTGACTTCATTTGTGTGGAACAAATCAAAGATGAACACGAATTGACTCAGGCAATGCATTTGCATTCCCAACTGTCAGGACAGGTAATGTATTTGAATGTTCCCTCTAGACATATGTTCTACAATTCTCAACAATTTTATATGGTATTGTATGGATTTATTCTTTAGTTTCCCATGCTTGTGTGAACTAATATATTGAGGCCCATGTGAAAGGTAATGATAAAATAAATTCCAATCATTCATAGCTGGAAGATGTTGGCCAAACAATAATTTCATCTCACCTTTAGTGGGTCCATTTCTTTTTCACACAAAGTCGACTGATATACTTATTCACCAAGGTTCATGGGACACATTTACTATTGGTCAAAGTAGACTAATATTTGAGTGACTGACACACTAGATTTTTAATATCTCAGATGAATGATTACTACAATGTCTTACTCAGTGATTTATTCTCATTCTACGCATTAGCTTGTGGATTTATGGCCTACCAGTAATGATCATTTAGTGCTTTAACTGTGCTTCTACATTTTGTTTATTGTTGTTCAAAATTGGATACGTAGAGAGAATACTAATATTGATGTTTCTCTCATTAATCATTGGTTGTGCAGGGTGAATGTAAAAAATAAATCATGCTTTGTTGCATTTACATTCAATGTTGACTATCGTGTTCTTCAAGCTTTCTTTTTGCATTTACTATCATTGTCCAAGGAAAATTCTACGCGATTTGAAGTCTATTTTGTGCAAAAAATGATGGGAAGTAGAAGCTAAAGTTATTTGATTATGGAGAATAGATGAGCAAGGATTGTGGAAAGCAAGATTCTTATTAATGCTTCATTTATGAATTCAAAAAATCATTAGTCTTTTCATTTAAAATCGTTCTATTATTTGAAGTTAATGCTTAAAACGACTTTAATTAAATAACTTGATCCTCGCATAATTGTCTATTTTATCTTGCAAGGGGATTTCGTTTGCACGAGCTTGCAACATTGAAGCATAGGAAACAATCTTTGAAGAATTTTTTGAGTTGGAAGTGGGCATTGAACTTGAAAAATCATTTTTAAATGCTTATTGTAATAGCTTGAAACATCCATTTCCCGCTTTCATTTTCTATTTTATGACAACTCACTTCATCTTTTGGGCTTAAAATTAACAAAAAAATAAAGCTTTGTCAAAATTGGATTAAAATTGAACATTAGGAACTTACTAGCCTTTGATTTTGGGCCAAAATTGAACAAGACAAACTCACATTTAGCTTGGTGCTCTAAAAATAATTCATCTTTACTTTGGGTTTAAAAAGAACTTGTGTCTTCAATTTTTTTGTGATTTTTTACAATTTGTGTCATTTGAATGTGTATGCACTTCTCTTGCACCTCCCAGTGATCTTGAGAATCAAAAGCATTCTAATGACATTGGTTGTCTAAAATTACCCACACATTTCAAATTTGAATTTAAAATTAAACAATCATGCGAGTGTGAAGGAAAGGCATTGTGTGTGTTTCCTCCTAAGTGCTTTAGGTGACCGAACTACAAATGTACTTCTTTGCTTTTGTTTATCTTTAGAGGGCTTTCCTTGGTGGAAAAAAGTGCTCACCCCAAGGGAACAACCCAAGCAGTAATGAGCTAAATCCAAGCTCTTCTGAACTGCTATATAAGTTTGTGATTGCAAAGAAAGTTTGTAATCAACGGGAAGTGATGTGTGATAGCTCTCCACCAGTATCTTTATGATGTGCAAATCCCTTGTTCTAAGGGTTGGGAGACCTCTTGAGGGAGCTTATCATAGTGTCCCCTGAACTGGATGTCCTTACGACAACCCTTAATTTAGAAAGCCAAAAATCATTAATATTTTTTGGTGCAAGAACGCTCATTCTAAAGCCTCCCCACATTTGTACTATTCAAAGTAGAAATAGAAAAAATCCTTAAGGTCTCTAGAACTTTAGGATTTTGATATTTGGTGGTCCCGAGAAGTGTGTGTCAAGTAAGGGGGAGTCAGTGTCACCAAATCTCTAACCGTTCACTTTGTCTCAGTATTTGGAGAAATCCAAGTGGGAACACAACAAATATAGCAATTTCTATCCTTGGGTTGTGCAATGTGTGAGTTATTTAAATACTTTTCTGGGATCTCAAAACTTTGAAACAAACATTCAACAAGTTATCAAAATTTCAAACCCTTTGGAAAGAACAAATATCTTTGAAGAGTCTAAATATTACTGTGTGTCCCTAGAGATTCTATCCTTAAAGGCTCCTAAATATTTGGGTCCATATCTCAATTTTTTCTCTCTAAAGTCAACCTAGGAAAACTATGCCCTTGATTCTTTGATTTTCACATAATGGAACTTGTGGAATGAAAAGGAGTTGAGACATAGACATTCAGTTTGAAAGCTAAGCAAGAAGTGTTGATGTGGTAAAAAGGATCCATTTAATCAAGATAAAAGACAATTGAACCCCACATATGTGTTTTTTCTAATGATTTCCTACAAAATCAAAACCTCAAATCCAAAGTTCAATAAATGTCAAAGACATCTTAGTCCAAAGGCTCTCAAGAAACATCTTCTAGCACTTCACAAAACTAGAGATAGATTGGTTTACAACTTTTACAACAATGCTTCAAGCAATAATCCAAAATTGTATTCCTTCTATTATTATCAGAATCCTAGTATTTTCTAATGTTTTGAGTTCCTCACATAGGGTTGAAATTTTTAGAGGTATAGCATGATCTTCAATACCTTGGTCTTGTAAACAAAGTATTTCTAGGTTCATCTAGGATCAAATCAATACTTTCATTTGTCACATCACCAATCAAATCCCATCTCACAAATAACTTTTAGAACCTTGGAAAAATTATTCATGATAGACTTATGGTAAATCCTTCAATCAAAATCAAAATCACTTTGTTTGTCTAGGTGTGTGTGGATAAATCCTTCTTCGCTCATTTAGTTAAATTATCACCCCCTTTGGACAAAGATAACATCTAATATCTTGGGATCTACAAGTCCATTATCCAAATCAAATCAAGCCAAATCAAAATCAAAATCCTAAATTCTAAAGTCTAGTATTCCTCCATGGGTCTCAAAAGTTCAAACACCCATATCATTCATCCTTCATTTATCACACCACCATCATTTGATCTTTAGCATCCTAGATTTTTTTTTTGTACCTAAAGTTTAGACCAACCCAAGGAGTTAGAGGTTTACCTCCTATATTCCCAAAGTTGATCCCAACTTTAAGGTCCAAACAAGATCACAACACAAGAATATCATGGACCAAAACAAAGAAACATCCACTTCCAGTTATTTGAGCCAAACTGCATCAGAATTTATCTCTAGGGAATCTATCAACCCTCCACTTAACCCTCCTCAACGACCACAAGACATTCAAGAGGGAGGTTTCCAAGTGGAGGATGTCACTAAAAACTTCCAAGGAATGTCCCAAGATTAAATAATTGAGCTATTCCAAAATCTCAAAACACACAAGATTGTCAACATAGTCATGAGACTCAATCCCACACAATACATGTTAGCATTAGCAAAAGAAGGGGCTAAACTCCCTTCGGATTTTTATGTGAGCACTATTGTGGAACAACCTCTTGGGAATATGCCATCAATATCATTCGCACCTTCCTTCCTGAACATCATCCAACCCATCATACAACCAACATCATCTCATGCTCCAAGTCAACCTATGATTACCAAGGGGAGTTCATTACTCCAAGCTCTTCAAACACATCCCCTTGTAAATAACCAAAACTTGGATGCTAACACTATCTTGGCTCTACCAAACACCTTCCCACAAGACCCAAAACATCCATATGTGCCACTCATTTTTCATGACACCAATGATCCCACCACCTCTTCCACAATAACAACATATCCTCTTGATACACAAGTCTCTCTCCCCATGATATCACAAGGATAAGTGGGTTTATTTGGAAAAGTGGGAACTTTTGATGTATCATCATCACTTTTTCAAGGGAACATGCCTCCAATATTCTCATCATTTCCTCTTTTTACATCAACATCTGCACCAATCTAGGGTTTAGGGAAACCCCCTTTACCCAACACATCAATCCAAAACTAATCAAATCAAATCAATCCCCCAATCACAGATCAAATCAATATGTCAATCATACCAAGTCCTTTGAGCATTTCATCAATATCACAACACCAAGTGGCACCAATCCAAACATCCCAACCAATCATTACACCATCTACAATACCACAAACACTCCAAATTGTGGTCTCCCAAGGACCTAGCACATCAAGCATACCATCTACCACACAACCCCTTATCATCACTCAACAAGCACCTCCACAACCACCTCAACAAAATATTTCCACCTCATCTCACACCATTCCACCAAATCCTCCACCTCCACCAAAAAATCCAAATATGGAAAATCAATACAGCATCACATTGCAAGTAGCCCAACAAGCATATCAAAAGGCACTTCAACAATACCAAGCTCAACAAGATACATAACAAGCCATACAAGCTACACAACAAGCACAGGGACAACAAGCCACACAACAAGCACAGTAGGCTACCCAAGAACAAGCACAAGCTTTACTGCAACAACAACAAGTCGCACAAGTTGCACAAGCTACACAACAAGCTCAAGCTCAACCACAAGCTCAATACTAAGCGCAGCAAGCCTAAGCACAATCCTCGTTACAACAACAAGCTTATCAACAAGCCTTGGAACAATACCAAGCACAACAACAAGCAGCCCAAAAATAATCCCAACAACAAGCATTGTTGGCACAACAACAACAAGAAGACCAACAATAAGCGTTGTTGGAATAGCAACAACTACAAGCATACCAACAAGCGTTGCTTGCACAAAAAAAATTATAGAAACCTCTCACAAACATGCAGCCAAATGTATTGAACACAAACATTCAAGTTAACCCACCCGTCACTCAAGCAACCATACCACCCCAAAACACATACATCCCACAACCTGATCCACAAAATGATTTTTCTGCACAAATTAAACTACTCTCACAACAAGTGTTAGACATACAATCAAGAAAGACAATGGAATCACAAGGGAACTTGTGCCCCTATCCATTTAATAGAAGCATTGTGATGGTTCCATTTCCACTAGGCTTTGAAATACCAAAATTTGATAAATTCCATGGGAATGGCAATCCTAAAGATCACATTAGGGAATTCCACGTCCACTATATGGAAGTTGCATACGATGATTCATATCTAATGTGATTCTTCCCTCGAAGCTTAGCTAGTCCAACAATGGAATGGTTCTCCCGCCTTCCCTCGAGAATTCAAAATTTTCAAGAAATTGTGGACTTATTCATACAAAATTATTCATTTAACATAGGCATCGACTTGAGCTTGGAAGAATTATTTGGCCTAAAACAAGCAAAGGGAGAAAAATTTATAGCCTTCTTGAAATGATGGTGATCCAAGGCCATCAAGAGCAAATGGTCTATGCCAGAAGAACAACAAATCAGGACTATCATCTCCAACCTTGAACAGACCTTTTCCTTTCATTTGAAAATGCAATGCATAGCAACATATGACCAATTGATCCCCAAGGCACTCAACATCGAAAGATCCCTTATAGCACAAGGGTGCACACCCACATATCAAGACAATTGACCATCAACAAGCTACAATGAAAAACCTTGCACATGGGAAAAGAATAAAAATGTCACTAATGATGGTTTTGTGGAAGCCAAATCTATTTTCAATCCCCAAGGTAGAATACACAACTAAAAATATACCAACAACCACAATTCAATACCCAAAACAACACACAATTCAACCCCTCATCACAACAACCCAACAATCAAACCCTCAACAACCTTAATGCTCAAGGGGGACCACCCCCAAAGAACAGATATCCCCATAAATGAAAATACACACCACTTGGGGAACTGATCAAATCTGTCATGCAACAGTTGGTACAAAAAAATCTCATCAAAATCCTTGTTTATGAAAATTATCAAGAGCCTCAAGTTAAACCACCATGGTATAACAAGAAACGTCTCTGCAATTTTCACAAAATAAAGGGATACACAACAGCCAGTTGTATGAGACTCAAGAATCTGATCCAAGATCTCATTGATAATAGGACCATAACTATTGAACAATTAGCTAGGAATCAAGACCTTAAACTATACACGAATTCGATGTCAAGTCACAACAAAGGAAACAATAATGGTAAAGGAAAAAGTTACAACAATGTGAACCATATCTATGACCATGTTGTTGCATCCTCAGATGAATGGGTCATAGTTATCAATATCAAAGGATCTAGAGCTGACTATGGAGTCACCACACATGGTAGCAGAATTACCATTCTAGGGCCATCACCACCACCCAAGGCACTTGCCGCCAATCCAAAGTTAATCCTTAATGGTTATAATTTCCTAGATCAACTTAAAAGGACCCCTACCTAGATCTCCATCATGGAGTTGCTAAAAATATCACCCTCACATAGGTATATCCTTGAAAAGGCATTAGTTGCATCTTTCGTTCCCATAGATCTTGATGCTAACCAATTCCAAGCTATGGTCGGACATATCACTACACCGCATCTCCTCACATTTTTTTAGCATGATCTTCCAACCCAACCATCTCATAACCATGCACTCCATCTTTAAGTATTAGTCTACAAGATCAAAGTCAAATGAGTCTTGGTGGATGGAGGTGTGGGTTTGAATATTTTTACTCTAAATCCAATAAAGAACCTAGGATTCTCTGAATATGTCATCGAGAAAGGTAAAGGTATCACTATCAGGGATTATGATGATCAAGAAGGGGTGTCTCAAGGCACCATTCAACTCCCTATTCAAGTAGGGCCAACAATCATGGAGACTACTTGCCAAGTCCTTGACCTTGAACTCCCATACAATATCCTCCTAGGGTTCCCATGGATCCATGGGATTTAAGTTGGCACATCCATGTTCCATCAATGTGTAAAATTCCCTTATCATAACCAAGAAGTCAGAGTCCATGGTTATCTCAAATGGTTCTATTATTGCAAAAACCTAGAGGCCAAGTATTATAAGATCCCCCAAGTCTCAAAGAATGATGAGGGACCCACATCTCCTTATATAGACCCATCCACCCTAGCCTCCACTTTTGAGACAAAGACACCCTCCATTCTAGACATCCCTAATGTTAAGTTTATTATCCAAGATAATGGATGTGGAGACTATAAAATAAAAAAGAGTTCCTTTGTGATAGGAGATTGAGGTAACAAAGGACTACAGTTAATGTGTGGATGGGGCTACAACAAAAATGAAAAGATCGGGAAAAATAACAATGGCCTATTAGAACCTATCATTCTTGAGAAGCACATAAATATTCTTGGCCTTGGATGTACCCCTATAAAGATAACCATTCTTGGAAAAGGTACCCCTATTAAAAAATTCAAAGCTCCTCCTCAGTTACCGGTATCCATAGGTCTACCTCTAGATAACTATACCTTTGATATAACCAACATGTATGACAAGGATCCCATCACTGATCTACCCATGTTATTTGAGGATGCCTCCCTTTTATGCTCACTACCATGTATTTCGAGCTGAATAACCAAACACTAAACTAAAACTTGTTTACCCCCAACTCATTGATTGTGACCAACGAGAACCACCGATCTTAGACACATTTGAAAACAATGAGGCTCTCTCAGAATTCATGGGACTAAGGGATACTCTACTATATGGAGATCAAAAATTAGGGTTTGATATATATTGAGTTGGACACACATGCGTACTATGGGGAAACAATTGAATCTCTTAGTCACAAAATTGAAAATCTAAGAGTAGTGTCTAGGTCTTTAAGTGAAAACCACAATGTGGCACTTTCTGACCCAAAAATAGTAAAAAGAAAGGATGTATCTGATGGTGAAAACCTCTCTAAGGTGCCAAAGGATGAGGGATTCAATCTTCCCCTTAGTTCCATCCATCAGGAAAAATCAGCAATACTGGCAGAAAAATGCAACCCAGTCAATCTAGGAACTGAAGAAACACCACACATCACTTTCTATGCAGAGTCACTTTTGACCGAGGAACAAGAAATTCTAGCTACATTTCTGAAAGAAAGGAAAGTAAATTTTTCATGGACCTATCCTAATATACCATGCCTTGATCTAGAGGTAGTATTCCATCATCTAGTAGTCTATCCTGAGGCAAAACAAATAAAATAGAAATTAAGAAAGATGCATCTGTAGATCACATTTTTGGTCAAACTTGATTTGCAAAAACTTCTTGGCATTGACTTCATACAACCTATTGATTACCCTAAATGGGTCTCCAACCTTGTACCAGTTTCTAATCCCACTGGGGGCATCTAAATCTGCACTAACTTTAGGGACCTAACCTAAAGCATGCCCTAAGGATGATTTTCTTCTTCCCAACATAGACATGATTGTAGACCTAACAACGAGACATTATATTTTATCATTAATGGATGGGTTTTTAGTATACAATTAGATTATGATAGCAAAGGATGATTAGCCATGGGGCACCTACTGTTGGAACATGATTCCATTTGGGTTAAAGAACATTGGAGCTACATACCAAAGGGGTATGACTGATTTTTCATGACATGATCCACAAATTTGTAGAAGACTATGTGGACGACATACTAGCTAAATCAAGGAAGCATTGGGACCACATAGCAACACTAGGCTCTATTTTTTACAGACTAGAAGAATATAAAGTATGACTCAATCATAAGAAATGTGTCTTTGGTGTGTAATTAGGAAAACTTCTAGGCCGGTATATTGTATCAATGAGGGGAATCAAGATAGACCCTGCAAAAGTTAGTGTTTCTTGAAATGGAAGTGCCACGAACATTGAAGCAGTTAAGGGGCTTGTAGGGAAGGCTCCAATCCATTCGTAGATTCATAACATAGTTAGCATATAAATTTTTCCCCTATTCTCATCTACTCCACAAGGGGGTAACATACAAGTGGGATGAGAAATGCAATTAGGCATTCAATAAAATCAGGGAATACTTTCTAACATTGCCAATCCTCATGCCACCAATCCAAAACAAACCATTGATCTTGTACATATCAACAACAACAACAGCCCTTGGCACTCTTCTAGCGCAACATGATGAAATAGGGAAAGAATGATCCATTTACTATATTAGTAGAACCTTGGTGGGACACAAGCTAAACTACACATTCATTGAAAAAGCTTGCCTTGCAGTAGTGTTTTCCGCATAAAAATTCAGGCACTACATGCTTGCTCATCAAATAAATCTCATCACCAAAATAGACCCCCTCAAGTATCTACTTTCTAAAGCAACACTCACAAGGCAAATGGCTAATTGGGTCATGATATTGACAGAATATGACATTGAGTATGTAGAACAGAAAGATATCAAGGGATAGGTAGTCGCAGATCAATTGGAAAAAGCACCTATATATTTAGAGAACCCCTTAGTATCAAAATTTCTAGACGAGTCAATTTTCAATCTCAATATAGCAAATCATTGGAAGGTATACTTTGACAAGTCATATACTCAACATAGGTCAGGAGCAGGAATCTTCTTCATCACACCACAAGGAGATTGCATCTCGAAGTCATATAAGCTATCTTTTCCATGCACCAATAATATTGCAGAGTACGAAGCTCTAGTCATAGGACTCTAAATTGCAGTACATTGGAAAATCATGGTACTTAAGGTTTATGAAGACTCACAGTTAATTATCAACTAAGTCAATGATGAAAAGCTTACCCTGTACAAGAAACTGGTGGAGGATCTCAAAGAATTCTTCATAGACATCACAATTGAGAAAATACCAAGGGTAAACAACAAAGCGGTTGATGTTATGGCATCAATTGGATCATTGTTGGATATACCACAAAATTTCCTTAAGGATGAATTCCTGGTTGAGCAGCTTCTCATACAAACTTTTGAGGTACCAAAATCTGAGTTCATGTGCAAAATCGTTGGTCCCAATGATCCTTGGTACCATGACATATTCACCTACCTAAAAATAGGAGTCCTCCCTACTAACATCACCCCAAACCTTAAGAGAGCCTTTATCAAAAATTCATCACATTTTGCCATCTTAAGTAATACCCTCTATCGTAGAAGCATTGAAGGAACCCTCTTGTGATACCTTAACCTCGAGGAACTTTGACTTCTTTGATTGAGGTAAATTATGCTATTTTTGGTTCACATTCTAGTGGTATGACCTTGGCCAAGAAACTATTGTGGACTGGGTACTACTGGCCTACAATGGAGAAATAAGCTCATGACTATGTTTGAAAATGTTTACAATGCCAACATCATGGGGACCTCATCCATGCACCATCTCAAGAGCTCCAACCAATTATAAAACCTTGGCCCTTTTCACAATGGGGGCTCGATCTCATCAGAAAAATCACACCCACCTCATCTAATGGACACAAGCTCATTATCACCGCCACAGAGTACTTCACAAAGTGGGTAGAAGCCATTCCCATGACCTACATCACATGAAAGCATATTTCCAAATTCATCTTCAATTACCTCATTTGTTGTTATGGTGTTCTTCAAGCCCTTATCTTTCATAATGGGACACCTTTCAAAAACCAACATGTTCGTGAGCTATGCCAAAAATTCAATATCCAACATCACTTCTTCATCCCATACTACCCCTAGGGTAACGACCAAGCTAAGGCTACCAATAAAACCATCTTGAAAATCTTAAAGAAAATAGTTACTGAAGTTGTTCATGACTGGCACCTATAGTTAAATCTTGCCTTATGGGCCTATCAAATGAGTATTTTCATACCTATAGGTGCAACTCATTTCTCCCTAGTCTATGGATTAGAATCCATCTTTCCCATTGAGGTTGAGCTCCCATCCTTGAGAATATCATTACAAAATCTTATTACTGATGAAGAATATCAAGTGTCATGGTTGAAAAAACTAGAACTATTGGATGAGTGGCGCATGGATACTTTGAACCATCTACAAGTCCATCATAACCGTCTAAAAAGAAGCTATAATAAGAAGATCAAGATTCAGTCATTTCAAGTTGGAGAGCTCAAGTTGAAATAAAATCAGAAGAATGTACTAAATCCAAATAGCAAAGGAAAGTTTGATCCCAATTGCTTGGGACCCTTTGTCGTCATAGCAAGTTACAAGTCAGGAGCATATCAGTTATCCACACCCGAAGGTGAGCCTCTGCAAGAGCCCATCAATAGCTCCCATCTCAAAAAAAAATTATGCCTAAGCTTGCAAGGTATAAATGAAAATTAAAAAAATCATAAAATCAAAAAAAGGATTGAAAACAGTAAAGAAAAAATTGTCCTCTAGTGAAAACTTCGATGGCACTTTGGGTAAGTACTTTGGTGAAAACCCAGCAATCAAGCACCTTGTGTAAATAAAGCACTTTCCATCCACCATGGATTCTTTGGCTTGTTCTACATCACCTTCCATATTTCTTTCGTCACACATCTGTGTTCACATCATAGCTTGATCCTATGTTGGTATCATGTTCCATCCTAGAACTACTTGGCACATTCCTAAGGACAGTGTGTCCTGCCTATATTGGAGTAGTCTATCGCATCACTCTGGGGGCATGTTCTTATACCTACATTGGATCGGATTTGTGTATATTCTTGAAATCTTCATCAACATCAAAAAATCTAAAAACATTCATAAAATCCATAAACATCAAAAAATCCAAAACATTCAAAAAATCCAGAAAATCCAAAAACATCCATAAAAATCAAAAAATCCAAAAACATCCATAAACATCAAAAAATCCAAAAACATTCATAAAATCTATAAAATCCAAAAACATCCATAAACATCAAGAAATCCAGCATTCATAAAATTTAGGAAATCCCAAAACAACCTCAAAATATTTCAAAATACCAAAAACATTCATAAAATCCAAGAAATCCAACAACATTCATAAAACCAAAAAACCCAAAAACACCCAAAACATGTCAAAAATCCCCAAAACAGGTTAAAAACAAAAAAAATCAAAAATAGAGTCATCATGTCAAACTACATCATCTCTAAGCTTGAACGTAGGCAAGGCAAATCATTGATCAGCCCCTGAGACACTAGGCCAGTCCTTTAGGATTCTACCATAATAAACTAGCAATCCACACATGTTCATATCTCATCAATAAATGAGTTTGTGTCAGTTGAACTACATGGTCTCTACGTGTATAACGTAGGAAAGACTAATCTTTGATCAGCCTCTGAGGCCCCTAGGATAAGTCCTTAAGTTAGGTTCTTGGTCAAAATCTTAGAAAACTCAAAAAAAATAGAAAATTTGAAAATCAAAACATTTGTAAAACATCTTGAAAATCCAAAAATAGCCTCAAAACATTTCAAAATACCAAAAACATTCAAAAAACTAAAAATCATCCATCCCATTTCATCTTCACCTGCAATAAACATCAATAAACAATCCTCGTCTACAACCTTTGGCAAACCAATTGAAAACAAGTATAACAAATTTAAAAGTGTAAACTCAACCATCAAGGTCTCAAGTCTAGGTCAGTAGGTAAACAAGTTGGTCAATTCTTAGTATCAACAACCTATCATCCTGTTAGTCTCAAAATCATCTGATGACATCATGTCCCGAGATGCATCCTTCCTACACTAGACATCAACATTAGACCTCACCGTAGTTTAGTCTTGGCTAGAGGTATGAAGAACATTGACCTATTTGTTTACTTGCTCTTTTCTTGTGATTTATCTTACTGCACCTATTCCCATGACCTCTCAAGGATGTCTATCTAAAAATATTTAGACAAAAAGGAATGGGGCATTGATCATTATCTTTTATCTAGCATGCTTTTTGGATATTCTTGTAATATAACTTGGTAATACTTGATTTGGTAGGTGTGTATAGAAAACGTTTTGGATGTCTTGTTGACTATTACATGGTTAGGCTTTGTCTTTCTATGTTTTTGTCCAAGGTGTTTGAAATATCTAAAGTACATCCTAACAAGGTTTCGTATGTCAAGTTTAAACAAGAATACTCCTAGTCCATCACACTAGATACCACGCCATCCTGGTTGTTTGTACCTTGATGCATCGTATCTATGTGTGTTATCAAACATAAGGAAAGTTATGCTCTTTACATCCCCAATCCCTGGATAAGCAACGCATCATCATCATTCATCATCATATCTAATAAAATATTGACAACTCATAGACTTGTTGGACTTCTGCATCTTCTCATAATCAAGGGTTGATCCCTCTCATTCTTCTATCCTCTTTCATGCTAACATGCTATCATGACATGCATCGATCTTGCATTCATAAAACGTCACCATACCCATCCTACATACTCATACATATCATCATAATAGGAAACATCATTCATCTCACAGGCATTGCATCATCATTTAAGATGTTTAGGATAATATAGATTTGTTATTCTCAACATCTTAATTCATCTCATTTGCATCATCATTATCATATAGATTTGTTAGTCTAACCATCCATACATCCATCTTGAACCTCTTTGTCGCAAGATCAACCCTAAAATTGAACTTTTTTCCCAATCTCTTGAGGGGCAGTGTACCAATGTACTTTCCATTGGGGCATCCGAAATATCAAAAAAAAATCAAACTTTAATTTTAGCAAGGTTATTCTTTGAACCAACACAATAGGTACATTGCTTCAAAGAGGGGAAAAATGTAGACATGCAAATAATCCTAACATAATGCATCTAATTCTGATCAATTATCATCAAATTCTTCTATTAATCAAATAAAGCAGTTTATTAGATTAATTCACTAATGTCCATCATGTTTAATTAAATAAATCAATTTGTTTAATTAAATCCTCAAATTCATCTTATTTGATTAAATAAATCAAATGATTTAAATCAAATATCATAAATTCACTAACCCACTTAAAGTTAATTAAATTATGAATTAATTAATTTTAATCACCTTCCAATCATCATTAATAAATTCTCTAGCTTTTAAATCCCCAAGAGTTATTTATCAACCCCTGATTAACTAACCCACTTGCACATGAAAATAGTTTCTTTTAATTAACTAGTTACCCCATTTATCCTCTCAAAAGTATATCCTAGGGAATACTCCTTCATTAACTCCCTTTATTTGACTTTCTTACCAAACAATTTCCCTCCAAAACATCTCAACCACATTCATTTAATACCTCTTACATCTCAACCACATGCAAAATGTGTTCAATCCCCACCCATTAGCATTGAGACAAGTGTCCCAATCTCATTGGCTCTCTTTTAGTCCCACATTCCTCTCATCTCTCCATTTTGTAATCCTTCAACCTATAAATAGAAGCCACTTCTACTTGAAATCCATCCACAATCTTATGCATTTGCACTATAGGCACATTCATCTTGCACTTGATGACTCATCTTTGCTTGTTTGTCATTTTGAAAGCTTATCAAGGGGGTGGGAAAGGGAATACTTTTCACATTGAAGGAGCGCCACTCCCACTATGGGATAGGTTTTGTACTTGCTTCAAATGCTTTCAATTAGTTTCTTTGGTCTTTTAATGTTTTGTTTGTATTATCAAGTATGTTTAAATATCTCATAGGAATACTTGGTTTGCTTTGTTTAATTTGACTTCTATGATAATGTTTGTTAAGGTTTAACATTATGCAGATTTAGTGTTTACAAACATCCATCTTGGGCATCTCATAAGGCATTTCAAAATTCCCTTCCACATTGACTCTTCTTTCATATTCTTCAATTCCTTTACAATTTATTCTTTCTTAACATTTTATTTTTCATACACCTCTAGCTTTCACAATGAAATATAAAGCATCTTCTTTCATTTGATCCACCCATTTCTTAGTTACTTTTTAATATGAATGATATTTATGCACACTTTCTATAACTTCTTTCTTAATAAATCCCTTAGAAATAGGAATTTCAGAGGTAGGCATTGCATCTATAGGTAAAGTAAATGTATCCACAATAGACCTAAGATAAGATGTTAAGACTTTCACTTGTTTAATTTAATCCTTTATATGCTTCTCTTTCTCTTTTATTTGAATCAATTTAGTTGTAGATACTTGAAAGTTATGAATATCACCTTCATGTGTCAAAGGGCTAAGATCTACTTTACTGATGTCAAATTCACTCTCATTGGCTTCATCTACACTTTTATCTAAGGTAGCCTGAGCTAATTCAACACACATATTTTTGGATGAAGGATCAACTGTCAACCTTGATGTAACCTTGGTTTTCTTAGGCTTTGTAGACTTATGGATCAATTAGCAATTGTGTCAAATTCAAGAGCAACTAACTGGATAACTCTCCTTTTCTTTAGAAAACTTTGTTACATCCATGAAGAATTGGGCATCTCTGAAGAACTTTAGGTGTTCATCGATGATAGTTCAAATGCTAAAATAGGATTAGGAACACCCAACACAAGAACCTTGTTGTTGGGAAGTGCATCACCAATTTTTCTCTCAGGAGGAGAATGGGGTTCATCAAGAGGCAGTGACAAGATACAAATAGAGGGAGAAATATAGGGAATTAATTCCTCATCATTAGTGGTGGAACCCCTATAAATGCTTTGTGTTCCACTTAAAATTTTGCAAAATCTGGTTATTTTCATGACCTAGGGCTTAGGGTTCCATTTATTATCATGTCTTAGGCTTTTTGAGTTGCTAAAACCCTTTCCAATAAATCCTAAGTTTAAGTCCTTTGCAAATGTTATGTATTTTTGTTGACCTTTCATTGTTGGTTCCCGGTCTTTCAAGTCACGACTTATGTTGTTAAGTTTGTCTTGTTACCGGCCCTCAAGTCCTAGCAATCTTGGTTGTTACCTACCATTTTATTAAAAAAATATTGCCTTATGTTAATGCAGGTTGAAATTCATCAAAATATTTTTCAGGTCCTAAGTTTGGGTTTAATATTTTTAGGTCTTGTATTGAGTCTTTATGTTCCTATCTGTCATTTACCTAATAGTCAGCACCTTTTAAGAACTAACTATTTGCACGTGGAAAATCCTATATCAAGACTGTGAGAACTGTGTGATTGAATTTGGACCGCTCCACGTGGCCCCACTCACTTTTATTTTCCATTAAAATAATTTCACAGGCTAGCAAGTGAATGCTAAGTGTTTTCTTGCAGTGGTGGGCCCAACGTCTCTCAATGTTAATAAGCGACAATTTGAGTGAATCAACGGTGGAGATTGAATGACACAGCTACATCTAGGTCATTCCCCACTTCCCCATTTTATTTTAGTTTACATTAAAATAATATCACAGGGTATCGGGTGGATGACATGTGTCTCTTGTTAGAGCAACCCACCGGACTTTGAAGGAAGCAAGCATTCCATTTAAATGGGATCAACAGTAAATATTAGATAACATGGATCAATCTTGAGCACTCCCTACCATCCTGTGGGGGAACCACTGATGGGGTCATTGTAATCCTCATCATTTAATTTATCAATCCAAGGCAGTGTCCATGGCTGTATGCAAGAGAGAAAGTAGAAAACTTGTTTGGCAATCTATTATATAGTCTATTCTACTTGCATGAAATAAATCATATTTGCATGAAACAAAATTTGCATGAAAGAGAACTAATCTAAGGAACACTTTCATGAATTGAAAATACTAAAATACTTCACACTTTCTAGAAATGAAAAGATTTCTCATATTCAAATTTAATCTAGAAATCTAGAATTACATTGTTGGTAAATGAAACTAGATCTATCCTATTTCCTCAGGCTGAAACAAGCCTTTCTAATCCCCTCCTTTTGATCAAATGATTACATTTTATTTATAGAATAATTCATATTCTATATCAATCCACTAAGAATGTGGATCCAAGATACTATTTTTGAGGGGTCGTTTATAAAACTTTAAGAAACTTGAAGTTGTTGTCCTCCATTACGCCACTTTTGTCTCAGTCATTTTCTGATGCTTACTACTACTTCCCTAATACAAATCATGCCAAATTATCAAAAGGGTTTTTAGATATTCCAATATAGTTTCCAAATAATTTTCAATTTTCAAATTTTGTTGAGAAATGAGGGAGATAACACTATTTTACTGAGACTGCATTTTTTACTATTTCTAAATGCCTGATTTTTATCAAGTCTTCAGTTATCCACGTGAATTAAGGAATTATTCTTCACTTTTCTTGCCAAAATCATTGATCATTAACATGAATAACATTTTATAATCATGCAACAACATTTTATTGATGTGGTAGCTTGAGTTATCTTTGGTGGAAGAAGGAATCATGAAATGTAATAACTATGAGAGATCTTTCAACTCAACATGAAACAAATACTTATCCCATTAATTTTGGAATAATTGATGCTCCATGATTTTTTATAAATGTAGGAGTGTGTTTGGATTCTTCTCTATCTTCTCATTACTTCTTCAAATCCTTCTAAATCTTTCAGGAGTTAACTGCTTCAAGTGTCTAGAGCTCTCTACTGCAAGTATCTATGAAGCTTCTTCTTCCCATGAGTTATTTAATAAGTCATTTATCTACATTATATCATCTTAAACACTTCATGGAGACATATTAGAGGAAATTTGGATCACATTTAATTACTAAAAATAAATCAAACATTTACTTTATATTCTACTTTAAACAAGCTAAAGAACTTTCAATCATCACTCAATTCCAATTTAACATTAATACATTAAGAAGAAAGAGATTATTTTATTTGATAAAATATGAGACAATTTAAGGTCTCATCATTTTCCCCCACACCTAAAAGGTTGCAAGTCCCTCTGCAACTCATAATGAGCCTTCAAATTTAATAAATTCATCATTTTTTAGTAGTTCCTCCGGGTAGCTCCTGAAAGCTCCTGAAGTGCTCCTGAGTGTAACAACCTATCCTATACATAAAATAAAAATTCCTTAATTTTTATAACTTTTAACAAAGTAAACGAGTAAATAACATTGTAATAAAAAATTTCTTTTCTTTTCAAATTGAAATACATCATATAAATACAATTTCAAAGCTTTTCACAATAAAATGACTTTTACCATTTCAAAATGAATAACAAAGTACGAAAGTATAAGAGTACATACACAGCTTAAACAACTTTTGCACAAATAGAAGTAAGACGGTCCAGGATCTTCCCTTTCAAATCTTGGTTCTTCATATGTCTGATTTTGGAGGAGAAACACCACTCGGGTGTTTTTTCACCAACCACAGACTAATATTGTGGTCCCCCGCACATTCATTTTTCAATGAATGGCCCTCCCTTCATCGAAGAGATTGGTTGAGCAACCAATTCCGTTAACCAATTGAGCATAGTGGTGTTCCCTACATAACTAGATTCTTGTATCCCACAATCCCAAACTAGTATGTACTTATTGGATCACTATGAACTAACAATGTAATCATCTCCCAATCTAAGAGGATGTAGGTACATTACATTACTATGACCATAGTATTTTGGTTTAGCAAACGACTGAGTAAGTCATCTATCACTTACACTACTCAGGGCCAATTTGACATTGGGCTACCTTACTCTATGCATAGGCTATGTCCTTCAATGGGTTCAGTTTACCCCAGACTTCCTACCTCAAACAGTCTACTAGAAATGGGCCAATAAACAAGTATCTAATACCCTAACTCTTGATTCCAAAAATCTTTATCCTAGGAGTGAAGCTTGTCAGAGTTAACCTAATAACATAAGCTAAGGATCATAATTAGTTTGACGTCATTTTGTTCCTAGTAGATAGTATTTACTCTACGTATTCTCCATATACGGAGATCATACAAAATTGTAAACTCAAGCAAATGCACATAAAAATCCTTCAAAGCATAATGCATATTAAGTTAAGCTATCCTTAATCCTTTTAAACAATTGATTCCCGTCTGAAAACCCCTTTTTCCATAAATACTTATTTTAATCTATTAATAAAATATATTGATTTTTCCAAGCATTTACCCTTAATTGCATTGATATTCCCTTATGAATTTATTTTCTATGAAGCTTATCAAAACAATATTAATTTTTTAAGAACTATTTTCTTATAACATGCTAATTGCAACAAACAAACTCAAGAATAAAAGAGAATATCATTCAAGAAAAAATCAAAAATTAGATAACATGCCTATGATAATGAGCTTCTCTCCCAGCACTGTTCTAGTAGCAGCTTTCAAAACTCCCAATTGAAGATGGCAGATTGCATTTTATCTCTCTCTCAAATATAGAAAACTATTTCTAAAGCACTCTTCTAAACAACACTTCTCTACTAGAAAATGCTATTTCACTTCTTCCTAAAAGGTATTTTAGCACAGTCTAAAATTTGCAGCTGTTAAAAGCTCTAGTTCTCACACTCTAAGTAATATGATGAAATGCAACATTAGCAAACTCACTGTAGCTTAGAAACTAAACAAGATAACTCTCCAATTCGCCAAAGATAAATTGTACAAGATATCTTTCAATGGATGGATGGGCAAGTATTTATAGGCCCATATTAGCAATTGTTTCCTCCATTTTGGGCATGTAGAATGAAAACTAGGCGTATAAACTCAATCAAACGTCACTTGGAAAGTGTCTAAACCCTAAGTCACCTTACAAAGGAGTAATTCGACTTCCATAGAGCTCGCAAACGCAAAAAATTCCAACTCAAATCTTAGAAAATGCCACCTCCAAGAAACATGTTTTTGCCAAGCGTATAAAAATGAATGACTCACTTTATTGCATTTTTGGTCAAGTTTCAGCTTGTTATAGCACAAAATCTTTGGTTGGCATTTCCTATTTTCTAGTTTTGAAAGCTTCCTCCTCCATTTTTGTTGCGTTGAAGCCTTCCTCATTTTCACGTGAAAGCTCTTTGCTAAGTTTTATTTATTTTTCAAATGTTTGCATTCAAATATTTGTCTCATAGAAATGTTCAGTACTTTTATGAAGTTCTATATTTCCTTAAGACTAGCAGCTAATTTTTTTAAATACTCATCTCCAATAAACTTGCATATGTTAAAAGATATAATTCTTTTAACTTTATTATTTGGAGTTCAATATTTATCCTTTAAAATATTTGTAAATATTTTCACTTTGGAGTTTATAAATGTTTTCACTTTAAATATTTAATATTATATATTTATATATTTTATAATATATGTATTTTATTTAAGTATTAATATATTTATATCTATAAATATATATATATCTGACATTACTATCGTAATGTACATATATATATATATGCATATATTAATTTAACATTAATATATATATTCTATACTTTATAAAATATATATATATATAAATATTTACACATTCATTTATGTATTTATGTATATATCATAAATTATAATCACATTATTGATATATACATTTATACATACATATATATGTAAATTTCCTAGATAATAATATTAAAATATTATTTTCACCAAAGATATTAGGCGGGGTGTGTAAGTATATACATGCGTATAACCATATATACTCTTGTGTATACATATGTATGTGTATATACATGCTGACACATGCGTATGAGCACATCCATCTGCTTAACGTATGTATGTATCAATATGTCTATACATCTAGATACGTGTACACAATGTATACATGTGTATACGTACCCACTCAACCTTTAACACATATCTATCACATCATTCATACAAGGAGTCACAATATAGTAAGTCTGACATTTAAAAAATCATAACTCATAAAGCACAAGGAAGTAAATCAAACTCCTAAAGCCTATGGATGACTTATCAGGACTAACTTATCTAACTTGGGTCCTCTATACCCTTCATGATGTGTGTGTGTATGCTCAATTGATTAACATTACCGATTAAATGACCAATACCCCTCTCCCAAGTGATATTTCTCCTCTGCCTGGAGGATTTGTTCTCATACCTGCATTCACAGTTATAAACTCACGGCAATCAAATGCTCACAAAAATAGTAGTATATATAAATTTCGTAATATATAACAAAATCACACATTAACCTCATAATGCACATTTTTCACCATGATTAACATCAATTGAATAACATAAGAATGAGACAATCATTAATGTATAAAAACTCATATTGATAACAAGGTGCATCATATATTTATTCATTCATAAAACTATCTTTACAAACACATGATCCTTAGGATGCTAGAGAGCAAAGGAGATGAGAAAACGTTGATGAAAAAACTCCAACACAATCTCAAAATCCAGAAAATTAAAAATCTTCAGCACTATGGATTGTGGAAATCTCATAGCATTACATGATCCTTATTCAATACTAATAGCCTAGTAGCTATACAATCGGGGTGTAACATACTCCCCCCCTTAGGAATCATCGTCCTCGATGACTTAAGGTATTATTTCAATCATAAAAATTCAAATACATAAATTTTATTCATTATTCTCAAAATCTTTGAGAATATTTGGAAATTTTCGTAGAATTTCCTCATAGTCTTCTCACATTGTCAAATCCTCTATGTACTGATCCCATTGAACTTTCCATTGAGTGACATCTCTATTGCACAAATGAAGTTTATGCACTTCCAGCACCTTTACGGGCTCGAGAGTTATTACTCTAGGATCCTTTACCTATAAAAAAAGTCCAATTAGTAACATGACTATCTCCTAGAATGTACTTTTTAAGATAGGACACATGGAAGACATTATGCATTTTGGCAAGAGCTGGTGGTAAGGTGATTAGGTAAGCTACAGGGTTGATTTCCTCAAGGACTTCAAAGGGGTCTACATAATGAGGAGACAACTTAGAAGATTTTCCAAACTTGATGGAACTCTTATGAGGTTTGACTCTCAAAAGTACCTTGTCACCTATAGCAAAATTATGGGGCACTCTTTTGGCATTTGCATAGCTTTTCTATCGACTGTTAGCTTTTGCTAACCTTTGCTTAATAACCTTCATTTTCTCATCCATTTATGCTAACATTTTAGGTCCAAGACTTATTCGATCCTCAAGTTTATCCCAACTTATCAAAGTTCAACACTTACAACCATATAGAGCTTCAAATGGAGCCATTCCTATAGTAGAATGATATGAGTTATTGTAAGAAAACTCGGCCAAAGGTAAGTATTCCTCCCACTTATATTGTTGATCCATGCAATATACCCTAAGTAGGTCTTCTAATACTTGATTTACCCTTTTTGTTTGCCCATTCATTTTCAGATGATATGGTGAACTTATATTTAACTGTGTCCCAAGTGCAGAAAACAAAGTTTGCCAAAATCTAGAAGTAATTCTTGCATCCCTATCAGAAATAATCTTCTCAGGAATTCCATGCAACCTGAATACTTCTTGTACAAACTTTCTTGCAATAACTAGTGCTCCATCAGTTAAATTTCCTAGTATAAAGTGTGCCACTTTTGCCAATCTATCCACTACCACTAGTATGGAATTATGTCTATTCCTAGACATAGGTAATCCTTGTACAAAATCCATACTAATTATTTACCACTTCCATTCTGGTATTTCATGAGGATATAACAGTCCTGTAGGATGATGATGTTTAGCTTTTACCCTTTGACACTCAAGACAACTTGCTACAAACTTAGTTGCATCTCTTGTGATTCCTTTCCAGAAATATAAGGGTTTCACATTTTCCATCATTTTCGTCACTCCAGGATGACAAGAATAAGGTGCTTCATGAACTTCCTTCCATACCAAATTTCTTAATTCTTTGTCATCAGGCACATACACTCTACCTTTGTACCTTAACAATCCATTGGATTCAAACTGAAATCCTTCATATTTAGAATCTTTTGGATCTTCTTTTTGTGCTTGCTTTACTTGCAAATAGTACTCATCATCTTTGCATTTTTGAAGTACTTGCTCCTTAAAATCGGTATGAATTGCTACTATCGAAGAGATATGGCATCTCCGACTTAAAGCATCAACTACCCAATTTTCTTTTCCTTTGATGTAATTAATGTTGAAGTCATAATCAGCTATCAACTCTAACCATCTCCTTTTCCTAGCATTTAGGTTTGGCTAAGTAAAAAGATACTTTAAACAATTATGATCAGTTTTAAGCTCAAAGGACCTTCCTAGCAAATAATGTATCCACATTTGCAAAGCATGAACTACAGCGGCCAGCTCTAAATCATGTGAAGCATAATTTATTTCATATGGCTTAAGCTTTCTAGATTCATAAGAAATCACTTTTCTGTCTTGCATTAATACTCCTCCTAATCCTTCTCCACATGCATTAGTTATGACTGTAAAATTTCTTTCAGGATCAAGTATTTTAAGAATAGGTGTAGTAGTTAATTTCTCCTTGAGTAGGTCAAAAGCTTTTTGACACTTCTCATTCCATTCAAATCTTTTTCCTTTCTTCTGTAATGAAGTTATAGGAAAGGAAATTTTAGGGAAATTTGCCCCAAATTTTCTATAATAGATCCTGCCAAACCCATAAAACTTCTCACTTCAGATACATTTTTGGGTATAGGCCACTGAACTATAGCTTTAATCTTGGCAGGATCTACTGCAATTCCTTCTGCTAAGATAACATGACCCAGATAATTGACCTTTTTCTGATAGAATGTGCACTTAGATAGTTTTCCATACAGTTTATGCTCTCTTAACCACTGTAAAACCATCTCAAGATGTTTGCTATGTTCTTCTTCATTTATAGAATATATTAGAATATCATCTAGAAAAATCAAAAAAAACTTATCCAGATAATCTCTGAACACATTGTTCATGAGATTCATGAATGCTGCTGGTGCATTTGTCAATCCAAAAGGTAATACAGTAAACTCATAATGTCCATATCGTGTTCTAAAAGTTGTTTTAAAGATATCTTCCTCTTTAATTCTCAACTGATGGAATCCAGACCTTAAATCTATTTTTGAAAATACGATTGATCCTTCCATTTGATCAAAAAGATCATCAATGCAAGGTAATGGATACTTATTCTTAATCGTAGCCTTATTAAGCATACGATAGTCTATACATAGTCTTAAAGTTCCATTCTTCCTTTTGACAAATATCACATGTGCTCCCCACGGTGAAACACTTGGTCTTATCAATCCTTTTGATAATAACTCATCTAATTGTGCTTTCAACTCCATGAGTTCTGTCGCAGTCATTCTATAAGGCACTTTAGAAATAGGTTCGGATCCAAGAACTAGGTCAATGGAAAATTCAAGCACCCTCTTTGGTGGTGAACCAAGTAATTCATCAGGAAAAACATATGAAAATTTCTTTAGAATGGAATATTTTTCCATGTCTATTTTCCCACTTTCCTCAATTTCTCTATCTTCTAGTTCTTGTTGACTATGAAAATCAAAGTTTTCATTTTCATACTCAAGATCTTATATTTTTACTACAAATAGTTTTCACCCTTTCTTCTTAGCTCTTAGAAGTTGCATTGTTGTTATCTACCTAACTTTTACTTCTCTAGGTACTCCCTAAATCTTAACTTGGTTACCATAGTCATCTAAACATTCCATTGTCTTGGCATTACAATCCACTATGGCTCTGTGTCTCCATAACCAATTCATTCCTATAATAACATCATAGGATCCTAGAGGGGAAACATAAAGATTGACTTCGGTTGTGAAAATAGGTAGTTCTATTCTAGCCTCAAACAGACATTGGTCCACCCTTGCTCTTATGTTGTTTGCATATTCAACACTCCATGACATAGCCATGTGTCTTGTCTTTCTATTTAATTGATTTGCTATCTTAGGAGAAATAAAGTTTTCAGTAGCACCATTATAAATCAAAATAGAAATAGGAAAACCAAAAAAATTACATGGTGTCTCAATTGGTGTTACTTGATATTCAGCCTGATGATCATCAACAGTGGCATGAATCCTCTATTGAAACATTGCTTGCTAACTTGGTAGTGCATTTCCATGAGATTGAGTTCTTGAAGTCTTGTTGGGACATTCATTTGCATAATTATCTCCCTTGCAAATAAAACACCTCGATCTTGGACCTCTTTTCGCAACAGCTTCACCAATTTTGCTTGTACTCTCAGTTGCTTTGTTAATGTTGCCAGTGTTGGGATTTCTCCTCTTGCGATCTCTTTTGAAATATTTTCCACCATAATGAAATCTTTTTCCCTTTGATTTATCAACACCTTGTATAGGTTCTTCCTTCTTAGGAACTATTTTATTAGTAACCTCAGCCTCTTTCTTGTGTTCCTTCCTTTCTTGTCATGCAGATTTTGTCTTCAGTTTATGTTCTTGCTTCACAGCCTTTTCATATACTAAGTCCATAGTAGTTGGTCCATGCATATCCACTTCTCCACCAATCTTACTATTGAGTCCTAAGAAGAATTTTTTGATATGAAAATGTTCATTCTTATGGTATATTGGGACATAACGAAGAAGTCTAGTAAACTTCTCCCAGTACTGATGTACTATCATGTTTCCCTGTTTCAATTCCTCAAAATCAATTAACTTTTGGTCATAGAAGAGCTGGGGTAACCATATCTTTCAGAATATTTCAACAAACTCATTCCATGTCAATTTCCATGAGCTTATACCCAATTCCAATTTCTTGTTCATCCGCCAGTTAGAGGCTTCACCCGCTAACTGATAAGCACCCCAAGCTGCCTTAGTAACTTCGTCATAATTTCTTATTTCAAAGTACTTTTCCATTTGTACTAACCATACTTCACCTTTGTCACCTCCAAAACTTCCATCAAATTTAGGAGGGTATATCTTCTTCATATCCCTTGTTAACTCAGTGGACACTTGTTTCTTCTTCTTTTCAATAGACAGAGTTGGAGATTTCTCCTTCTCATGATTATGATTAATGTCTTTTCCATGCAAAGAACTTTCCTCTTCATTATTGGCAATAAGTATCTCAACTGCTTTTTCCTTTTCAAGATTGGAAAATCTCGTTAGAATCTGATCTAGCTTTGCTTCCATTCCTGTTGGTTCTTGTTTGCCTTCACGACTAGTTCCAGGATTGCTTCGTGATCTTTCATAAGTTCTCACCATTATTATAAGATTTTTTTAACCTAAACGTTCTATTCATGTTAATCTTACTATCATTTTACTATTAAGTAAAGTATATACTTACTAAGAAAACACATGCATATAAACAATAAAGTTCACAATAGATATAATTGATGAAAAACATCATTTTATTCATATTAACAGGAATCAATATTTCGTTGATTACATAGATGGGCTTTTCAAATAGTCAATAGGAGAGTAAGATTCACTCTCAGACTCGTAACTTAAGGGGGTATATCCTACAGATTGTGACAATTGTTGTTCTCTTTTGTTTTCTTTATCTCTAATTTGTTCATATCTATCCCAAAATGGGTAGTATCCTTCGGATTTATTGTCCAATACATAATTGTGTAAAGCAATATTATTATGGTGTTCATCAACAATTATGTCTACAATGTTCGTAAACATTTGTTCATGAGACAATTTCGCCATTGGTGGTGTGTTTGGCATATAGCCTTCAGACTCTTTACTCAAAGAAATTTCTATCACCTCAGCTAGTGGTTGAACCCTTGGGTCCCTACAGATAAGTGCAAGGTTTGTACTTTCTTCAGATGGCATATCTCTGGAGAGTGGTAACATATTCGATTCCTCAGGTAAAACTGCAGGAAGGTAGTTATACATTGCCTCCATCTTCATCTTTCTCTTCTCAAGACTGATTCGAGAAAGTGCATGACTGAAGGTTTTTGTATCACTCAACCATATTGCATTGTCGTAATTGGTTCCTTGAATGGTTCTAACAATAGATTTTTTTCCTTCTTGGCTTTCAGGTAGCGTTCATTTCCAATAACAAACTTTTGAGTTGTCGATCCGATACACACCATCCTGACACAAGAATTTTTCACAACATTAGATAATGTTGGAAAGGAAAAGCTAATGAGCTCATAGGTTCCAGAGTTAAACCTGGGTATGATACCACATGTAACGACCTATCCTATACATAGAATAAAAATTCCTTAATTTTTATAACTTTTAACAAAGTAAACGAGTAAATAACATTGTAATAAAATTTTTCTTTTCTTTTCAAATTGAAATACATCATATAAATACAATTTCAAAGATTTTCACAATAAAATAACTTTTACCATTTCAAAATGAATAAAGAAGTACGAAAGCATAAGAGTACATACACAACTTAAACAGCTTTTGCACAAATAGAAGTAAGACGATCCAAGATCTTCCCTTTCAAATCTTGGTTCTTCAGATGTCTGATTGTGGAGGAGAAACACCACTCGAGTGTTTTTCCGCCAGCTACGGACTAATATTGTGGTCTCCCACACATTCATTTTTCAATGAATGGCCCTCCATTCGTCGAAGAGATTGGTTGAGCAACCAATTCCGTTAACCAACTGAGCATAGTGGTGTGTCCTACATAACTAGATTCTTGTATCCCACAATCCCAAACTAGTATGTACTTATTGGATCACTGTGAACTAACAATGTAATCATCTCCCAATCTAAGAGGATGTAGGTATTTTACATTACTATGGCCATAGTATTTTGGTTCAGTAAACGACTGAGTAAGTCATACATCACTTACACTACTCAAGGCCGATTTGACTTTGGGCTACCTTACTCTATGCGTAGGTTATGTCCTTCAATGGGTTCAGTTTACCCTAGACTTCCTACCTCAAACAGTCTACTAGAAATGAGCCAATAAACAAGTATCTAATACCCTAACTCGTGATTCCAAAAATCTTTATCCTAGGAGTGAAGCTTGTCAGAGTTAACCTAATAACATAAGCTAAGGATCATAATTAGTTTGACGTCATTTTGTTCCTAGTAGATAGTATTTACTCTATGTATTCTCCATATACGAAGATCATACAAAATTGTAAACTCAAGCAAATGCACATAAAAATTCTTCAATGCATAATGCATATTAAGTTAAGCTACCCTTAATCCTTTTAAACAATTGATTCCCTTCTTAAAACCCCTTTTTCCATATATACTTCTTTTAATCTATTAATAAAATATATTGATTTTCCCAAGCATTTGCCCTTAATTGCATTGCTATTCCCTTATGCATTTATTCTTTATGAAGCTTATCAAAACAATATTAATTTGCTAAGAACTATTTGCTTATAACATGCTAATTGCAACTAGCAAACTCAAGAATAAAAGAGAATATCATTCAAGCAAAAATCACAAATTAGATAACATGCCTGTGATAATGAGCTTCTCTCCTAGCACTGTTCTAGCAGCAGCTATCAAAATTTCCAATTGAAGATGGCAGATTGCAGTTTATCTCTCTCTCAAATATAGAAAACTCTTTCTAAAGCACTCTCCCTAAACAACACTTCTCTGCTAGAAAATGCTATTTCACTTCTTCCTAAAAGGTATTTTAGCACAATCTAAAAATTTTTGCTGTTAAAAGCTCTAGTTCTCACACTCTAAGTAATATGATGAAATGCAGCATTAGCAAACTCACAGCAACTTAGAAACTAAACAAGATAACTCTCCAATTCGCCAAAGATAAATTGCAAAGGATATCTTTCAATGGATGGTTGGGAAAGTATTTATAGGCCCGTATTAGCAATTGTTTCCTCCATTTTGGGCATGTAGAATGACAACCAGGCATATAAAGTCAGTCAAACATCACTTGGAAAGTGTCTAAACCCTAAGTCACCTTACAAAGGAGTGATTCGACCTCCACAGAGCCAACAAACGCATAAAATTTCAACTCAAATCTTAGAAAATGCCACCTACAGGAAACATGTTTTTGCCAGGTGCATAAAAATGAATGACTCACTTTGGTGCATTTTTGGTCAAGTTTCAGCTTGTTACAGCACAGAATCTCCGGTTGGCATTCCCTATTTTCCAGTTTTGAAAGCTTCCTCCTCCATTTTTGTTGCGTTGAAGCCTTCCTTATTTTCACATGAAAGCTCTTTGCTGAGTTTTATTTATTTTTCAAATGTTTGCATTCAAATATTTGTCTCATAGAAAATTTTGATACTTTTATGAAGTTCAATATTTCCTTAAGACTAGCAACTACTGTTTTTAAATATTCATCTCCAATAAACTTTCATATGTTAAAAGATATAATTCTTTTAACTTTATTATTTGGAGTTCAATATTTATCCTTTAAAATATTTGTAAATATTTTCACTTTGGAGTTTATAAATGTTTTCACTTTAAATATTTAATATTATATATTTATATATTTTATAATATATGTATTTTATTTAAGTATTAATATATATATATATATTTCTGACATTACTATCGTAATGTACATATATATATTTATATATATGCTTATATTAATTTAACATTAATACATATATTCTATACTTTATAAAATATATAAATATATAAATATTTACGCATTCATTTATGTATTTATGTATATATCATAAATTATAGTCACATTATTGATATATACATTTATACATACATATATATGTAAATTTCCTAGACAATAATATGAAAATATTATTTTCACCACAGATATTAGGCGAGGTGTGTACGTATATACATGTGTATAACCATATATACTCTTGTGTATACATATGTATGCGTATATACATGTCGACACATGCATATGAGCACCTCCATCTGCTTAACATAGGTATGTATTGATATGTCTATACATTTAGATATGTGTACACAATGTATACATGTGTATACGTACCCACTCAACCTTTAACACATATCTATCACATTGTTCATACAAGGAGTCATAGTATAGTAAGTCTGGCATTTAAACAATCATAACTCATAAAGCACAAGGAAGTAAATCAAACTCCTAAAGCCTATGGATGACTTATCAAGACTAACTTATCTGACTTGGTTCCTCTATACCTTTCATGATGTGTGTGTGTGTGTATGCTCAACTAATTAACATTATCGGTTAAATGACCAATACCCCTCTCCCAAGTGATATTTCTCCTCTGCCTGGAGGATTGGTTCTCATACCTGCATTCACAGTTATAAACTCATAGCAATCAAATTCTCACAAAAATAGCAGTATATATAAATTTTGTAAGATATAACAACATCACACATTAACCTCATAATGCACATTTTTCACCATGATTAACATCAATTGAACAACATAAGAATGATACAATCATTAATGTATAAAAACTTATATTGATAACAAGGTGCATCATATCTTTATTCATTCATAAAATTGTCTTTACAAACACATAATCCTTATTCAATACTAATAGCCTAGTTGCTATACAATCGGGGTGTAACACTGAGAACTCCCGAAGTGCTCCTGAAGGCTCCAAAATAGTTCCAAAATAGCTCTAGATAGGTTCAAATTGCTCCTTAAATATTTAAAACTGCTTTTAGATGTTTTTCTTCTTTTGAGTGGATTGAGTAAAATGAAAGAACTTTAAGTTGAATAAGAGTAAAATAATAAAGTAAATACCTGATTTAATCTTACTTTTCCATGAAACCATCATGCATAAGTTGAAGTTCACTTTCTTCATGTTGCATGCAAAGAATTTCTTCAACTTTTGAGAGCTGCAACCTGATTTTTTACGTTGAATACCAACTCAAATTCCTTCATCATTATTTTTCTGCACTACCCAGTCATCCATAATGCCAAAATATCTGCCACAAGTTTTTAGAGCAACAACTTGCATAGAAAATTACATGCTTACAACCTTTGAGAAGAGAAAATAGCATGTGCAAATCAATTATTTGCAAAAATCAAATCTACCATAACCTACTCTACTTAATGGTGTAGAGAGGTTATACATAACTATTAACTGGTTCTGAAAAATATCTTCCCTTTCTCAAAGTATGTTTCCATGCATTCAATTTTTTGAGAGAAGAGAATGACAAGAAGATGACAAAATTTTTGAAACCCAATGCTTCACCTTCCTTTTTAGTGGAAACCTTCTTCATGATTTCTAATTCTAGAAAATACATGGGTTGATTGGAGAGATCTTGCAATCCTTCCTTCTAATCTGTTGCATGCATGACTGAAAACAACTCCTTGTTCTTCAAATATCTGATTGGGAAGCCCTCCATTGACTTCAAAAATCTAATTGGGCAACCATTCTTGGACTTTGAAGGTCTCCAAATAAATCTCCTTTTTGCAAGCTTTTGTAACGAAGATAAGATCTCTTCATTTTATTCTACACCTTTTGCAAGCAATAATCCATCAATTCTTTCCTTTAAGAAACATCATTTGCTAGGATTTGGAGTGATGGTCCTCCAACTAAGGATATTTTGAAATAGATAGGGGGGTTTCTCTTTAGAACTAGTATTTTGGAGGGATTTTGAGAGATGAATCTTTCTTGAGGAATTTCTAAATCTAAAAGTTGTCAAACTAATTTTCTCCCTTCCCTAATGACACCTATCCCCTAAAACAGTGCCAAAAATGATGGGGTCATTGTAATCCTCATAATTTAATTTATCAATCCAAGGCGGTGTCCATGGTTGTATGCAAGAGAGAAAATAGAAAACTTGTTTGACAATCTATTCTACAGTCTATTCTACTTGCATGAAATAAAGGTAATTTGCATGAAAGAGAACAAATATAAGGAACACTTGCATGAATTGAAAATACTAAAATACTTCACACTTGCTGGAAATGAAAATCTTTCTTGGATTCAAATTTAATCTAGAAATCTGGAATTACATTATTGGTAAATGAAACTAGATCTATCATATTTCCTCAGGCCGAAACAAGTCTTTCTAATCCCCTCCTTTTGATCAAATGATTACATTGTATTTATAGAATTCATATTCTATATCAATCCACTAATAATGTGGATCCAAGATCCTATTTTTGAGGGGTCATTTATAGAACTTTAAGAAACTTGAAGTTGTTGTCCTCCATTACGCCACTTTTGTCTCAGTCATTTTCTGACACTTACTGCTCCTTCCCTGCTGTAAATCATGCCAAATAATCAAAATGGTTTTTAGATATTCAAATCTAGTTTCTAGATAATTTTGAATTTTTGAATTTCGTTGAGAAATGAGGGAGATATCATTGTTTTACTAAAACTGCATTTTGACTATTTCTGAATACCTGATTTTTATGAAATCTTCAGTTCTCCACATGAATGAAGGAATTATTCTTCATTTTTCTTGCCAAAATAATTGATCATTAACATGAATAACATGCTATAATCATGCAACAACATTTGATTGATGTGGTAGCTTGAGTTATCTTTGGTGGAAGAAAAAATCATGAAATGTAATAACTGTGAGAGATCTTTGAACTCAACATGAAACAAATACTCATCCCATTAATTTTGGAGTGATTGATGCTCCATGATTTTGCATAAATGTAGGAGTGTGCTGGGAGTCTTCTCTATCTTCTCATTACTTCTTCAAAGCCTTCTAAAGCTTTCAGGAGTTAACTGCTTCAAGTGTCTAGAGCTCTCTACTGCAAGTGTGTATGAAGCTTCTTCTTCCCATGAGTTATTTAATTATTCATTTATCTGCATTATATCATCTTAAACACTTCATGGAGACATATTAGAGGAAATTTGTATCACATTTAATTACTAAAAATAAATCAAACATTTACTTTATATTCTACTTTAAACAAGCTAAAGAACTTTCAATCATCACTCATATCCACTTTAACATTAATGCATTAAGAAGAAATAGATGATTTTCTTTGATAAAATATGAGACAATTTATGGTCTCATCACCCACCTCTGCCTCTTGTCTCTAAGTGGGGAATCGAGCGAGTGCCATGTGGAGTAATCTGAAAGGCAGAATGAACATTAGAGAAGGAAAAATATTAATGAAATATTTTTCCATAAGGTTATGAAGGATAAAATTTGTGCTACTAAAGGGATTCCTCTACACGTGTTTTAAATGCAAGAAAGATCTTTTAATCTTGTTCCTTGGTTGCATCCAAAAGTTATGAGCACAAGCAGCTAGTCTTGTGGTAAATCACGCATATGTTGAAGGCTTGAGGTTTAATCCCAGCCCTTCCCTGCCTCCCCACTGTTGAAAGTTGCTTGAGGGTTAAGGCCAACAGGGAAGCAAGGAGGTTGACACGTAATATTTTCCTTAGTGCTTAGTAGATGGTGGAGCCCACTAATAGGTTGGAAAGCTTTTCCACACGATTTATTATGATTGGGTAAAATAAAACGGCTTCTTATAGTTAGCTTTTTCAAACATTTTTGACTTAATCTCGACGGTTGTCGATCCATCTCATAACATGATCAACGGTCAAGTTTCAAACTTGTGTGGCTAGTTGTCAGTTCACTCACACGAGCTTTCTTTTGAACATTAATGGAGACACTCCAGTCACTCGACCTAAAAGGGTTGTCAGCCATTTTCTTTCACAATTGCAATTGTTGAGAGTTGGAGACTTGGTCTAGAGCTAGAGAATAAGGTGTAAAGAGCTCAACAAAACAGTTATAGAGGCATTGAAGAAATTTTTCTCAGGTAAGTAGGTATCCACACTTTTATGTGTCAATTGTGCATAATTAGTTGGTTTGGGGAATTGTTGAAAGTTATGCAAGCTTTAGGTACTTAGGGTTTGTAAGGGTTTGGTTATTTGCAAATTTCATTGGGTTGGTAAGAATTGTGCATGGTCTGGGAGGGTTTTTGTTCTGAAAGTTTGTTTCTGAGAGCATAAACCATTGAGATTCTTTTGTAAGTGAAAAATCATAAACCCTAGGCCTATTGTACCATGAAAATGAGTGAACCAAGTGTGTCATCCAACCAAAGAGGAAACCCAAATAGAAAAGGGTCAAGAGACCTAAATCCAAGGATGACACACCTAAAATTAAGCCAAATGCACCTGAGAAATTTGTGAAGCCATGGGAAAAGAAGAGAAATTTTTCCATGGAGGTTAAATTCAAGGGTACTACTGAAGAGGGCTACAAGAAAAACATGTTGGCTAGGCACAAAAAGGATGATAACGATGATAAGGTTGGTCCATCTGAGAAGAAAAAGAAAAAGGATAAGGACCGTAAGGCTTATGATTCTTATATGGGGGAACCTAATGTTGTCATGAAAGATGAGGCAAATTATATGAGTGATAAGGCAAAAAATGATCCAGAATATGCCCAATATCTTCTCACTTGCAGGTCAGGAAGACTCTGATGATGGCAAGGTAAATTCTCTAATTTCAACAAAATCACAAAGGTGACATGCATATTTTGATTCTGAAGATGATGAACCATTACAAAAATAAAGCCCCACTTTGGAGTTTTTGTCTAAGGTGCTGACATGGATGAGATGTTTTGATGTTGCTACAATGACGATTTAGGTGCCTTTTGGAAGGTGGGTAAATATTCTTCAGCGAGTATAAAGAGTTTTTGTCTTGTGTGCTTTCCCCCCTTTCTACAAAGATACAAATATCACCGCTTGGGGAGGCTTTGAAATTAAAATGCAAATGAATGTCAAATGTAAAATGTGATTGAAATTGTAATTTGGCCTAAAGCTTGTTTTTCCCATATTTCTGTAAATGGGAATTCAAGGCTAATTACATGGGTCTTTTGATGGTTAAGTATTCGAGCTCATGTAAGAGCAATTTTGTAAATTAAAGCATAGAGGAATAGAATAGTCCTGAGTCTTAGGTGTGAATTCTAGTTTGTGATAGGCATAACATTTTTACAACAATAATAGCATATGAATGAGAATTGCAAATTCTGGAACGATTTCTCTCCCATGTATTTTGTTGTACAAATCATGAATAGAATGATCAATGATCTTTTATTTGTCTTCAATCTCTTTAGTTGAATGTATGGTTTTGTTTTTGCTTTAGTTCAAAGAACTAATTAAATGCTTTAATGAAATCACAGATCTGTGTAATGGAGTATCAGGATTACTAAGTAGTTTTTGTTTTGGATACTTTGAGTTGTTGCAAAGCAATATAACAATAGTCTTTGAATGCTAGGTTTAATTGTTGATGTATTATAGTTTGTTGCAAATATGAATCCGTCACCCATGGATAGAGCACTATTCTGTTAATTTGGTCATCTTTGAAGTAATTGAGTTGGTCTTATTTGTCAGAGAACAAATTCATATTGAAAATCACTTACACACTATAAATTGTTGCAAAGTTGTATGAGATCTACCCATTCCTTGCTTTTAGATAACAATTTGTTAAAGGATCAGCCAAATCCTTGAAGAATTATGTCTCTTTGCAGTTGATAGGAATGTATCTATTAATTAAAATGTTATTGACACAAGAGTATCAATTCAAACATTTTCAGGATCACCCTCTTGGGTTCCACAGAGCCCGAAGTGCAGAAGTAAAGGCCTAGCAACCCTTTACTTGTCCATTTGCCAATCCTTACCCTTGCTAATTATTGAATTATAGAAAATTCATAGGCATCTAATGAGATTAAGTTTGGTTCTTAAAAAATAGCCAACAATTGGGACAACTTTGAGGGAGTAAAAATACAAAGTCGTGTCACACTTTCGGCCAACTAATTAGCACAAGTGAATTTTAGTATTTCTAACTAAAAATCATTTTTTGTCAAACATATAATCTAGTAAGGTTCGTTCTAGCTAGGTTAGATATGTGCACAACTTTTCCAACTAAAATTGTTGGCTAAATGCATATGTAGCACCACTTTGAGGCCAATTTACCAAAAAATTAAAATTATTTGAAAAACTTAATGTTTCAACAACTCCTACTCATGTAAATAATTTTTTTTTTAAATATAAAAATACCCTTTTGTAGATTCATAAGTGTATTTTTCAAAAATATATATATTTTATTATTATTATTATTATTATTTATTTATACTAAAAGTAGGTTATCAACAAAAAATATTAGGCTAATTGTCATGTGAAGAAAAAATACTAAACTTATTAAAAAAATTTGAAAAAATATGATGTACTAGATAAAAGAATCTATATCAAGATGGTATAATTATTTTTCTATTTTAGGTGAATTGTTAATATGAAAGTTGATGTCGAATGAAAACAACTATGTTTTAATTCATGCACATTTTAATATTTATTTAAAAAATATATATTTATCAAAATTAGAAAGAAATATATCCATGCATTAAAGTTACAAATTATAAATATACAAAAAAATTGAAGGGAAAAAAATAAAATTTATTATATAAAGATTGGCGTCTCAGGTAACTTCATTTTTTAGCATTTTATCAACAACTAAATTATAGTGTCAATTTATAAAAAAACTATATTCAAATAATTTTATAATTTTTTCAAAAAATACAAACATTAAATATACTAAAAAATACACATTTTATTAGTTTACATCATTTCAAAATTCAAAACATATATGCCACTTTTTAGTGATTCAACTTTAAAAGTTGGATCGGTGTTGGTTGTTTTCTTTATAAAAGTGTGACATGGCTTTGTACTTTTATCTGAGGATCTATGTATTAGCTTTCTTCAGCTCCTTGAATTATCATTTAGCTTTGATCTCTTCTTCCTTATTTTGGATCAATTTCACATGTGTTTGTAAGGCTGTTCCCCTTGTTCAAGTCTTCATCATCACCACCTACCTGAACTCTTTGTTGTGAACTTGAAACAAAAACTGAGACTTGATCAATGGTGGAAGAAGAAGAACCCTTTTGTCTGTCACTCCTCTTCCTTGAATATGTATCTTTATCTTTTGGTTTTATAGCCATAGCTTTAAATACCTTCTTCCTTACCCATTCTTTTGACCTCCTAATAATGTGAGTTGTCCTCTTGCCTAATTATCTCATCTTTGTATTTTTCCAATGAATAGATGATAAAGGTTGTATCTAAATATTTTCAAAATAACCAAGATCAATCAAGTTGACCTGTCATCTTCAATCCCAGTCGCATTCCAACCCAACCTGAATTCTCTAATTTGTTCAATAGTGAGCTTCATCCAATCCCTCCTTTGAACTTCAAAGTCATCCTCACAATCTTCGCATAAGTCTTCAATTTCTAGGAAATGACAATTATTTGCACCAAGGTTTAGATTATCCCTAACATACCCTTTTCCATCGAAGGGAAACCTCATGATGTAATAATATAACTTTAGCTTTACAATTGATCGTTTGCTATTGAGAGCATTAGAAGTATATTTATAGCTATAATGATTGAGACCAATAGGAAAAGGAATGCCATTTTTCCTCTTATCTTTGCATCTCTTATTAACCACACCAATCTACCTACAAAGTTCAATCAAAACAAGCTTTTCATCTACATATCTCAACAACATATATGGATATCCATCGAAGCCTCTAACTCAGATATAGATGAACCTCAACAAACTAGATGAAATAACTCCCATACTATATAATAATAGCTAGTACCTCTAGAGATATTCTGAGTCTAGTGTTTCCATGTAGCTCTCTCATTGTCAACATAGTGAAAGCATCATTTACCCTCCAAAAAAATTTATAACTTTGTTCCAATTGTAACTACGAATAGAAATTATAGAGTTGAGTCATGTTGTCATATATCCCATTGTTGTTGAGCCCTAGCCAATTTTTCATGTTTGTAATGGCATAAAAGAGATAGGATGGCATATAAAAACACTGGTTTGACTCTCAATTTGAGTTAGATGAATATACAACTTATCACTAATAATACCTCCCCAATCAATGAATTGATTACTTTCACAAATGATGGTAATGAATAGATACATCTGTGTTTCAAAATTATCTAAAATTTTCAACCTGTTAAAGAGGACAACCATGTTGGAAGCATCATTGACAAAAAGGGATCTATGAATCACCCTTGGCAGTTGTGATTTTCCTCCTTTGGGTGCTATTAACTAATTTCTCACTATGGTATTGAGGCATTAATTTTTATTTTTAGAGAAATATTTTTTCAGTATTTTCTTTATTTATGTTTGTGAGTTGGTCTCTAGGAGGCAACTTGAGAATGATTCTAGAGAAATGGCATCGATCATCACCACTAATTTATTGTCTGCAATTTGAATTTCTTTGGTTTCTGATGTATAATGCTTTTATGCACTCTAAGACAAGATCAAGACATTGGACTACCATCAATAGCCTACGGCGTGAGCTAACCCACTTTCAAACATCTTGTGTGTCAATAGAGATCTCTTCCCTTCTTCCATAGCTTTCCAAAAATCATGTATGCTAATATGTCCCAATTTTGTATGAGATCTCTAGAAGTGTGCTTTCAAGTACCGAGATGAATTTATAGCCTTATATTTGTATTTCATTTTTCCAAAAAATCATCGGAACTTATGAATAATTATAATCTACTTGGCAGGAAAATCGCTTCTTGTAATGCCAGAAAATAAGTGGTAATGAGGTTCATTTGTGACAATCACCAATATCCACACTCACCAATTAACTTTATTCTGATCTTGGCTTATGCATGCACTATCAATCAAAATATATTAAATTCACCTTCCTTGGAGCTACTTGATTAAATATCCTCTTATCCACATACAAATCTTCCCTTCGATAAATCCATTGTGTGCCTATTGTTTTTATTCTTCCACATTTTGTATATAGGCATTCCACATTTTGTATATAGGCAGCAAGGATACTGGTTTCATAGCTTCATTATGGATAGTGTGTGATCATTATAGTCCATGTGACCACATTTCTTCAAGGCATTATATCACAGAGCATGCTCTTTCTTATATTTCCACACTGCATACATGATTACCAAGCCACTTGCAACTAGAAAATCTGAAATAAATTCCCTCCACTCTGCTTTGATAAATCCCCTCCATTCTGCCACTTGCAAGTTTGGTCTGTAACTTATCTCTTCTCATCTTTTTCAACTCTCTATCCTGATAATGGATCACTGAGTGTGATCCGAAATATTGATGAAAAAAGACTACCACACAATCAAATCCAGAAACAATTAGATTTAAATTCATATGAGTTGTGGAAATCTAATTACATTGATCGATACCCTATTCTAAAATCCTTCATTTGGCATAGGTTTGGGAGGATGCTGGCAAAGGTCGTAGAATTTGGCTTCACACCTACCAAAAGCATTAACTTGAAGGTTCCTACAGCATTTTCAACAAATCAATTTTCTGTATATCTTGCAATCATGTGAGCCCATCACTACAAGACATTCTGTCAAATGATCTAGGCGCTTTGTTTATGATCCCAGTAGGGAAAACTTCAAGTATATTGTTAAATAGTTCACATGTCTTCCCTATACTTCCAATTTGTGCCAAATTTGTGCATGGGATAACATCTCTTTGGGTTATTCTGTCAAACAATCATTTTGCTTTATATGCGCCTCCAAATTTTGGATCATGCATTCTTTACAATCATCACATGACATTATTTCAAACGATATACAGACCTTGACTCTGTTTCCTGCCCAAAGCAGTGAGCGCGTAACTCTTGAGAGTTATTATGTCAAAAAAATTACATGACTTGTCTAAATCCCATCAATAAATCTATTTTGTGCCTATCCTAAGAGCTGAACCCGCCTCGAAGGTTTACGACTCCTTTTCAACTAATCCATGTGTGTCTGCAATCATACGAGCCAAGAGAGCACAACTCATTTGAAGTAATCTGTCAAACAGTTTACATGTCTTCTCTACGTTCCCTCATTGCCTTCATTTGCCTAGTTAATTTCTCCAACTTTGTGTAGATCTTGTTGCATAAATCTTCCATTCTAGCGTGGCAAGAAGGATGGTGGTGAGGTTGTGGGACTTGATCTTACGCCTTGTGAAAATGTATTTGCTTGAAATTTTCTAAGGATTTTTTATCAAACCCATTTTGTGTGTTGCCTGAAATTATTGTATCTTAGGAGATGTCATCGTTTTGAAGTATTATGTCAAACAGTTAACTGTCTTTGTCTACACCACCATATTTTGCATCAAGCATTACATGAAATTCCACCTCTGCGAATCAAATTTTCTAGAAAATTTCTGAAATTTCGAGAAAATTTGATTCGCAGAGGTGGAGTTTCATGAGCTGGGCTTAACCAGCACACTCTAGGTGGCTGACGTGGCCCTCTTAATCCCATCCTGTTTCTTGTTCGCTATTTTCGTTAGTAGATGTTTGCCGTTCCCGTTCAAACAGTGATTCCGTTAACGTTCCAATTCAAATTTTGTTGCCGCGCGGAACTTCAGTGGAGGTTCGTAAGTGCTTGATTGCATAAAACAGGAGCGCCAAAGCAAGATATCTGATGCTGAACAGACACGCAAAGTAGGTGGCCACTCCAGTCTATCTCGCCGTTTCACCATTCGCAACAAACAGGTTTCGAACCCGATTAGTTTGTATTTGCCAGCATACTCCCTGCCTATTCCAAAATGGGAGATTTGAAACGAGTATGGACATACATCAACGCGTAACGGAAGAAGGATTTTATCGGATACTGCATTTGGAAATGCTCGGGTAGACATGTATGCAAAATGTGGAAGCATAGACAAGGCACGTGAACTTTTTGACTGAATGCGGCAAAGAAATGTGATCTCATGGAAATCTATGATTGCAGGATATGCACAAAATGCGTTTGTTGAAAAGGATTGAGAAACTTTCAACCGAATACGATTGGCAGGTGTAAAGTCGGACTCTACAGCCTTTGCCAGCATCCTCTCAGCCTGTGCCAAAATCGGAGCTTTGGAACAAGTTACGGACATCCATTGCAGGATAACTGATGGAGGAATTTTGTCACATGTAGCTGCAACTGCCCTGGTACACATGTATGCAAAATGTGTAAGTGTTGACAAGGCACGTGAACTGTTTGACAAAATGCCATATAAGGATATGCAAAATGTGGAAGCATAGACAAGGCACCTGAACTGTTTGACATAATGCCTGAAAGAGCATTGTATTCATGGAACGCCTTGATTGCAGGATATTAACAAAAATGAATTTTTTGAAAAGGCTTAAGAAACTTCCAACCAAATGCAATCGGCAGGTGTAAAGCCAGATTCTACAACCTTCGCCAGCATCCTCCCAGCCTGTGCTAAGTGGGAGCTTTGGAACAGGGTATGAACATCCATTAAAGCATTAAGGGTACAGGAATTTTGTCAAGACGTAGTCGCAACTGCTTTAGTAGACATGTATGCAAAACGTAGTTGCAGCTTCAATTTCTGGAGTATTTTTCATATCATAGGTAATCTCTGGAGTTATAATGAATAATCCTTCTACAGTTTACATAGAGTTGGTGGACACTATATATATATATATATATACTTATATATCGTATTGTAGCATAAAATTGTAGATCTTATTGATAATGATGTGATTCATTTTGGGTGTGAATAACAGGAAATTGTTTGGTTGCTTCACAAACAAAATTGAAAAATTTATGCTAATATTTTTCATACACAATCTAACAATATTGAATACTAAATTACTAATAGGTATTCAAGCATCCTCCTAATTCTATTTGTAAACATATATGAATAAAGATCCTATGTGTGTTCATCTTCCCATACTCCTACAAACACATTTATAGCTATTACTCATAAAATTTTACTTCCTTATGTACCTTTGTTTATTTCATTTTGTGAGGAGGTTACAAACTACAATTATTATGGTCCACTTTATGGCCATGGTTTTCTTCATGGTCAACAATGTGAAGGTATTCACATTGATCTAGGCAATTAATATAACATATAAGACCTGATCTGCCTATCATCAATATAAAACCTGTCAGTGATGATCATTATCTGACACGCTTGGTCTATAGATCAAATCAATCAAATACACATCTTCCTCAAATTCAGGATGAGGAATAAGAAGTGAAGTTGAGACAACCAAACAATCTGCTTTAGAATTTTGCTCTCTTGGAACCGCTTTTCAAAACCTTCATTTTCATCCCAAACCTTATTTCGATAGTTCTTGAGCCTTTCATTTTTGGTTTTAAACTGGTTCCTGGCCTGATTTACTACTAATTCAGCATCACCAATGACCTTGAGTTTCCAAATTCCTCTCTTTCATAAATTGTAAACCTAGGATTAGCACCTCATATTCAGTTGTATTATTGGTAGTCTCAAAAGCTAAATTGTAAGCTTTAGGGAAATTTTCTCTTGTAGGCGATATAAGGACTATCCCAGCTCCATCCCAGCTCCATCCCAGCTCCAGAACCAGAAGAAGAACTTCCATCAAACTGCATTATCCATATTTCTGAAGATATATCAGGAGCAATAAATTCAGACATATCCTTTCTTTCGAAGTAAGCATATACGTGTTGGGGCCAATTTCTACATATAAAATCTTTGATCTTGCATCATCTGATTTTAAGATGATATACTTTGCCTTAGGCCCTAGATTGAGATGAACTTTCGTATCACCAATAGTTATCAAGGCATGCGACCAATCCAATTAAATCTCATCACCTAGATCTTTACAAAAACTCCTGCTCAATAACATACCATAAGTAGCTTGGATATCAGCCACTAGAATATTGAGTTTCAATTTCTTCTATGGTTATGTTGCTAGGGCAACCTGTGCATCATTAATCTGGCCTACAAGTGGTACTTGTTTGGATTCCATAGAATAAACTTTTCTAGAGGGTTTATTCAAGGAAATCCCTAAAGCAGGAGCTACTTTGGAAGGCATAAAATTATGCGAAGCCCCAAAATAAATTATACAATTATTAAGCTTGCAACCTGCTATATACAAAGATACATAAAGGAAGCAACAACAAGGGGAACATCATTTGCAATTGGCTCATCTGGACTATCATCACCTATGAGTTCATCAAACTCTCGATGGATGGTAGAACTAGGAGATTTAGAGTCCCCTTTTATACATTTAACTAATTTCTCTAACTGATTCAAGGATTGGTCTTTAGATATTCCATTTGTATTTTGTTTTCTTATAATATTCAATAAAATCAAAAGAATCATCAAGAAGGGCCAATAGTGAGTCAGTGGATTTTGTACCTTGTTCAACTTTCTCCGTTGAAGTAAAATCCCTTTGAGTCTACTTTTTGGTAAGAATGCATTTAGGTGTACTATTTGCACCTTTAGAAGGGGCGTCAACATTAGCCTTGGCCTTTTCTTCTTTCTTTTGGTGCAGTTTCCTTATAAAATCATTGAACTATTGTTTATGTCACACAATAGTTCCTCTTCATTATTAGACTCATACTCCAAAAATCTCACTGATGGTTGTCCAAATTGCCGATTTGTTTTATCTTCTAGGGCAACATGTTCTTTTATCTTCTCATTAGTCTAATTCATTTGCATATATCCAGCCATTTATGGACATGACAAACCATCATGATTTGTTGTCAAATGAAAATCACACACAGCAATTGTATGGTGATTACTTGAAGATGGATGCTTGATAGCTAATCTTTGTGCAAGAGGAAGAAGCTTATGATATCTATTATGTTGGTATGGAACATAACTTTTCCATGAAATGTCTTGGTACAAAGGTGGAGGAGTCTATGGGAGTTTCTTTTTCAATAAAAGCAAGTCATTAGCTAATTTTTGTACCATGGGATTCGTAGTGGTAGGATTCGTTTATTGTCCTTTCCCTTTTTGCAACTCTTTATTCCATATACCCACAATTAACAAGTCATCTTCAACTTCTATCGTCATAGTTTGGGTTGCTTCAAGAGTAGCCACATGAGCTATTATCAATTGGAAAGTTACATTAGGAGATTGGCAATTAATGAAGAAGCACTTTTGGTTTTCCTCTTTAGGCCTCTTAGCATTCTCGATTTTGTTCACTATCTTGTTGAAATGAGGCACAAACTCTTGCATAGGTTCATGTATCTCTTTCTTCATTTGAATTAATTGTGTTAGAATCATATGCTCATTCTCAATGCTTTTGAATCTATGTTCAAAATTTTGTCACATAACAACCCATGAGTCAATAGACCTGGATGGAAAATCATAGAACCATTCAACTACTACATCAGTTAAAGATTCAACAAATAATCGGGCATACATAACCCTAAGAACAACACATGAAGAAAATAAAATGTTAATGTGTTCATCTGTTGTGGTCTTTCCATCACCATTAAATTTGGGAAAAATATTTTTGGACCCCAGGGTAAGTCATTCAATTGATTTCCTAATGTTAGAGGACCAATGGTTGCTCCCCATGGAATTGGTTGGGCCATCACTTGTGGTATATTAGGCTGAAAGTTAATCACTAAAGGTAATGAAGTCTCATGTAATACCAAAGGTTGGAAAGCCAAAGATTGAGGAATACTCTTAATAGTTGATGTAGGTCTGCTAGTAGATTTAAATTTTCTCTTCAAAGAAGGAAATGGTGAGGAGAATTTTATCTTTTGCAAACTCTCAAAATATGGGTCGACACCTTTACTTCTATCTCCTCTTGTGTACCTTTTGCTAGCCAATGTGTCAACTAATGATTATTATTTTGAGGAAGTCTTGCATGTTGATTACCTTACACATGTTGGGCTTGATTTTGTCAAAGTCACCTTGGTCTTATAATAACCCTTTCAACCACAATCATTTAGTCTATTGGACAAAGTCTTCTAATTTCCTCGCCTAACTCTTCTTCACATTCCAAAACTTGATTAACTTGTAAAAATTGCCGTCCACTTCTTCTATATCTCCAGGCTAGAGTATTTAACTAAGAGATGATATCTTATTTTTCAGGATGCACCCAATTGAGATTCAGTTGAAGAACTGGAATATCATTATGATGTGGCAACACCATAATTATTCATGAAGAAAGAAAGTGGATGCATATAAATAAGGCGATCATGACAAATTATTTTTGACTATTTGATGTCCTCATTAGAGTCACCAAAAATATGTTGGTAAGCAAATTTGTCACTTTGAAATGTAATATGAAGTTCACCCAATGCAAAGTAGAAAAACATTCCAACAATTGGAGAGATCGCTTATGCAGTTCCAATCTTCCTCTGCGTTTTAGAGGGGAAGCTCCCTCATATGAGATTATTTTCAATTTTTGGGTATAATTTTAACCCAAAAAAATACCTAAAGGAATGAGAAAGATATAAAGTAACTGAAATGATAAGAATCCCAAACAACAAATGTACAAGTATTATTATGGGTTTGGAAAACATTTAAAATTGGACCACATACATTATAAAGATCAAAGACTACACATAAGAACTTTATAATGAATTTAGATTTCAAATGATAACACAATCAAATTGAGCTACCAATAATTGAATATGTTTTCAAAATAAAACTCATTGAAGATTGACTATTTGCTTTCACACACAAGTTTCAGGATAACAAAGGTCACCATTAACACATAAATACGAAAGGTCAACAATAACGCATAGAAAATATTGTGAAGCACCTCCAAAATTACTTTCTATTACTTTGTTGAATTGCACAATTCCAAGTCCCTTAAGAAAAATTTGTGAAAAATCAAAAAGCTCTTTACAATGAATAAAACATCATATATATATAAGCTTTTCCCTGGTAACTAATTCATAACTAACTTGTAACATTTTGAGACATATAATATAATATTTACTTAAGTTAGAATATCTCAACTTTTTTGTGAATAAAACTCATTTTCTAACCTATTACAAACATAAGATAAAATTCACTTTTTATAAAAGATACATTAAAAACAAAACAAATGACTTTACTCTTGGAATTTTAAAAAACAAGTTCATTGAGAGGTCCCTTTTCTTTTATTTGTTCCATCCTTAATGCTTTTTAATGAAGTCCTTTGTGTTGCAACATGCCTCTGGTAGGAAGATTTCACTTTGAATATCTTGAATAACTCAACAACTTGAGCCATGAGCTTATTCCTAGGAACAATTACATTAATCATCCTTAGCTTCTAGGTAGCATGACTCTTCTAGATATCTGACTCTTGTAGATATCCTCTAACTTCTAAAAGTAACTAGGAAGATGACCACTACACATATCAAGGGTGGTGGAAATGCTACTCAACTTCTTCATCACTGCCACACTAGGAACCTATTTATTAAGCAACTCTACATTAATCATGTTTTTAAATTTTCTTTTAATAGTCTAGACATCCATATTCTGAATTTCATCCTTTCTCAATGTATCTATGTTGATTGACAAGAGATCATTTTGAATTTTTGTTTTCACTTGTTTACAAGTTGCCAAAAGCTTCTCTTGTTCTATCAAAATCTGACTAATATTGATGAGTTTTCATTCCACACTCTGAAACCATATATCAAATTGTTTTTCCTCTATGCTAGGGAAAATATTCTCATCAATTAAGCTATTAACTTCCATCTTGGTCATCTCCTAAAGGTCTTTCAAAATTCCCTTCCATACTAACTCTTATTCTTTCATATTATTTAGTTTTGTTGCAATTTATTTTTTCTTAAATTTATTTTTTCATACACTTCTCTAGCTTTCACAAAGAAATCTAGAGAGCACTTGATTTCATTTGATCCATCCATTTTTTGGTTACTTTTCCATATGATTGATATTTATGCATACTTTATATAACTTCTTTCTCAATAATTCCTTTAGAAATAGGAATTGTAGAGGTAGTGGTTGCATCTATAGGTAAACCAGATGTATCCACAATAGACCTAAGATAAGATGTTAATACATGTACTTGTTGTTTTAGTTGATCCTTTGTATGCTTCTCTTTCTATGTTATTTGAATCAACTTAGCTACTGTAGACATCTAATTTGACCACTTCCATATGATCAAAGACGTCTCATTATTCATCCAATTGCTTATCCCCTCTGTTAATATTAATTAAATCATTTGTTTAATTAATACCTTGCATCTTACACATGGTTCATAAAGTATTTAATTTAATAAATACTTTACCCCTCTTCCTCCTCTAAATTAAATAAATATACCATTTTATTTAATTTAGTCATATTCCCCTTTTGGAATTAAAATTCATTTTTTTTATTCCTCTTTTCTCTCTCATTGTCACATCTTCCAACTTTTGGAAGTTGGTCTCTAATCCATCTTAACTCCTTCATCTTCCTCTAATTAACTATGGTTAACATATGCACACCCCTAATCATCATTAGAGTCACATCCTCTATAATATGCCACTTGCTTCTAATAAGTCATTAGTCCATCTAATTAAGTACTTGCACAACCTTAATCATATGGTTAGTCCAACCTAATCCTCTTCCCATTTATGGCATGTGTCCTTGAGTCAACCTTATTAAAGGCTTTCTCCTTTTGGGCAAGGCACTCCACTTCCCCATGTGAATTTTTAATTCGCCTTTTAATCCCCCAATGCACTCAAAAGGAATTTACTTCTTCCCACATGTCCTCTCTTTATTATTTATTCTTTTCCCTCTCCCCATAAGGATATTTGAGGAATTTTTAATTCCTCACATGTCCTCTCACTCACATAGGGACAAACACCTCCTTTATGAGGAGATCTTGTCCAATTCCAAGGTACTTTGTACCTCCCTCCATGTCATGTACCATCCTTCCACCTCATGTTCACTTCACCTTTTAGGGCTATATCACATGCCACATGTCAAGATGTAAGGGATTGTGAGTTCTCAACTCACCTTAGCCCTACATCTTGATCATTGGTGGCTCAATCTTGGCCATCCATTTCTTCTAGGAATTCTCAAAATTTCTATAAATACCCCCTCTTTTCTCTCATTTGGGGGAGATCATTTTGTTAGCCAAACTCTTGCAATATCATTTCTCAATCTACACTTAGCCATTTTCATGCTTTCATCCAATTCCATCCATCCTCACATCATCATCTAATTTGCATATCTTGTCATTCAAGGAGCATACACATCAAAGATCGAAGGGCCAACCAAAGGATCGATTCAACACAAGGTATAAAGTTCCATTTGTTGTTTTTATCTTGTGTTGATTCCAACTTAGGCTAATCTTGAGGTGTAGGTTGTTTTGGTGTTTATTTGCACTCTTTAGTTTGTTGCTCATTTTCTAATGCATATATCCAACCTATCACATTTTTGGCATGCCCGGTGGGACCCACAAACGGGTCTTTTTCTTTCATGTTTGTTGTTTTTGGCATTTTTGCAAGGTTCAGGTTACAGAGTGGTGGACCTGACCTCTTCGATGGCGGACCTGACTCTCCAGTGGCGGACCTGACCTTCCGGTGACAAACCTGACCCTCCGGTGGTGGACCTGACCCTCCGGTGGTGGACCTGACCCTCCGGTGGTGGACCTGACCGTCCAGTGGCGGACTTGACCTTTTGGTGGCAGACCTAACCCTTCGGTGGTGGACCTGACCGTCCGGTGGCGAACTTGACCTTTTAGTGGCGGACCTAACCGTCTAATGGCGGACCTGACCTGACTTGGCAGACCTAACCTCTTGAAGGTGAAATTTCAAGTTTTTACCAATTGTCCTTTGGTAAATTAGGCACATAGTTTAACTAGAAGGGTCAACAAACCTTGTTTGATGTGCTTGTGGAAGGCTATTTGACGTATCCAATCTCCTTGCGCCATTTGGCGATCCTGGGTGACGAGAAATCGTAGCTTTCCAAGTCCTTTGAGTCACCCTATTTTCATTTTTTTAGCGGGACCTGCTTGGGGATTTCATCACCCCAAGGGACGATTCCAACTACGCGTACCAACAGGGTATATAAAGGGGGGAGAGTGAAAGTTGTACCTCAATCCAACCACGTTGTAATTGGCGAAGCATCGGGATGACATAAAGAGTTGGTTCGAGCCTTTAGTATCTCGCTAAGGTTCCCGACTCACGCTTGTAACAGGTTGGTGTTCACAGTTTGGGCCTCACGTACTAGGTGTATATCGAGGACTCCTTAGCAACCATGTTCATCCTAGAGTAGAAGACTTTGTTAGCCATAGTCGTTTCTACTAATCTTAGGGTTGTGCTGTCTGAATTGTCTTTCTTGTGCAAAACCAGTCATTTTCAGTTTAGCCAAATCTTTTTATCGATGTTTGCTATATTTTGGGTCCTTTGCCTTACTCATCCATCAAAAAATCAAGCTTAAACTTATCCTTTGGCGGACCTAACCTCATGCTGTGGCAGATTTTCCCTGACAGACAGCCATATATGCCCTGCCATTTACACACTGTAAGTTTGTTTTCCTCTGTTTGAGCACCAATCTTCTCAATTTTTCGTGCTCTTTCCAACGACATATAACAATTCATACTTTTGAGCAACTGTTTCTCCAGTGGCGGACCTGACCTCATGCTGTGGCGGACCTACCCGCATGCCGTGGCGGACCTGACCTAATGTTGTGGCGGACCTGACCTTATGCTATGGTGGACCTGACCTTTGGCCAGCCTATATTATCACTTGACATCCCTTGTCTCTCTGTTTTGAAAAATGATACAACCATTCACCATCCTAAACGAACATCTGAACATCCGTTCCGAGTTCCTGTTTTGAGTTCCGAGAGTCATTCATCTATCCTGAGATGCTCCCCATCCGTCCTTAATCCGCTTTCATCTCTGATCTTCGCTATTCCATATAAGCCCCGTTGGAGTAGTTATCCGAGTTGACCTAGGTGTTCATCCCTAATCATAATCATCGTAACTAACTTAGGATTGCATCCGTCTTAAGTCAGTCATCCTTCTCGACCCAATCAATTCGCTTCTATCCCAAGTTGGATTCAGTGTCGGTATCATACATCTACCCGTCAATCAACACCTAGTGTTACCAAGGATCCTTCTTAAACTCGGTTGCGGATTTTCGTCTTCATCATATTTATCATCAAATCAATTCTAATTATCAAATCAATCCAACCCTCACATCATCAAATCTATCCAGATCAAAATCCAAAATCCAGATTAATCTAGTGTCTACCAATCAATCCAATCCGATTTCAGCAAATCAATCCATGTCAGTCTGACCGATCGTCATTAGCTAATCTCCCATCAAATCGAATCAATCTTTCATCATCCAGGTCTTCCTAATATCTTGATCCATCTCATCGTCTTGCATGCCCATTCAGACTCGATCACAGGCAAAGAAAATGGTCGACCAACAAGCCCAGAATGCCCCATCAAACAACCCTCAAGATCCCAACAACACAATGAATGTCTCATCAGATCCTAACAATGGTGCTAGCATCCCTCACGATCCCCACAATGCCACCTCATCACAATCCAATATAGACGGTCAAAACACATCACCTCCCGGCAATGAAAACATGGTCATTCAACCCAAAATCACATTCAAGGAGCATTTTAGTAACCCATTCAATGTGCAAATGACAGACCGCCTTCTTGAAAAACATGGCCAGGAAATCTTGGCTCACTTGATTGACAAAGGTGTCAAACTGCCGTCAGGTGTCGACTTATCCAAGTATGGCACCTCCACATCTAATGTACCCCAAGGTTCACATAACATCCCAAGTAGCTCATACATCCCCAATGTTCCTTCCGTAGAAGGTTGGCATCAACCTGAATTCGGCAACGCTGTTCTGTATCTCGTTGGCAATCCCACGCATCCCGTCATCTCGGTCACAGGGGCACCCCAAACCACTGACCCCAATGACCCTTTCGCTTACGGCATGCCCCAAAACATCTCACAATCGCAACCACTAATGCTACCAGCACCACCCCCCTCGAATCCGCCTCTTGTCAATGTTGGGGGCAGCCCTTTCGCTACCTTGCCTCCACCTCCTGGGGCTACGAATCCTCCACCATCGTCATTCATACCCCAACAACCTCCCCAATCCAACATCCCTCCACAAAATGCATCCCAATCCTATGCTCCCACTAGTGCTCAACAACCCCCCTCGCAAAACATCTCAACCGCACCTCGACCTCAACAACAACCATTGGTCAATCCTTTATTTTCAACACAACCACCACTGCATCAACCGCAAGGAAATCAACCTCGGCCTTCAGCCCTAACTATATCTCCATTCCTTGCATCCATCTTACGCCCGCAAGTGCAACCACCATATAACATCCCATCTCGCCCAACACAGCTGCCAACAATGCACCAACAACCACCCCATCATTACAATTATTATAACCAGCAACAATATCAACAACAACCATCTTATGTGGCCTCGCAACAGTCAAACCAGTACCCCAATATCCACAAACCAATCAACAACACCTTCTCCATACTTCCCAATAGTACGCCACCCATAACTACCCAACCAATCCATATCCCGCCTCGCAACAACAACCTCTTTATCAACAAGGTTCCTTGGCGCATCAGCAGGGGATACTATCTCCTCATTATCCATACGCCCATCTACAAGCGTCATCTCAAAATCCACAATCGTCCTACCATCAATACCCATCCAACACACCGGCCAATGCAGACATACTAGAAATCAAAGCCGCTCTGAAAGATCTTCAGGCAAGGACTAGCAAACAATCATTCAAGTTTGAAGATATATGGCCATATCCGTTCGATCCCTCTATTTCATTGATTCCCTTCCCCAAACATTTTGAGATGCCAAATTTTGACAAATATAAGGGGAACAAAGATCCTAAGGCCCACTTGCAGGAGTTTTACTCCCAATGTCAAGAAGTTATCCACAATGACAACTATCTCTTGCGGCTGTTCCCGCAAAGTCTGGCAAGCAACGCCCTAGGGTGGTTCATGACCCTCGAAAAAGGATCCATAAAATCTTTTGCAGACCTGTCAGAAAATTTTGTCTCCTACTTCTCCTTCAATTTGGAGAAAGACACTGATACCTTGGACCTCCTCAAAGAAAAACAACGTGAAGGGGAAGCCTTTACTAACTACCTCCAAAGGTGGTGTGTGCTAGCAAGCCGAATGAAAACCCCTTTGAAAGAAAAGGACATGGTCACCCTCTTCGTGGAGAACTCTCATCCCGACATGGCTCATAACTTTAGATTACATTGTGTCACCACCTTCGCGGAGGTAGTAGAGAAGGGACCCATCCTTGAGCATGCCCTTGTTGCCAAGGGGCACATCAAAATATATAATCAAGAAAAGGAAAGGTCATTCAACGACAAGCCACATTTTTGGAACAAGAACAAAAACGCAGTAAATGATGGCGTTACTGATACTAAACATGTCCATGTGGCTAAAGCATCCTAGAAACAACAACAACCCATACCAAACGCCACATCTGTACTGTAGGGGGCACCCCGTCCTCCCCAACAGTCCAATCAGAATAACCAAGGGAACACCAAACACCAATATGCTCAATTAGGAGAACCTTTGAGCGTCGTCTTCAATAAGTTGTTACAAATCAACTATCCGATCATGTACCCTATCACCAAGCCACTCGACGAATCCAAACCTAAGCCCGCATGGTTTAGGGAAAATGAATATTGCGAGTTCCATAAGATCAAAGGACACTCTTTGAATAAGTGTCAGGGTCTGAAAAACTACGTCCAAGATCTCATAGATCGAGGTGATATCAAGGTTGACCCCAGTCAAGCTTCGTCGTCCAATGCTCAATTACAGATATATCAAAATGCCTTTCCAAACCATAATCAAGGCCTGAGCACCTCCAACAGTAATCCTCAAAACAACAGCACAAATAACGTGAGCTATAAGAATGTACCCCTCAATTACGAGGGTATTATTCATTACATTGAGCAGGTAGAACCTCGTATCCATGATACATGTCAAAGCAAAAGACCCTCAATGTGTTGTTACTACACGACGAGCCCGCATCACTGTCCCTGCAGCCTCTGCACTCGCCCAATCAACTCCTATAAGCTCTCAATACAACATCCTTGATCACTTAGGAAAGACCCTTGCACATATCTCCATTTTGGATTTACTTAAGTCTTCCCCTATACATCAAGAAATCCTCAACAAAGCCCTGCAAGAAACCCATGTGCCAAATGGCATTGACCCCACGCAATTCCAAGCTTTGGTGGGACACTTGGCTTTATCTCATCAACTGCACTTCATCCAAAACGATATGCCAAACATTGATGTCAATCATAATCGCCCCTTACATATTGAAGTCGTGGTTGCTCACCATAAAATAAAAAGGGTCTTGGTAGATAATGGCTCTGCCCTCAATTTGTGTACTTTGAAATTCATAAAACAGGTGGGGTATACTCAAGCGGATTTAAGTAATCAAATCATCACAATCAAGGCCTATGATAATGCAGAAAGGAATTCAAAAGGGATTATCAATCTTCCTATCATAGTGGGACCTATGGTTCAGTACATTACCTGTCATGTCCTTGATCTGGACTTGCCATATAATCTCCTCCTTGGCCGTCCGTGGCTCCATGCTATGCAAGCCATCCCCTCCACATACCATCAGTGCCTAAAATTCTCAGTCAACGGACAAAAAGTCACCATTTATGCTGACCCCCAACCATTTGAATATTGTCGTGCTTTAGAAGCATCATTTCCCCATTTACATTATTGTCTTGGGGTTGAAATGGGGGCATCCCAGTCATCACCCGCTAATCCACCCTCCATCGCGATAACCCCTCCATCTTCTGCCACTGATCCTATGGTCACCAAATTCCAGATCATTGACAAAGGGTGTGGTGAATACGAAATGCATACTGCTCTTAATGTAGCAACCATGCCACCGTCACCACACGAGTCTGGTCAACCTTCGCATGCTACTCCAAAGGAAGACAATATTGTCACCTTCAGTGGTAAGAACATCCCTACCACCACTTTCAGATCCCCAAGTGTCAAGATAGATGCACCAGAAGAGGACATAAGCCAATGGGTCTACCGAGAAGAACCCCAGCCGGAAACTCCTCTAAAGGAGTATTTTCAGGAAAAGTACCCCTGGCCAACAAAGTTCGTGGAAAAACATAACTATCAAGGCAGGGGCCTAGGTAAAGAAGAGCAAGGGCGGTTGCAACCCATTGATACATCACAGCTACCAAAAAACATAGGCATTGGGTATGACAGAAAGTAGAAAGGCCCTAAAACATCGTCTAATACGTCCAATAGTGTCGCCATGGACAATGGCTCATTGGAAGACATACCCGAGGAGGAATCCATCATACATGCATACAATGACGTCGATCACGTCGACCTATCATCCATGTTCGAATGCTTATCTATCTGCACTATTAGCCTATCCCTTTGTCACCCTGAGCTTATTGATTAGGACCTCTGTAATAGCACACTTGTCAGTATGTCTGCGGATACATATGTCAACTTTATGGGATTGGGGGAGGATGAACACTCTAGTTGCAAAAATAAGAATAAGAAAAGTAAAAAGCGGTCATCTAGTGAAAACCTCCCTGAGGAACTTCCTGACCTTGAAAAATTAAAAATAAAGGACGCATCTGATGGCGAAAACCTCGAAGAGGCGCTGGAAGATGGAGATGTTCATCTTCCCCTTATGGGAACTCATTTATCTACCTGATCATCTATTCTAATTGAAGAGACTCAAGAAGTTAATCTAGGAACTGCTGAAAGTCCTAAAATCACCTATGTAGCTAAGTCACTCTCAGAGCAAGAGTATCTGGTCATTGTACAGCTACTCCAAGAGGGAATCATTAACTTTGCTTGGTCATACTCAGACATGCCAGGCTTAGACCCCACCTTAGTGGTTCATCACTTAGACATTCACCCAGACGCCAAACCTGTCAAACAAAAGCTCCGCGAGATGCATCCGCAGGTCACATTATTAGTCAAGAAGGAATTGGAGAAGTTACTAGAGGCGGGTTTTATCAGACCGATTGACTACTCTGAGTGGATCTCCAATATAGTACCAGTTGCCAAACCAAATGGAGACATTTGAGTCTGCACAGACTTCAGGGATCTTAACAAAGCCTGCCCAAAAGACGATTTCCCTCTGCCTAACATTGACATGTTGGTTGACCTGACAGCAGGACATGAGATGTTATCCCTTATGGATGGCTTCTCTGGTTATAATCAGATTCGAATCGCACCTGAAGACCAACACAAGACCACCTTCACAATTCCTTGGGGCACTTTTTGTTACAATGTTATGCCCTTTGGTCTCAAAAATGTGGGGGCAACATATCAGAGGGCAATGACGGTCATCTTCCATGACCTCATACATATCATCATGGAGGATTATGTTGATGACCTATTAGGAAAATCCAGAACACAAGCAAAACATCCTGCCATCCTAAAAAAGATATTTGAGCGGTTAGAGCATTACAAGTTGTGGCTAAATCCAAAAAAGTGTCTTTGGGGTCACGTCAGGAAAGTTGTTGGGTTTCATAGTCTCTCGCAGGGGCATTGAGGTTGATCCTGCTAAGGTAAAGGCTATCCTGGACATGCCACCTCCGTGCAATCTGAAACAGTTAAGAAGCCTCCAAGGGAAGATGCAGTCCATCCGTCGATTCATAGCCCAGCTAGCAGATAAGTGTCAGCCATTCACTCATCTTCTGAAGAAGGGTTCCACCTTTCGATGGAACCAGCAGTGTCAGATGGGTTTTGATAAAATTAAGGAATATTTAGCTCATCCACCGATCTTGATGCCACCTATTCCAGGCAAACCCCTCCTGCTTTACATCTCCGCCACTTCGGTCGCATTGGGGGCATTGTTGGCACAACATGATGAATCATCAAAAGAGAGGGTGATCTACTACATCAGTCAGACATTGGTCGGCTATGAATTAAACTACTCCCCCATGGAAAAATCCTATCTTGCACTCGTCTTCAGCACACAAAAATTCTGACATTACATGCTCAGCCATCCAGTTAAATTAATTGCCAAAATCGATCCATTGAAGTATTTGTTATCTAGAACCACTCTGACTGGCCGCATGGCCAAGTGGGTCATGCTCCTAAGTGAATTTGACATAGAATATGTGGACCGCAAGGCTATTAAAGGATAGATAATCGCAAATCAGTTAGCAGAAGCTCCTTTAGTTGATACTCATCCATTGATCATAGAATTCCCTGATGAAGAAGTCTTCTCTGTTGATGAGCCTACCAAGTGGACACTGTATTTTGATGGATCATATACACACAATGGATCGGGGGCAGGAATTTTATTAGTTACCCCTCAAGGTGACTACATTCCAAAATCGTTCAGGATAGCATTCCTGTGTACCAACAATATAGCAGAATACGAAGCTCTTCTCACCGGCCTCAGAATTGCAAAGTAGTGGTACATAACTCATTTGAAAGTCTTTGGTGATTCTTTGCTAGTCATTAGATAGGTTAATGATGAGTTTCTAACCAAAAATGATAAGCTATTACCCTACAAGCGCATGGTGGATGATTTCAAGAAATATTTCACCTCTATATAGTTTGAACAAATTCTTAGGGTACGAAATAAAGCAGCTGATGCAATGGCCACTATTGGTTCCCTGCTTGACATGCCTAAAGAGCGAACAGAATGTGAGTTCCTTGTGGAACAACTTTTAATCCCAGCATATGATATCCCTGAGACTGACATGGTGTGCGACATTATGGGTCCCACCTCCCCATGGTACCAAGACATCTACACCTACCTCCATGATAATATTATACCCCCAGATCTTACACGTAATCAATGCAAATCCTTCGTTCATCGCTCTTCCTGATACGCCATCGTCGGTGATACGCTTTATCATTGCAGGTATGATGGAATCCTCCTTAGATGTCTGAATGAGACCAAAGCCCATGCTACACTAACGAAAGTACATGGCGGTGTTTGTGGAGCTCATTCAAATGGTATGGCTCTGGCCAAAAGGATCCTACGAGTTGGATATTATTGGCCTACATTGGAACACAATGCTTGTGAGTTTGTGAAGAAGTGCTTTCCATGCCAACAACATGCAGATTTGATTCATGCCCCAGCACAAGATCTTTAGCCCCTCCTAGCACCATGGTCGTTTTCTCAATGGGGTTTCGACTTGATTGGCAAGATTTACCCACCATCATCCGATGGCCATACATTCATCATTACTGCCACTGAGTACTTCACCAAGTGGGTGGAAGCAATGCCTCTTTCCTAGATCACTGGTACTCAAATTTCCAAATTCATCCTCTACCATATTCTCTGTAGATATGGTATCCCGTCCACCATCCTCTCTGATAACGAAAAACCTTTTAAAAACCAAGCCATAAAACACCTCTGCGACACCTTCCATATCCAGCACCGTTGGTCAACACCTTATTACCCCCAGGGTAATGGTCAGGCGGAAGAAACCAATAAAACCCTTATCTGTATCATCAAAAAGGTTGTCAATAACACTAGACGAGATTGGCACCTCCATATTCATCTTGCTCTCTAGGCATATCGCACATCCATCTGCACCCCGACAGGCGCCACCCCCTATTCTTTAGTATATGGTGTTGAGGTCGTCTTGCCGATTGAAGTTGAGCTTCCATCACTGAGGATTTCTTTGAAGAATCTTATCAGTGAAGAGGATGCTTGAGTTGCACGGCTTGCACAGCTAGAACTACTAGATGAATAAAGAATAAAAGCCTATGATCATCTGCAAGCATACCAAAATCACCTCAAACGTAATTACAATAAGAAGGTTCATCCTCGACAATTCCAAGTGGGTGAGCTTGTTCTTAAGGAGAACCAGCGCACTCAGCAAGACTGAGACAAGAAAGGAAAATTTGAGGCAAATTGGTTGGGACCCTATATCATAGTTGCTAAATATGGATATGGGGCATACAGGTTGACTACTCTTGAAGGAGAACCCCTTGACGAACCCATCAATATCATGCATCTGAAGAAGTTCTACACCTAAATCCGCTCAGTAACCCCGCAAAGTCAAAAAAAATCAAAAAAATCAAAAAAATCAATTAAAAATAGTAAAGAAAAATAAGATCATCCTATGGTGAAAACCACCTCTTGGTGGCACCTTGGATAGGTATGGATGGTGAAAACCTGGTAGCGGGCGTCATCCATAGAGGGCTTAATCATTATCTATCTGATATCTTAGTTATTTTATACTTTCATCCGCACTATTGTCCTCACCCATCTCATCTTAGGTCGCTTGGTATATATTGATTGAGCATTGGATGACCCATCTGGCCTATTCCCTATCCTGAGCTTTTCAGTATCCCACTTTAAGCTTACATTGTTCATTCCCTTTGTCGATCGGTCTGTGTCATCATGTAGGATCATCCATCGTGTCAGTCTTCACCTAGATCCCATCCTGTCACATCCGTCAGTCGAACTACATTGCCCCTGCGCTGTCATGTAGGCAAGGTTGATCATTTGATTCACCCCTGGGGCGTTTGTCCATCATCATCGGTCATCATTGTCTTCTTTTTTCTTTATCCATGGTCTTTTATGGAACTACGAGGGCTCTGTGCTTTCACGTAGACAAGGCTAATCTATGATCGGCCCCTGAGCCCCTAGGTTTGTAGGTCATGTCGGTCTTTTATGCTTTGTCATCACGTTATTCCCACATCTAACTAGTTCTTAATAAACAAAATTCCCTCATGTTACAAGATCTAGTCCATGGGTACCATCCTGTGGCAATTGGGTCATTATAGTTTAGCATCCATCTTTGGTCAACAGGATGAATCCTTCCTAGCAAACCTCGTCAAATCCCATCCATCACCTTGATCCTATGGCAAAGGACCTGTTGTCTTGATTGTGATCTCTTGATGCTTTTGAATTTTGTTTATCATTTGGGTTCCTTACCATCACCTATCAGGGTTGCCTTGATCCACCATACCATGGCGTGCCTTGACTTGCTGACATGGGGGCATGCCTTGATCGTTTGTTTTGACTGTTGTCTTCTCAGCTATCCCTCGTAGGACCCACCAAGATCTCTAAGGTCTTGTGTTATGCTGGGACAACTTTGTGTGTTTGTGGTTATCTCAACACCAGGCCGACCGAGGTCATCGTGACTTCGAGGTGTTGGGGATAACCTTCTTGTTTGATGTGTTTGTTTCATGCGTAGAATACTCATTCGCCTTGATCTTCTATATCAAGGTACTTGGTATCCAACGCTATAGTAAAAATCAATGCTCCAAAGATGGAAAAACCTCATTTTCACTGCATTTTCATCACTTTGCATGCACCCTTCATTTTTATCATGACCATCACCATGACTTATGATTTCGGTTGTGCAAGTACTCTCATTCTCTTTTCTCTTGGGTCCTCTTCCTTTCAGGATATTAATAGTTTTTTTGGCAAATGCACTCTTCCATACGCCTATCACCTATCCATATTCTCATGACGGTCTTTATTGACACTTAGGTACATTATAAACATTTACCTTTCATTCATATTCCACATAAACATGTACATCCATAAATCATAATCATAAAAGCATTTACATAAATCGTCCATCCATATGAACATATACATCCATAAATCATAGATCATAAAAGCATTTACATAATCACTCATCCACATGAACATGTGCATCCATAAATCATAGATCATAAAAGCATTTACATAATCATTCATCCACATAAATATGTGCATCCATAAATCATAAATCATAAAGCGTACACAATTATCCATTTTCATAAACTGTACATCCATTATCATAATCATAATGACATACATGTGCATCCATAAATCATAATCATAAAACATACATCAATCGTCCATCCACATGAGCATGTGCATCCATACAACATAATCATAAAGCATAAATCATCCATCCATATAAACATGTGTATATATATGAAACCACATCATAAATCATCCCATATAGCTGCATAAAAGAAATATCATGCCTAGTGTCAATAAAGGCCCTCGCATAATCAAAATAATAAACATCCTATTATAATACAATGCATCTCCATCATATATCGCCAAATAAGATACAAAATCTAGAGATGTTGATCACCTTTGACCTCTAGCAACATGAACAAAACATCCATCCTGTATCTGCCAAAAACAATCAATGTCTTGCATCTGCCCACTCTACTGTGAGCTGCCCACATCTGATCTCTGCGGAGAGTCAGGTACTGGCCCTTTGTGCACTAAAGTCCCCTAGTACTCATGGGTAGGAGTCCCCTGGTAACCGCCGTATGGAGACGGAGTCCTCCGATAGTCACTAAATCCCCTGGTGTGTATCCCTAATGACTGAGACGGCCCTGGTGGCTGCGGGGCTTGACTGACGTAGAGCGCCATGTGTTGTGCTGGATCTGGAACGACCTGCTCATATACACCCCTCCAATAGCTCGCCTGCTGCATAAACTCATCCCTCTGCCCAGCTATCTATCTCGCGGCATTCCGCTCATGCCTATACCAATCTCGATTTGCACTGATAGCCCGCCACTCCTGTACCCAGGCCTCCTGAGCTAGTATCAACTGTCGTATCTGCTCTAAGCCTCTATCCCTCTCCACCTGCAACGCTTGTAACTGTGTGTGTAGCTCCTAAACATCTGTCCCTAGCCCTCCCCCCTCAACCAGCCCCCTCTGCAACTGAGCTCGTGCTGCATCCCTCTCGCCCTGTAGTGTCTACATCCACAACTCTACGGGATCCCTCTCCCTCTATGCAGCCTGTCCCCGTGCCACCGCTGCATCTCTATCTCTCTGCAAAGCCTACAATCTCAGCTCAGCTGCATCCTGCTCTAGTCGCAAGCTAGATGCCTGCGATGTCACTATATCTCTCTGCGAAGAGATTGTACCTCTGTCTCGGCCACCTGCCTCTCACTCTATGCTACCTGGATCTGCACCTGTAACACATCCCTCCCTACCTCCAACACCTCCACCTATGTCTGTGCCACATCTCTCTGTCTCCACTATACGCACTCTGTCCCTAAGCTCAACTAGCTCCCTCTGCACACTCTCTACATCCACTGCATCCCATGTCCCCTTGCTGACAACCTGTTGTGTCGTCCCCTCTCCCACCAAACCCAATCCCTCCATCTGCATCATCTGACTCTGCACCTCCGCGCTCAATCTCTCCACCTCAGCCCGCAGATCCACAGCCTCATCGCGACTCTCATCTCTATCTCTCACCAATCTCCTCTCCTGCTCTGATACTAGCCTGACCAGCTCTGTGTAGTCTCTCTCACCCTGAGAAAACCGGGCCCACCACTCATCCCTCTCCGCCTCTACTCCAATCCGTTCTACCTATGTCTCCCGCACTCGCTGCTCACTCTGTCGTAATCTCTCCACTGTCTCTCTCAGTACCGCCCTCGGATCCTCCCCTCTACGTGCTGCTGCTACTAGTGGTGCTACATCATGCACATCTGAATCGACCTCCATCTCTCGCGAATGGTACCCCTAACTCTCTGCTGATAGCTCCATCCCATCCACCTCTATCACCTCAGGGGATCCCTACTGCAGTTGTCCTCCTCTGGCTCCGTCTGTCTCCTGTCCCCCCTCCCCTACGACTATCTCCTATCCCCCCTGCCCTCCTAGGTCTCTGTCTGTCTCCTCTCTGACTCTGTCTGCCTCCTGTCCTCCGGTGGCCCTGGCTGTCTCCTATCCCCCTGCCCTCCTAGGTCTCCGTCCATCTCCTCTCCAACTCCGGCTATCTCCTGTCCTCCAGTAGTCCCGGTTGTCTCCTGTACACCCTCCTCCCCTCCGACTCTGCTGGCCTCGCCTTCTGTACCCTATGGCTCTCCTCCTCGGGCTCCCGGCCTCCTCTCCTGTCGACCCCGCCCTCGGGCTCTCGGCCTCCTCTCCACCACCTCCTCAACCTCATCCTCCGCCACCTCCTCATCCTCTGCCACCTCCTCAACCTCAACACCTCCCCCCTCTGTCGCATCTCCCCCACCCTCTGCTCCGTCTCCTCCCCGGCCTCTCCGCTGGTGTCTCCTCCTCCGACCTCCTATCACCTGCTCTTGTGTCCCTCATCCTCCTCTGCATCCTCTCGGCGGTCTTTGTGAACTAAATGCTCGCAATCGCCTCTCATCCTCTAACCCAAATCCTCGTGCCTCCTTGATCAGCACCGCTAGTGTAATCCGCTCAGGCGGATGTCGCTGAACCACTCATCATACCGCCCTGTCGTCCCTGCATCTCACAGCCCCTCTCGCCTATCAAGATAGGGCCTAAACACTAGTTCCTCAATATTACTCCATACGCTACGCAGATTTAACGTGGCTCCCCATGGCCACTCCCGCGTCAGTCGTGCAAATGTCACTTGGCCTACCGGAATATCTTGTCTCACTCCGAACTGTCTCGTCACCCGATCCAGTCGATGCAACTCCACTACTCGTGGCCTGCTCCCAATCATGTAACATCGAGTAAAGAAGTAACCACTATGCAACCCCTCCTCCCTCAACCACCCCCTAAATCGCTGCATCATGTATGGCCTCCACACTATATCCACTGCCCGCACCTCATCAAACTGTCTCCTCCACACGTCTACCTCCTGCATCTCATGGTACCGCAGTACGGCCCCTGCCTCTGCTCCCCACCACCACGCTATGGCCTCCTTGTCATCATGCTCACCAACTCTCGCTAAAATCGGCCTGGTCACGCAGATATGCTCTGAGGCCCACACCTGTAGTAGTGTGACGTTTGTTACACTCAAATGCTTCCTATAACAAATCACGTGCATGTCTCAATACAACTGTGCTAACATGCAAGTCCCCCATGTGAACTGTCCCTCTCGGCCCTCAATGATGTGGTGAATCACCTCAACCATCCTCATGTGAAGAAACCGACCACTTCAGTCCGACAGCAGTATACCACTAATCAACCCTGCCAGGTACAGTGATAGTACCGGTACCCTGCACGACAGCATCCTATCCACATCCAATTGACCCTGCTGCACCGGTAGCTCGTCACTACCAAAAACAATGTGCATAGACTCATCCAGCGCCTCGTCCTCTAACCAACACTCGCTAATCAGGAGCCCTAATATCGAGAGCCTCAGAATCCGCCATACATCCTCCAGTGTCACCGTCATCTCCCCTGTCGGTAGGTGAAAGGTCGACATTGTCGAATCCCACCGCTCTATCAATGTTGTCAACATGGCCCCATGGGCCTTGATCATCGGATATTCCATTATATGAAGTAGTCCTGCCTCTGCTAAGTCTCTGGTGATCCTCCCCGGTCATCCTCGCTATGCATCTCCTCAGCACCTCTGATCATCTCTCTCGCACCCGCAAAATACCCGTTTTCTGCATATACATAATAAAATTTTATCATTTTCATTTTTTTTCCCCCTCTTCATTCTCGAGTTTCCCATCCATGCCATTATTTTCCTCCCCTCTGTCACCCCCTCCCATCCTTCAACCTTGGCAGTCCCACCTGGTAGAAGGACCCACCCCCGCGGTGGCGGACCTGCCCCTGGCGGCGGACCTGCCCTCGCGATGGCGGACCCGCCCCCGCGGCAGCAGACCTACCCCCGTGGTGGCGAACTCGCCCCCACAGTGGAGGCACTGCCTCCACAGTGGCAGACCCGCCCCCGCAATGGCGGACCCGCCCCCGTGGTGGCAGCCACGCTTCTGCGGTGGCGGACCTATCCGCCCCCGGCGGCGGACCTGCCTCCGCGGTGGCGGACCCATCCGCCCGTGGCAGCGGACCCGTCCACGTGGGCGGCCGCCTACCTTGTCCCCCGGCACGGATTCCAAGACATAACAAATGTTAAAAATTTGCCTTCTACCCATTTTTCTTCCTGACCTCCCAGACAAAACCCACGTTTTCGTTTTTCCCAAACACTTACATAAATGACTCAAAATTAAAAGTTAAGTTTTGGGCTAACCTGGCATGGTATGGCATGGTGTGTGAAGAATATCTGTGGTGCAGGAGCACCTGCCCAAAGTGCCAAAGCACAAGTCTATTTTTGAAGTTTTGTTTTAATAAACACCTTGTTGTTTTTTCTGGTCTTGTGGATCACCTTGTTGGTGGTTGGGGACCTTTTTGCTTCTTAGAAAAGAGGTTGAGTTAGCTTGAAATCATTTTGCTGGTTGTTTCCTAAGGTTTTGGCAGAAAGTGAAAAACATACTGTGTTTTCAAATAGGGAGCTTTTGGCCGTCCTTAGGCTAAAAAAGAGAAAACCTAACTGATTCTTTGGATTGTAAAAGAGTTTGCTCAACCTTTGATAGAGGTTGGATGGTTTTGAGCATGGCAGTTTTGACATGAATAGAAGGAAACAGTGCTTTTTGATGTGAAAATTTATGCTTTTCCTGTTCTTGCCGCGTGGTTGCTGCTAATGAATTAGAAAAGGAATTTTGTTACATGGAATAACACGTAGTGAAGCTCTTTTTAGTATTTGTCTGGTTTAATAGCTAGTGTTTTCATCATTTCCAACTATCTTTGTAAATTCTATGTTTTTGTTAGTTGTTGTTTTGACTGGTTATGCGCAGAAAAATGGAGTTTTAGTTAGTCTTCTGTCTGTGCCAAGAAGTATGGGCATTGTGGAGACAAAACTAAACTCCATTCTTGTAAATAATGTAGATATAGGGGATAGTAAAGGTTTAAAAACCATGCTAGTGACTGTTCCTAGGCGAGCTTGAAGGCCCGGCAAGGAAAGACAGTCAAAAGGTTAAACCCTCACGTAGCAGGGGTGTGATTTTATTGATGTTCAAAGATGTATGGTGAATGCAGGGAGCTTAAGAAGGTGAGGAAAGAAGACAGAAGTCTCAACAGTGCAATAGAGATTTGAAAATGCTGAACAGACCAAGAAATGGTCTAAAGAAACCCTAGTTCTTGCCAGAGTCTAATTTGCACCTGTGTACGGACTGACAAAGTCCCAAACCCCAAAAATCTTTTAGTGCTTGAAAAATGAACTAAGTTGTCAGAAGGAAGGTTGGCACAAACTGTTGAAAGAGAGAAGTTGTGAGCTGTTTCTTGTGTTGAGAGGGCTAAAGGGGGCTCAAGGCTTGTAGCCCTGCCCAAACCCTAGAACAGGGACTTTATGAAAACGATGGAAAATTGGAGCTTGGTGTTTGTTCAAGCACATGGAAAAGATGACTTTGGAAGCCTGGAAGGTGTCACACACCCCTGTAACGGGTAGGGAAGCATTTGGAGTAGGCTAGTCTTTAAGTGAATTAAGGGCTAGATGGTGAAATGTGAAGAAAGAGCACCAAGAATTGCTTGGTAGCAGCAAATTTGTAATGATAGCAGGGTTGGTAAGTGAACCAGGGGTGCCTCAATAGTAGAGGACCTATAGGTTGTGTGGTGAATGAATTAACACCAAAGGGGGTTATCAAGTTGTGACCCGGAGCATTGAGCCAGTGAGGGACTCAATTCCAACCATGTCTTTATCAATCTGCCTCTCGTCTGCCCGATGGATGATGTCACTATCGTACTCTGGCATCGTGCCTAATCTCTCTCGCCTCCTCTTCTTCTTCTCCTCCTCCACACTTGCCAGCTGTCACAATGAGCAAAGGTAATTCTCCAATTACCTTTTCCCTCTTTCTTCCCTTTTCAAATCAAAGTCTTTTTTTTCCTTTTTTTACCACAAATTCCTCCAGCTAATTCATCCAGCCTCTTTCTTCCCAGGGCTGCCATTCGCACATCGTTTACCCGATTGACTCCGTTCAAACACCATTCTTCTCATTTTTCCGTGCTCTTCCCAACAACATATACCACTCCTTACTTTCGAGAAGTTGACTGGGCCTCCTTTTTCCCCCTCGTTCACCTTCTTGAGGGGGCATACCCTACCATTCTCCCCTAACCCATCGCTCTAAGCCTACCTTCATTGGACTGGGGCATCCTCTCCACATTCCCTCCGTTTGGGGCAGCTCGCACTCATTCCCCCATGCTGGGGCATCTCTTTGTTGATTTCTTCCTCTATAGAGTCATCTGCATTCTGTTTTTCTTCGAAACCCTATTATCCTAATAGTATTTCGAAGAGGGGCAAAATGTAGACATCTAATTTGACCACTTCCATATGATCAAAGACGTTTTCTTATTCATCCAATTGCTTATCCCCTCTATTAATATTAATTAAATCATTTGTTTAATTAATACCTTGCATCTTACACATGGTTCATAAAGTATTTATTTTAATAAATACTTTACCCCTCTTCCTCCTCTAAATTAAATAAATACACCATTTTATTTAATTTAGTCATATTCCCCTTTTGGAATTAAAATTCATTTTTTTATTCCTCTTTTCTCTTTCATTGTCACATCCTCCAACTTTTGCAAATTGGTCTCTAATCCATCTTAACTCCTTCATCTTCCTTTAATTAACTATGGTTAACATATGCACGCCCCTAATCATCATTAGGGTCACATCCTCCATAATCTGCCACTTGCTTCTAATAATTCATTAGTCCATCTAATTAAGTACTTGCACAACCTTAATCATATGGTTAGTCCAACCTAATCCTCTTCCCATTTATGGCATGTGTCCTTGAGTCAACCTTATTAAAGGCTTTCTCCTTTTGGGCAAGGTACTCCACTTCCCCATGTGAATTTTTAATTCACCTTTTAATCCCCCAATGCACTCAAAAGGAATTTTTAATTCCTTCACTTCTTCCCACATGTCCTCTCTTTATTCTTTACTCTTTCCCCTCTCCCCATAACGATATTTGAGGAATTTTTAATTCCTCACATGTCCTCTCACTCACATAGGGACAAGCACCTCCTTTATGAAGAGATCTTGTCCAATCCCAAGGTACTTTGTACCTCCCTCCATGTCATGTACCATCCTTCCACCTCATGTTCACTTCACCTTTTAGGGCTATATCACATGCCACATGTCAAGATGTGAGGGCTTGTGAGTTCTCAACTCACCTTAGCTCTACATCTTGATCATTGGTGGCTCAATCTTGGCCATCCATTTCTTCTAGGAATTATCAAAATTCCTATAAATACCCCCTCTTTTCTCTCATTTAGGGGAGATCATTTTGCTAGCCAAACTCTTGCAATTTTATTTCTCAATCTACACTTAGCCATTTTCATGCTTTCATCCATTTCCATCCATCCTCGCATCATCATCTAGTTTGCATATCTTGCCATCCAAGGAGCATACACATCAAAGATCGAAGGGCCAACCAAAGGATCGATTTGAAACAAGGTATAAAGTTCCATTTGTTGTTTTTATCTTTTGTTGATTCCAACTTAGGCTAATCTTGAGGTGTAGGTTGTTTTGGTGTTTATTTGCACTCTTTAGTTTGTTGCTCGTTTTATAATGCATATATTCGACCTATCACAGCTACAGACACCTAAAAGTTATGAATATCACCTTCATGTGTTGGAGGGATGATATCTGCTTTGGTGATGTAAAAATCACTCTCATTGGCTTCATCCACACTTTTCTTTGAGGTAGGATGAGCTACTTCAACACACATATTCCTGAATGAAGGATCAACTGTCAACCTTGATGTAACCTTGGTTTTCTTAGGCTTTGCAGACTTTTGGATCAAATTAGCAATTGTGTTAAATTCAAGAGCAACTACCTAGATAACTCTCCTTTTCTTTAGCAAACTTTATTAAAGTGATGAAGATGTAGGCACTTGTGAAGAACTTGGGATGTTCATAGATGATGGTTCAAATGCTACAAGAGGATTAGGAACAACCAACACAAGAACCTCATTAGGAATTGCATCACCAATTTACATCTTAGGAGGAGAATGGGATTCATCACGAGGCAGTGACAAGATAAGAATAGAAGGAGACATAGAGGGAAATAATTCCTCATCATTGGGACAACTTTGAGGATCTATGTATTCTCTTTTCTCAACTCCTTCCTAAATTGGATTTAATGACTTCTCCTTTAGATTTGATCTCTTCTTCCTTATTTTCAAATCAATTTCACATGTGTTTGTAAGGTTGTTCCTCTTGTTCGATTCTTCATCATCACTGCCTCCTTGAACATTTTGTTGTGAACTTGGAACTAAAATTGAGACTTGAGAAATGGTGGAAGAAGAACCCTCCTAAGTGTCACTCCTCTTCCTTGAATAATTATCTTTATCTTTTGGTTTTGTATTTGCAGCTTCAAATACCTTCTTCCTTACCCATTATTTTGACCTCCTAGTAATGTGAGTTGTCCTCTCACCTAATTCTCTCTTCTTTGCATATTCCCAATTAATAGGTGGCAAAGGTTGTATCGAAAACTTTTCAAAATAAATAAGATTAATCAAGTCTAATCCGTCATCTTCAATCTTAGTCATATCCTAACCTAGCCTAAATTATCTAATATGTTCAATAGTGAGCCTCATCCAATCCCTTCTTTGGACTTCAAAGTCATCCTCACAATATTCCCAGAAGTCTTCAATTTTTGGGAAATGACAATAACTTGGACCAAGGTTCAAATTATCCCTAACATACCCTTCGCCATTAAAGGGAAACCTCATGATGTAACAATATTGATCACTCGATATTCAGAGCATAAAAAGTAGATTTGCAACTATAATGACCAAGACCAATAGGAAAAGGAATGACATTTTTCCTTTTATCAAGTTGCATCTCTTTTGAACCATACCAATCTTAATGCAAAGTACAATCAAAACAAGATTGTAATCTATATATCTCGGCAACATATATGGATACCCATTGAAGCCTCCAACTCGGATATATGTGAACCTCAAAAACTTGACGAAATAACTCCCATATTGTCTGATAAGAGCCACTACCTCTAGAGATATTTTGAGTCCAGTGTTTCCTTGTAGCTCTCTCATTATCAACATAGTGAAAGCATCATTTCAGAAAATTTTGTAACTTTATTCTAGTTGTAACTATGGATAGAAATTATAGATTTGTGTCATGTTGTCATAGATTACGGGGCCAAGTTTTCATGCTTGCAATGGTATAAAAGAGAGGATGACATATAAATATACTGGTTTGACTCAAATTGAGTTAACTGACTATGCAAGTTATCGCTAATAATACTTTCCCAATCAATAAACAGGTTACTTGCACAAATGATGGTTATGAACAGATACATCCATGTTTCAAATTTATCTTAATTTTTATTACCCATCAACCTGTTAAGGAGGACAACCATGTTGGAAACATCGTCAACAAAAAGGGATCTATGAATCACCCTTGGCAGTTGTGATTTTCCTCCTTTGCCTGCTATCAACCAATTTCTCGCTATGGTATTGACGAATTGATTTTTATTTTTAGAGAAATACTTTTCAACATTTTCTTTATTTATATTTGTGAATTGGTCTCTGAGAGGCAACCTGAGAATGATTTCGAGAGAAATGACATCGATCTTCACCACTAATTTATTATCTACAGTTTGGATTTCTCTGGTTTCTGAGTTGTATAATTTTATGCACTCTAAGACAAGATCAAGACATTGGACTGCCACTGGATAGCCTGCGGTGTGAGCTAATCCATTTTCAAAGACCTTATGTGCCAACGAAGATCTCTTCCCTTCTTCCATAGCTTTTCAAAAATCTTGTATGCTAATTTATCCCAATTTTATATCTGAGATCTCTGGAAGTGTGTTTTCAAGTACCGAGATGAATTCATAGCCTTGATATTTGTATTAATTTTTTGCAAAAGATTCGTTGATGAAAAACTACAATCTACTTAACAAGAAAACCGCTTCTTGTAGTGCCAAAAAATAAGTGGTGACGAGATTCATTTATGACAATTGCAAATATCTGCACTCGCCAATTGACTTTATGCATGCACTATCAATCAAAATTTATTAAATTCACCTTCCTTACAGCTACTTGATTAAATATCCTTTTATCCACATCCAAAACTGCCCTTCAACAAATCCATTTTGTGACTATTCTTTTCCATACTTCCACATTTTCTATACAGGCAGCAAGAATACTAGTTTCACGACTTCACTGTGGATAGCGTGTGATCATACAGTCCATGGGAGCACATTTCTTCAAGGAATTCTGTCAAAGAGTAGGCTCTTTCTTATATTTCCACGCTGCATACATGATTACCAAGGCACTTGCAACTAAAACATCTAAAATAAATACCCTCCACTATGCTTTGATGAATATCGATACCCAGTTCCAAAATCCTTCATTTGGCACGAGTTTGGGAGGATACTGGCAAAGTTCGTAGAATTTGGCTTCACACCTACCAAAAGCATTAACTTGAAGGTTTCTACAACCTTTTCAACAAATCAATTTTGTGTATATCCTACAATCATGCGAGCCCATCTCTGCAAAGCATTCTGTCAAATGATTCAGGGGCTTTGTTTATGATTTCACATTTTTGCATGCCTGTCCAGCAGAGATGCCCTTAAGGTATATTGTTAAATAGTTCACACGTTTTCCCTATACTTCCAATTCGTGTCAAATATGTACATGAGATAACATCTCTTTGGGTTATTCTGTCAAACAATCATTTTACTTTATCTGCACTTCCAGATTTTGGATCATGCATTCTTTGCAATCATCGCATGACATTATGTCAAACAGTTTACATACCTTGACTCTGTTTTCTGCCCAGAGCAATGAGGGCGCAACTCTTGATATTATGTCAAACAGTTTACATGACTTATCTAAATCCTATCAAGAAATCTTTTTTATGGTTCTAGGAAAATTCATTGCCATCAATTCACCGCCATGAATTACTGGCGATGAATTTGCCGGATGCCCTATTTTGTGCCTATCCTGCGAACTAAACCTGCCTCAAAGGTTTATGACGCCTTTTCCCCTAATCCACGCATGCCTACAATCATACGATCCAAGAGATCACGACTGTTTCGAAGTAATTTGTCAAACAGTTTGCGTGTCTTGTCTACGTTTCCTCACTACCTTATTTGCCCAGTTAATTTCTCCAACTTTGCGTAGATCTTGTTTCATAAAGATTCCAGTCTGGCATGGCGAGGAGGATGTTGGTGGGGTTACGGGACTTGATCTTATGCCTTATATAAATGCATTTTCTTGAAATTTTCTAAGGATTTTTTATCAAACCCATTTTGTGCACTGCTCGCGAACATTGTATCCCATGAGATGACATATTTTTGAGGTATTATGTCAAACAATTAACTGCCCTTGTCTATGCCTCCACATTTTGCATCAAACATTACATGAAATTCCACATCTATGAATTGAATTTGCCCGAAAGTTTTTGATGCCTCTTCAACAAATCCATTCGGTGCTTAACTTGCTAACGTCACCTTCCTTAAAATACCTTGTCTTTAAAGGCGTTTAGACAAAGATGTTGCGCGGTTGTCTATGGTTCCACATTTGCATGCAGGTCTGCCAAGACATAAAGCGTTCAATGTGGCTTTATACCGAACGACTACATTTGCATAAAATTTTCTAAGGATTTCTCAACAAACCAATTTTGTGTGCAACCTGCAATCATATTCCCATACTCTGAATAACTACAAGACATGAGGAGAATCCAAAGTTTTCGTTACTCTTTGATGTATATCATACCCTCAATTGACTACACTCCAATGTTGCCTATACTGCAACAACTAAACTGGATCAAAATTGCTTTAGATTATTTAGCCATGATATGCTTACCTTGGTACAGAGTTGATCAAGGTGCATATTTTGGAAGAGCATCCATCACAGTTATTGAATCAGGGTTTAAATCTTGCAGTTGCATATCACAAAAGAATGTCAAAGTTTCACATAGGTAGTTACAGGAACCAACTTTCTCATTTATGCAAAACATTGAGGTTAGAAAGTGAGGAATTTTGACCATTTGAGGTTAGGAAGTTACTAATTTTGAGCATTTGAGCATTTACTCTTTAATGCTCAAAAACAAGAGATTTAAGAAGTTAGAAAAGTTGAGCACAAGAGCATAGGTTAGAAATTAGAGAAAAAGTGCACGACTAAAGTTCAAATTCTAACTTGCTTAGTTTTTGGTAATTTCACAACATCTCCACTAATCATTTATTTCCTTCTATCAATCTAACTTTCTTTTGGCTAAACAACCTTTTATATCTCTCATAAAACCATGCCTCTTGAAGTATTTAATCTCGCAAGTACATTAGTAAACTTTCTGACATGCTCCAAGGTTGAGAGAGAAAAAGAAACATAACTTTTGACTGGATAAACACTTTTTCATGAAATTTTGCTAGGTTTATAAGAGTATCATTACAACCAAAACCTAGAAATATAATTTCATTTCAACTAAATAAAACCTTTAATTTAATAGTTTTTTGTGATTTAGCCTAAAACATTGAAGCTTTAATATCTCAAAAATCGAGAGGTGGGTTAATGTGAAAACTGGCCACATTTAGCTTGACATCATCAAGATCATCTCCATAAAATGATTTTGCATGAACTTTATTTTTTTTGAAATTTAATTGTTTTCACCAATGCACATAGTCAATTTCAAATATAAATGGAACAATGTACAATCATTCATTGATCTAGTACTCGATATAGAGTTTGACATCACCATTTTTTTTTCAATCAAGTGGGACTGTGATGTTTTGAGATAGGTTCAATAAACTATGTCTGAGAGATGTAACTCAACTAACTTATGATAAGGCTTTCGGATGACAACTTTGACTACATGTATAGATCATCTTAATAATGAGTTCAATGCAAAAGTTTAAAAATTGAGCTGGTCGAAAATGGAGTTAACAAATCCTAAGAAGAGTCACCTTCTAAAATATTGGAGGTTATCCTATAAAACAACCCCACATTTACAATATTTCCCATTTTTGGTGTGGTTTATATTCAGAAATTTAAAAAAATCAATCGTTTTTGGCACACCTGATGGGACACAAAGCAAATAAGCACATGATTATAAGTCAAATTGAATGAGTAAGAGATGAACCAAAAGGTCAATCTTAGCCAATAACCCTAACCTCTTGATTCCTCCATTGGTGAATGCTTCTCAAAGAAGGGTAGCTCAACCAAATCCACCACCTCTTTTGATGGCTACTCCAAGGAATTTTGTTAACTAGAATAATGGTAGCCTTTGATTCCAACAAATGCTCTCAAAGCTCTTCCAAAATTCACTAGGGAAGACTCAAAAACTATTGATGAACATCTACAAGATATAGCAGAGATCTACACAATCCATCATACAACGAAGCAAAATGTTTTCCTAAGATAATTGATAGCTTCCTTTACAGAAAAGGCTCTTGATTGGTATGGATCTCTCCAATCCCATTCTATTGGCACATGGGATCAGTTAGGGAATAATTTCTTTGAAATATTTAATGAAAAGGGAGAGATATCATTGTTGTTTCAATAATTGATAATCATCAAGTGCAAACCATAAGCAACAATCACATATTTCAATACATGGTTCCACAAGACCTGGTACGAGACTCCAACCATAGCAAGACCACTAGTGGGTATGGCTAATTTTTTTATCTTAAGGATTTTAACTCAAATACATTCAACCATTGGCGGGAAAAACACTTTTAACAACATATGATTTGGAAGTTAGAGCAGAGAATAGCCTTATAGATGTAGTGAAACTACCTCCTAGACCTTAAAGAAGAAGATCAACATAAAACCATATTTATTAAAAAATGGGGTACATTTATTATGCCAAAAATTAGTTTAGTCTTTCAAATTTTGGAGCTACCTTTCAATGTGCTATGTATATTGCATTCAATGAGTTGATAAATAAGAGTATATTGATTTATTTAGACAATCTCATAGTTTTTCAAAATCAAAGGATGATCATTTTGAAAAAGTTTTTTAGAGGTGTTAAGAATTTCGGATCTCACTGAATCCTAAGAAATGTTTGTTTCCATAGTACTATAAGGTAAGCTTCTAGGACATATCATCTCAAAATAAGGGATCTCTATAGATCTAAATACAGTCAAAGATATTATGGATTTACCTTTGTTAGCGAACAAAAAGGACGTGCAATCTTTCCTAAGAAAGATTAATTTTGTGGGCTAGATTCATTTTAGATTTTACAGGATTAGTCCAACTCATCACCTTGATGCTCAAAAAAGATCAAGATTCAAATGGACCTCTAAGGGAATACAAGCTTTTGAAAACATTAAAAAGGCCATATCAACAGCGCTCATCTTGATTAATCCTAATTTTTCAAAGGATTTTATCATGTATGTATATAGAGGTGACCACAATATAGTAGCAACATTGAATCAAAAGGATGAAACAAGAAAAGGAGAAAATCCTATTGCTTTCAATTCTAGGACCATGAAATATTATCAAATTTACTTTTTTTTAAAAGCAAGCATATGCTCTAGTCAAAGATCTCAAAAAATTTAGGCACCTAATATCAGTAAATAATGTCATTATCTATGTGGCTCACCCAAGTGTATGTGAGTACATCTTGGAGAGAGAAATCATTAAAAAGAGGGAAAATTGGATTACCAAGATTTTAAAATATGATATTGAGGCAAGGCCTACTAGTCTTATTAAAGGAAGATCGATCTGTGAGCATATAGCTCCTGGAATAAAGACTCAACAATAGAAAATGATCAAACACCATAAATAGTTTTGGCTAATCAAAAGGAAGAATTAGGATCATGGACTAAAGATAGTTTATTTTTCATAGAGATAGAAAATTACCCAAGTCACCTTCCTCCTTTCAAAATAATATTCTACAGACTTCAAGGATCGAATTTTTTCATAATCAACAATGTCATTTTTATAAGAAATTTTAATGGAATACTTTTCAGATTTTGTTTGAATTCCATTATGGGACATCTAGTAGATGTGTTTCATCAAGAACAACAACAAAAAATTATATGTGTAGGGTATTATTGGCTATCAATCTTCTCAAATTTCCATTAATTGGTTAGAAAAATTCATCACTTTCAATTTTATATTAGGAAAAGAAGAAATGTCACTTTGACCCTTAATCCAATTATAGTAGAAGAGACATTTTCTCAGTGGGGACTAGACTTCATTGGAATGATAAATCTAGCTTCAAGTGTACGTCATAAATGGATTCTAATACCCATAGATTACTTCACAAGATGGAGTGAAGCAATACCATTAAAAGAAGCAACATAAAAGGTGGTGATGGAGTTTCTTGAAGATATTGTCACCAAGTTTATCTCTCTTCATACAGTCATGTAAAATAACATCAAAGTGTTCCTATGATCCAAAATATTGAATTGTTTTCTAAAGTTCATGTCATTTTCTTAAAGACTTCTTCAAATTATTATCCTTAAGGAAATAGTATGGTAGAATCAACAAATAAGAATTTGATCTAATTGATTAAGTGAATAGGATCAAAATATAAGAGGGAATGACATAAGAACTTTAAAACAACATTATGGGCCAATCAAATCACCCTGAAATAAATCATAGGAACATCCCCTTATGATTTAGTATATGGAAAAAATGGTATGATGTCAATATCATTGGGAATTCCTACTATTCATTTGACCAAAAAACTCCAAATCATAAAAAATAATTAAATAGGAGTTTGAATTATAGAATTGATGGAGCTTCAAGAAAATTAAGAGTTGGCATTTAATTATATGGCTAATCATCGACAAATGATTAAGTGATGGCTCGACCAATATACCTCTAATCCAAACTTCAAGGTAAGAGACTCTATTTTAAAGTGGGAAGAGCAAGTTGCTAAACCATGACAATACTCAAAATTTGACTCCTTATGGAGTGGTCAATATAAGATTGTGGCTTGTAAGCAACATAATGCTTATGAGTTAGAGAATGAAGTTAGTGAGTTGCACAATATTCTAGTAAATGGAATTTTCTTGAATCATAACTAAATATATGAGTATAACCTTGTACATAGTTAGATTAGATGTATGTTTTAGTTTTTTTGGAGGATAGTTATTTGTTCTCGCCTCTTTCAAATAAGTGCTTTCATGTGTTTAGTTTTAGTTCTATGCTGATTTTGAATAAAAAGATTTTTCCAAATTTAACAAGTGTCACTTTTCCTTTGAATCACAATGGAAAATAAATCTATAAAAGTTTCAAAAAATCATTAGAAGGATAATTCAACTACTTGATTGCATGGAAATTATATAAGATATCACCAAAGATATAGCCATGATATGAAAATAACTAGTTATGGTAGAAAAATAGGTTTGAGTGTGCAAGAAACAGTTTCCAACAATTGGCATTGATTAGGATTTTCTAAGCCATACATTTCACACATGGAGATTGTTTATAAATGGAAAACAAGGAGCATAATAGAACATATTTGTGAAATATTGCCAATATTTTCAATCATATTTATATATTGTACAATTGTTGCATTTGAAACAACTTCAAGCAAAGAAAATGGATCTACAAGGACAAGGCTCAAGCAACAAAATACCTAGGAGAATGAGGAATTCATTGTCTTGACAATCTCAAGACCCACCTTCTAGACTAGGAACCAGTAAGGCTTATGTTGCTACCCCAACTCAGCCAAAGAAAGATTTCCCTATTGTAAAAGAGGTAAAGAAAGGAATATGAAAAGATCCAACTTAATTATTTGACCCTATAGACCATGCTTTTGAACAAATATTTTTAAAAGCACAAAGACATCAAGAGCATGCATGCATGACAAACAAATTCAAGGTGAGAAAGGTTGAAACATTTGGGATCAAAATATGAAACTCCAGATTGGCTCAATACACGGTCCCAATCGTCCACCCATATTATGAGTTGGTAGATGTGTGTGTCAAGTGTGTTGACTCAAGCACAAGGACCATCAAAGGACTTGGAATTTCTAAGTAGTTATTGATGCTAATGCCATTAGAGATACAATGAAAATATACTATGACCCAACAACATATTTTGTAGTAACACAAAACTGTAAAATATATGAGAAACAAGAGACAAACAAATAAGTTTTCTCAATAAAGAGCTTCGTTTAAATGAAAATAACATTGTGCTACCTTCACTTCCTATAGATTTGCCAAAATTTACACAATATGTATAGGAAACTTGTTCTATGGTGGCCTTCATTTTTTATCTTGATGATGATAAGAGTGTCTATGAATTTTAGCTAGGAGCTCTTTTTAGACACAAGAACATTCCTTGAAGGAAATATTTCAAGATATATTTTTCATGTCATAACTAACCAACTATGTTTCCAACTAAAAAAAATTAATCATGAGCAAGTCTTCAAGGATACCTCTTTTATGCTACATTTGATTCTACATAAAAAAATTCCTATTTCTTCTAGTCAACTATGCATTTAGCCATGGTTGATGACTCAATAGATCCTCAGAAGATCATATCAATGTTGTCCTAGAAACATACCCTTGCACACACTTCTAATTATTATGAATTATCAAAAAAATTCTCACTCCAACACTCATTTCAACCTGAGTCAAGAAGTTATTACTTTTAGAGTAAGTGATAGGAAATAAAGGTTCAGGGACAATAATCATATCCCATGTGATTGGTTCTTTGAAGCCCATTATATTATGAGTAGGGTATATGGTTTTAAGGAGGAGGTTTTTAGACTCTCAAAGGTCTTAACAAATATAATTTTAGCAATAGAGTTGGTATGTCAACTTGATATGATCGATTTTGAGTATGGGGCCGGATGCAAGAAGAAGATTGTTTTTGACATACCATTCTCCAAATGGGGAATTAAAGTAAACAGGTGACCCGAGTTGAACATTTGTTGACAATGAAGTTAGTTGAATTGGGCCTTGATATCATTGAGGATTATTGGCCAATGATTTGATTTGGTTTATGGAATCTTAGATAGTTAGGTTGAAGACTAAAGAAACATTTGCAGATCAGAGTTTCCCAACCATTGAAGCTAGGAAGTTCCCAATTTTTTATTCACCTTATATGTATGTCAAGCTCAATTAGCTCCCCATGAAGTCACATCCTTTTTGGGAGACTCCTATGACCCTATGTGTGATATGATCCCTCTGAGATTATGACTCATGATATTAAGAGAGCTCTAAAAAATAATGACTAGAGTGAAGAAAAAATTATAGCCTATTGGAAATATAAGCAAGAAATAGAAAAGCTAAAGAGAAATTTTGGAGAGGTAGACATAGATGATACCTGGAAAAAATTATGGGACAAAGAATATTATACACCAACTTCACCATGTGATATGAGAAACATGCATCTTGAGGAAAATATCAACCCAAACAAAGAAATGTAAGAGATAGAAACTAGAAAAGTGCACAAAGTAGAATAGGGTGATTATATGGAAGAGGTCCCTGATCCTAGTCTCTTCCATGGATAATGGCCCCTCCCATTACATCAAGTGGAAGGATAGAGATCAAAAGTTCTAACTCATTTGGTCCAACCAGCTCTAGCACCTGAAAACCTTAGAGGAGAGATAACAAAAGCTCAATAAGGCGCACAAACAATATCTCAGCCTTTTGAGATAGAAGAGGTTAATCCCTCATCAACAGATCAAAATTTAAGAAAGTGAAGCTTAGGCTCTAGAATTATTTTTATGAAGATGGTATCGAGGCATTGATATCTAAAATGAGAGCATACAACTTTCCATAACAATGACCTTTGTGGTCACACATGTAATTATTTCTCCACCCTCTTCTTCTTCCTAGTCAAATCATAAAAAATTTATCCCCTCACCCATCACTATCATTCATACAATTTATACAAATTTCCCATCACTCCATCAACTTCATTTCCATTCATGTAACCTTTCAGTGTCGGACCAAATATTCCTTTTCCACTATTGTTCGCTATTGTACCACCCACTTCTCATAATTTGACCCTTCTTCCATTTGCATCATCAACACTCATAACTTTCCACATCCCCATTACCCCTTGGAACTCTACATGCACCCACTCAACAAAAAATTACCATCCCCTATGGGTTGCCATAGGGATATCTATTTATTAATGGTGTTATCTAGTTGCTTACTAATTTTCAACAACAAATAAAAGATGCACAATGAGTGTGAGAGGTTAGGATTGAGGTGAGAAGACAAAAGGATGGGAAAGCTCTAACAAGACCCCATATGAGATCCCTATACAAGACCTCTCAACAACCATTGATGATTCCACATATGAGCTAATAAGCCACAAGAACAAATACACCTAGAAGATTACTTAGTTCATGCAATTGGACTAAATTTTTCCCAAGCATGACCACAAGATAAAGTGGAGTTAATGGAGGAGACCTAGAATTCCATTCCCTCTAACTTTTTAAGGGTAAGAAAAAATTTGGAAAAGAGGGAGTTTAAGCTATCTCACATCAAAGATACAATAAACTAGTTGCAAGCTGAGGTAAGAGCTCAAGAATAAGAAGTTAAAATATTGACTCTAGAGTTAAGATATAAAGTTTCAATTGAAACTATCTAGGCAAAGTAATCTAAACAAGCATCGTTGTAAATGAAGTTGGAAAAATATAATACAACATTGAAATCCTATGGGTAGAAAACCAAAAAGGTCTAGCAATAAGAGAAGCTAAGAATTGAGAAAATAGCCCAATTGCAAAAGAAACTTATAGATCTCATGGACTCAAATAAATAGATGAAAGGGGAGATGTAGATAAATGATCAACAAATAGCACATTTGCAAGATGAGTTAAAACAAGATTATCAAGCACCTAAAATATTACCAATGGTGAAGGAAATTTTTGTTTCTTATTGGTGTAGAATAACAACAAAAACATTGGATCTCATGCCAACATTAACATTCATCTTATATGCTCAAGTGTTAAGTGCTCAAGTTTAAAAGTTTCCCAAGGCCAAGTGCTAGTTGAAAAGTTGTAGAATAATTCAAAGGGGGGAATCCTCTCTAAAACTTTGAGAACATAAGAGTTGATGTGGTAAAATTTAATAAACTTTTGAGTCAAAATAATGCATTTTTATCTTAAGTGTAAGACTCAAATACCCAGTTTGGAGAAATTTGTGATAGAAATGACGGGACGCATATTTGGTTCAGCTATGATTCCTCTCATAATTTCTTGATACTAACACTGTGTTAATGGAGGAATAAATAAATATGATGCTTGCAAATAAGTAGGAGGACCAAACATTCTCTTAGGGTTGGAGTCTATCACTAGGCATCATAGAGGTTGGTTATGCAACTATTAGCACAACTAGAATACTAGATGAATTTTGCAATATAGAAGCTCAAAGTATCTCTCACAAAGAGATAATAGAGATTGAAAAAGATTTTTAGGCTCTGAAGAAAAAGGATCAACCCTCATAAAATGAATGAGCATCTTTGTAAGTCATCTTACAAAAAACTCCAAGCCTTCAAGTTTCTCCCATAATAATTTTGATTTTTTTGAGTCTAAATTTTGAGCTTGGGTTCTTCTTTGTGAACAAATATCCCCTTTTGAGTCACCAAGAACTATAAATCTTTGATGTATAGTTTTTTTTATTTTAAGTTGTGAAACTTTGTGATTCCAAGTTTTTTCGATCAGGCGCAATCTATAAATTTTGAGAATCTAAGATGTCATATATGTCAACATGTCATAATAGTGGAGATGCCACATGTGGGTATTTCACATCATTTAAAATTTATTAATTCTAACAAGTTTAAACCTTGCACCATTGGTCATCAACAACAACTTATCAAGCCAGTGGGTCCATTCTCTTAGTATAAATGAGATGAATTAAAGGGGCACATGACATCACTACACAACATTTGAGATACAAGAAATCTAAAACTTTTCCTCAATGTGATAGTGGTTATTGATGATGATTTCATGAAAAAGTGGGTCTAGTTTCATTAAAGTAGGAAGGTTTATTAGAGAGACACATGGCACCTCTACACTGCATTTTAAATTAAATATATATAACAACTCTTCTTGATTCACCATTGGTCATTTATTGCCAAGTTTGAACAACCTGTCCCATTTTCACCAAAGAAATGCTAAAGACTCCTAACTGTTGATTACAATAGAAGATATCCAATGGCTCGTGAAAAAAGGATATCTTGTTAAAGTGAAGAAATTAAAACATTGTGTCATTGGTTGAGGATTAATGAGTGAATAGGTTCCTAAGGTTTCATATATGAAACAAGTGTCATCCTTGCATTCCTTGGAGATACAACAAGAGGGAAATCTGTTATTGAGTGGGTGCATGTAGAGTTCCAAGGGGTAATGGGAATGGAAAGTTATGAGTTACTTGGTGGGAATTTGGAATTCCATCCTGAAACCTCAAGAGGGTGAGTCATGGGTTACATGGTGGTGTGCTGCTATATCAAAATGCATTAAGTTTCTTCAATCCTTTGGCAAGAGAATGGCTTGGAGACGTAAGCGTAGGGGAACAAACCTTCAAGGACAATTGGAACATACTAGGAAACCACTAAATTCCAACCCTTTTGATGAAAATATTCAAAATTCTATTGTTGCTACTGAAGTGCAACTAGGAAAACTGGACCATTATAAGGCGCAAGGCACTAAAATCAGAGCTAGGCTTCATTGGATAAAGGAAGGGAATAAAGGTTCTAAAAATTTTCTATTCAAATATCTCAATTATAAACATAAGAAGGAGAAAATAGGGGCTATAATGGATGAAGGAAAACTTCTTACTAATCTTGCTAAAATTATTAATTTGTTCCAAAAAAATTATGCAAAATTATTTAAAGAAGAGAACAACTGGCAAGATATTTAACAAGCTTTGGAAGAAGTTCAAAATTCTATTCCTAATAGGATTGATCCAGATTATAGTCAATATTTGGATCAAATTCTCTCCATAGAAGAACTTGAACACACCCTTTTCTTTATGAAAACAAATAAAAGTCCTAGTTTTGATGGTCTTCCAGTTGAATTTTATCAAACCATCTGGCGTCATGTATCAAAGATGACTTCTTTTTTTTTACTTGAAAGCTCTCCAAAAGGGCTCATTAGGTCCACGTATTAACAAAGGTTTGATCAAACTTATTCCTAAAGGGAAAAATGAGGATTCTATTGCTAGTTGGAGACCAATTACCTTGCTAAATACTTCTTAAAAAATTATAGCTAAAGCTTTAGCTATCAGAATTAGGCCAATTGTGTAGGGTATAGTGAGATCTGAACAAACATGTTTCATTAAAGGCATACTTATACTTGAAAATATTATGCTGGCCTGGGAGACTATGGAGTGGGCTTAACAATCCTGTCAAAATGCTTTAGTGATCAAGTTAGATTTTGATAAAGCTTATGACATAATTCGTTGGCATTTCATTCTTAAAATGTTGCAGTGGTTGGGTTTTGGTCCAAAGATCCAAAATCATGTGCAAATGTTGTTTAAAGATGCTAATGCTCAACTTGTTATTAATAAGTCTATATCAACCCCCTTTTAGCTACAACGTTCCATAAGGCAAGGGTGTCCTTTATCTCCTTTTTTATATTTCCTTACTGTTGATGTGCTTGGATATCTTCTTCAAAAGGCTAATTAGCTAAAGCTTATTAGAGGTATATCCATTCCTTAGGATAAGATGGTTATCAACTCTCACTTTGCTTATGACAATATGTTGTTTCTTCAAAATTCTGAAGAGGAACTAAATCACACTTTGGGAATCCTTGATCTTTACTGTGTTATTTCTGGTTCTCAACTTGCTCATAACAAAACTAAATTTTTAATGTCCCAAAACTGCTCCATTCCTCATTGGATTCCTAATGAATGGAGGCTTATTAAGCACATGGAGATAATAAGATATTTGGGTATTCCTTTTGGTATAGGGGTCTCTCTTTCTGAAATGTGGAGGTGGTTTTTAAATAGACTAAAAAATAAATTGTTCAATTGGGGCCACAAATTTCTATCTTTAGCTAGTAAGATACAAGTTGCTAACAAGATTCTCTTCATTGCCCATGTTTATTACTCATCTTGTTGGATTCCTTCCAAGCAAGGTTATGAGGAATTGAATAAAATAATTCAAAAATTTCTTTGGTCTAAGTGGGATGGTAATGTTGGTTTTAGTGCATCTTCTTTGTCTCATTGCATTTAACCAAAAACTAAAGGTGACCTTGGCCTCATAGACCCCAAAACTAAAGGGATTTTCCTTGTGGCTAAATGGATTGTTCGGGCTGTGAGTGGGGATGAGCCATGGAAAATTTTGGTCTATCATAGAATCATGGAAGCTGCAATAAAAAAAATGGAAAGATGTCAATTGGTTGGATAAGATGTTAATGTCTCCCTTCTTTAAAATTAGAGCCTATTTTCCTCTTCAATCCATTTAGAAAGCTTGGCAACAAGTTTGTCAATTTTTAGAATGGAATAACTCCTCCTTGCAGCATGGTTTCAGTTTTGCTTCAACCTCTATTTGGTGGAATAAACTTACTACTTATCATAATCAGCCTCTTGCTATTATCTTCCCAAAGAAAGCTTATTATCTGTTTAAGAAAGGTATTCAAAAATTCAAAGATATCTGGGATTTTAACACATTTGATTGGGCTTCTTGGCATTACATCAAAGAACAGTATGGACTGAGTGAAAAGTTTAAACATTTTTTTATATTTGTATAGTCCTTAGTACCTGTTGATCTCTCTATGAAGCTTTGTACTCCCAGAGATTGTAATTTTTTCAAGGATTGGAGATGGTTGTCAGTTAGTTTGTTCAACTATTTTCCTTTGAAGAAGGTTTATTATCAAATCCTTCCTTGCTGACCTCTTACTCCTCGTCTTAATCATAAGTGGAAATGCAGATTTAGTTCCAATTTTTGGATGAAAATTAGTGCTCAAATATGGAAGTCAAAATCTGATTATGATACACAAGTGTTGGCTTGGAAAATTTTACATTGCAAAATACCTGTTGGGGATAGATTGAAATGTATGATGGTTTAGCCAAACAGTTGCCCATTTTTTCTGCACTAAGAATATGAAACATATATTTTGGGATTGCATTTTTGTTAAGAAGCAATGGTTAGTTGTGTTTAATAACTTTCCAACTATCTTCTATCATGTTCTTAATTGGAAAGAGGCTATCCTTGGTTTGGGAATGCGCAACAATGTTATTCTTGATTCTATTAGACAAGTTATTTTGAGGCATATATGGAAAGCTAGATGTTCTGCAATGTTTTCTAAAAACTTTCATCATCCAACTAAAACTTTAAGGCTTTACTTTGACATTTTTCTTCAGGTGGCTTTTTTTGTTCTCGCAACTTCCAGTTTTATGCAAGAAGAATATGACAGCTGAAGATCATCTTCAACAAATTAAAGACCAAGTGCTACAATTTCAATATATTAGTAATGTTTGGAAAAGTAAAATTATTCAATATATGTAATGAACTCTCAGCCTTCTAGATATTATGGTTTCTCTGATGGTTAGTCATGTTTATTCTTTTTAGCTACCTATTGGTAGCTCTTATTATTTGTAATCTACTTTGTTTCAATATAAAAAAAAAAGTTGCAGTCCTTAACATGCACAACCAATGCAAGTTTAATGATTCATCTCAAGCGTAATAAGAATCTCATGCATATGAAAAAATCTAAGGATTACCCTTTTGATCTAAAGTTAACTAAAGGTTCTTTGAATGAATGACAACTCGTGCCTTTATTGTAACTTTCATAATGTCAAGTAAAGAACAATCAAATTATTCTAAAAATATATGTGTAAAATCAATAAGGAATTATTTGGTGGAGGAGATAAAATAGATAGACATTTTTGGCCTTAGTGGGTGCTTCTCAGAGTTGATTGAATATTTGATAACTGTACAAATCGTGCCTTTGATAGTTTGTTCTCAGTGCAAAAATGAAGAGAATGTGACATTTTGTGCCTTTGTATATATCTTGAAGTTGTTTTTATTTATTGCAAAGTGTTCCTATTTTGTTTTGATTTTTTTATGAATGGTCTAAATCATGCATACATATACTCTTTTATGTCATGAGTAAATGTTATTCTCATATAGCAAATGTTGTGATATTTTATTATTAGTATCAAGATTTCATTCAATGCATCACCTTATAATAGTTTTATGGAATTATGTTCTTTTCTTTTTCTCCACAAGATTTAAATTCATTAAGGATCCTAAGAAGAGTTGACTTCTAAAGTCCTGAAGGTTATCTTGTAAAATAGTTATATGTTTACAAGATTTCCCATTGTTGGTGTGGTTTATATTCATAAATCAAAATCATCAATAGATTGCATCCAAGACTCACTATCCTTTGAAGAGAGATCCTCCTTGAAAGATCTAGGTTCATAGTCAATACCCAACAAAGTAAATACACAACAAAAATTTGGTGGTCTATATTTTCTATTCGGATTTCATTGTCTTATAGATCTCCTCAAGGTAGGAGTAATGGGTGTTGGGAAAATGTGTCTTAACCTTGCAATTACATAAGGTATTATTGATACATCAACGTGGGGGGGTGTAGGGGGTACCCCCCTATGAGGGTCCGGGGGGCTCATCCCCCCCAATGAGGGGTCTAAGGGTTGTGCACCCCAGTGGGGGTTCAGGGGCAACACTCTCGAAAGCCACATTTTATGTATATTTTATCATTGTAAATTTGGACCATTCATCATTAGGTCTTAGATCTGACGATTGATATTTTGTTGGCTTGACTTTCCCTAAAAGGAAACCCTATTTTATGAGGGTGTTGTATTACCACTATGAATTGTGATGTATTCTGAGAGTCTAATAGCGATCATGATGCCTCTGGATCTCTAGTTGGTAATACTCCTGTGAGAAGCTTGCTCTGCAAGTATATTGTAATCTTTGATTTCTAAATAATATATTGGGAAGCTTTTGGAGTGTGGTTTTTCTCGCAAAAGGGTTTTTTCCACGTAAATCATTGTGTTATGGTATGTATGATATTTATGTTTATTTATGTTAAGTTTTTGTAACTATTGAAAAGACCTAGAAAGTTTTGCATTATCCTCCTCTCAAGATTAGTGTAGGAAATTGTTCTGCTACCTTAGCTTCCTTACAATGGGTTCTATTTGTTCTTTTGTGTGCTCATCCTACACATCTTCATTCAAATTGTCACATGAACCCTTTTCTTCTTCATCAGACTCTCATACATCTAAATGAACTCTTCCACATGTGCATCTTTTTGCTTTTCTATTTTTTTTTTGGAAATACAATTTTTGTTTTATCCTTTTCTTTTGGTTGTTCTTCACCCTAATAAGCTTTAAACTCCCTTGAAAATCACATCTTTAGAAAAATCATGTTTTAGGTTTGATGATCCCAAAGCTTATAATCTTTAACATTCTCATTGTAACAAATGAATATACATTTATAAGTTTTTGGACCTAGTTTAGATTGCTTTTCTTGATGCACATGAACATAAGCCTCACAAACAAATCTCCTTAAATGTGAAATTGAAGGATTCTTACATGTCCACACTTCATAAGGAGTTTTATAAATAAGATTTGAACAAGGATATTGGTTAATAAAATTAAAAGTAACACTTACAACTTCTACCCAAAAGCACCAATCTAGCTACATACCACTTAGCATACTTTAACTCTTTTTATTAAGGTTTGATTCATTCTTTCCACTACTACATTTTGTTGGGGAGTTTAAAGCACAATATTCTATTGAACAATACTTGCATGCTTATATAATTAATCAAATTCCCTATATCAATATTCACTGCCATTATCAAATATCAACACCCTTATCTTATGATCCATTTTCTTTTCAACGAAGGCTTTAAATTCCTTAAACTTAGTGAAATTTTTTATTTTAAATGTATAAAATAAATCTAGGTGTATCTAGGAGTATCATCAATAAATGTAACATAATAACAATATTTGTCTATAGAACCTACATCCACTAGACCAAGCAGACATGAATGCATGATTTCTAACAATCTCTTATCTCTACTACTTCCAGTAGGAAATGAAGATCTATGTTATTTCCAAACAAACAATGCTTGTAGAAATATTTTTTTCTAATAGAATAATAAAAACTATCAGCCAAAACTTTATTAACAATGGTCCCAAAACCTTTTTCACTTTGTGTCCCAAATGTTTGTAAAATAACATACATAAATTTTTAGTACTAGTTATATTGGAAGAGTTACAAAATGTGGAGGAATTCAACCTAAACAAGGTCTTGATCTAAGATCCTCTAGCAACCACCAAGTTCCCTCTTACCAACCTACAACCACACTTACCAAATGTCACATACACACCAAAATCATTTAACTTGGATACAAAAGGAAAATTCTCACAAGTCATAGAATATGCAAAACATTATCAAGGGTTTTAAACCTTCCATCATTGAAGCACAAATGTACCTGTATTTTACCAATAATATGCTTGGTACTATTGTCTCTAAGGAAAAACTCTCCTCCATGGACCATCATAAGTTGTATATGTAGAAAACCACTCTTTGTGAGGAGTCATGTAAGACTAACTTGAATTATTAATCCAAACACCATCACTAATAGTGTTTATAGAAATAAGTAAAGCATCATTATCACCATAATTAGAAGAATTATTTATAAAGGAATATGAATTCTTCCCTAGATTTTAGAATGTCCTTATAAAATTTGATTTATCTTTCTTTGTAACTCCTTTAGGCATTCCTTTTCCTTAGGAACTTCCCCATGCATGCAAAACATCTTTTGAGCCTTCATTCATGGATCTCCTTCTTATCTCCTCTACAATTAAAGTAGCTACGAGATTGTCCCTTTTAATTTTTCACCACCACCACTAATGACAACAATTAGATTTTCCCAAGTATTGGATAAAGGGAAAAGTAATAAGATGATTTTATACTCTTCTTCCAACTTAACATCTATAGAAGAAAGTTGAATTAAAATTAAATTAAACCAATAGAATCATTGTCTTTCATTTTTAACATGAATACAACTATGTTTCAATATACAAATTGGTAACCTGAGACTTTTATTTTGATAGATATCACATATACTCAATGCAATGGTTTCCTTAGAAACACTCATGAGAGTAGAATCTACAAGACAAAATCAATGGCCCCTTGTGCCTTGTCTAGTTTCAACTAATCTTCATTCGACACAAGATATGATGTCTTTTTTATTTTAAAATATGCAACCATTGATTTTTTTCGTTAAGTAGATATTCCATATTTAACTTTCACATCTCGTAACTAATATCACTAATTTTTTTAAGATCCATACAAGAAGTAGAAGCCATGGTTTTCAATCCTTTCCACAAATTTACAAAACCACAAAATATAAAATCTCCCACTACAACCAAAAAACCTTCAACCACTTAATATAAAAAGTGTCCCTCTCCATGATAGATCATTATATCTAATGCCAATTATTAAGAAATAAAGTGAAACTATTGCTATACAATCTCTTACAAGTAAATGCAAATTTAAAATATAATTGTTTATCTAAGGCTTACCATATGATGATTACATGATTGCATAAAATCAACAATAGTAATAAAATTAGAAAATAATATGAACACATTATTTACATGGAGAAAATCTTTTAGGGAAAAAACCAAATGAGAAAGATGATAAGTATGTATTAATCTTCAATAAAGAGATGCATCCAACACACTAACACTCTCCTAAATCTAATAACACTCCAACAACACTTGTGTACTTGCACATTTAAAATTAACCCATGAAACTATTATCTTATTTCTCCAATTTATAGAGAGATAAAAGAGGAATACCAAAATGGTTTTAAAAAATAATGTACCATTAGACCATGGTAAAATACTAAAAATATTGTGTCCAAAATGAAGAGGCTCTTTCAAGAATAGCAACTCAAACTCTCAATAAGCCATGAAGAGCAAGAAAAAGCTCCATACTAATAATAAATGATATCTTTGATTTGTAACTCCTCTATAATAGTCTATATCCCAAGGTAAGCATCTATAATCATCACCCAAATCATATGGTATCCACTAAAAACATGCAAGATGATTCATTACTCAATTATCATACCCAAGTTCATTTTTTTTCCTAAAAATAACTTCATAACTACCACCGCCAACTCCACATCCATCATGAATGTATATAACAACAAATACCAAGACTCCCAAGGAAACTTTTCAAGAGTATTGAAGATATATAAAATAAACATAGTATTGCAAGGTAAATGGAATGTTAATCCTAACAAACTAGGCTTGGTAATAATTGGCCTAATTTGTTAGAGTTTCAGGCCATTTTTAAATGGTTTCTTATTAGAAAAGAGTTGGTTGTGGGTGAATTTCTTAACTTTGAGCATAGTTTGTGTCTTGTGCGTGGGTTAAGGGAATCTATTCAACATCTTTTTTGAATGTTGTTATACTAAACTAGTGTTGAACTATTTCATTTTTGCATGAGCTAAGTGGGTTGGTGTTCCTTTTATTTCATCGTTTGATGTCTTGTTTGATAGTATTGAAAATTCTTCAATTAAGCTTGGTAAAATATATAATAAAGTTTTGTTGGTCTTGTCAATATAAATTTTATGGTTTCTTTGGATCAATAAGAATTTGCATGTTTTCCAAGGCAAAAATATGGCGGTTTCTAAGTTCTCAAAAAAACCATACTCTTTCTTTTGTATATGCAATTGTGTGTGAGCAACTTAATTTAATATTTAAAGCTAAATTTAATCATGTTATTCAAAGTTATTTGCTTAACAAAAGAAAATTTAAGGTGCTTGAAGATGTTGCAAATAGTTATAAATCTTTGATTGATATTGATAATCTTGGTGACTATGATAAAGTGCCTATTTATACCTTTCTAGAGTGGTGGATGTGGAAGTGCTTAAAGTACACAATTGTTGACTTGGCTAAGAAGATTAATTGGATCATTGGAGCTAAAAAGAAGGTTGTGAAGGAGAAGAATTTGGATGCTACTAATTCACTATTTTAATATTGGGATTTATTTATGTGAGCTCTTTGGTTCTATAGTGATCCTTTTTATATATTTGAATAGCTTATGTAACTTGGCGTAATTTTATTTTTTTATAAATTTGGTACTATGATGGTAATTTATACTTAAATACGACTATTCTAATCATGTTAGAAATTATTCCTTGTATTTGTCTTATGACTAATATTCTTTGAGCCATATTTGTAAACTATGTTCCAATAAAAAAACACTTAATTCTAAGTAGCTTCATGGAATAAATAAAAGAAATATGACTCAGAGAGATAAAGATGAAGAAATATATATCACTCTTAGATTTGTAAAATCCAAAAAATAAAAAATATCAAATTTGAAAATGAAAACCTAGTGTATACACCTAAAATTGGTCAAGATAATTAATTAATTAAATACAAGTTATTTAATTAATGAACCCCTTTAATTCGTCTACTTATAAATAATTCTAAATTTATTTATATAGTTCACACTTTTCTAATTCTACCATCTTAAACCACATTCTTCTATTTTTAATTAAATAAACAAATGTCAATAGTTTGTTTTATTCAATTAATATTTTCTTACTAAATTTAAATTCCCAATTTAAATTCAAGCACATGTCTCCAACTTTTCCTCTAGCCACCTCATCAAGTGTCCCATGTATTTAAATATGTCTAATATTTAAATGGGAATTATCTTAAACCAATTCCTAAACAAACTTTGGACACTTGGCTCTCTCCATCGTTTCATTCTCCCTCACACTTGGCATGGTGCTCTTTTAAAGGGAACATCCTCCATGATTCCCTCTAACTTCCTCCTTCTCCACCATTCATCTCTCCAGCTGAAATCTTGACCATTGATTGCTAGCACATCACAATTTGCCTTGGAATTCCTATAAATATAGCCTCTTGCTACAACATTTGCAATCCCATCTTTGAGCAAACTTACCATGCAAAAATTTTGTGAGAGCATTTTAGTGTTTAAAGCATTTGTGAATATTTAGAGTAATTTAGCATTTAACATTTGAGCATTGTAGTATCATATTAGTTTAGAATCATGGCTTAGTTTCATAGCTGCATTTTATTTATCATCTTAGCTTTTATACAACATTTCCATCATAGCATTTAGTATCATTATCATATGATAAGTAGGAGGTATTTTTCCACAGCGTGTCAAATTATGATATTGCTATCAGGATTCAACCGTGTAGTTTCGAGTCAAACTACACGGTTGAATCCTGATAGCAATATCATCATTATCATAGCATAATCTTTATTTTTATCACAACAACATTGATATCATAGCATCATAGCATTATCATACAACTTATCAAATCATGTAGGGATTAAGTTTCTTGCATTTACAACATTCCATTCCCTAGGTTGTCATTTTGAAAGTCATAGTGGAAGCAAAATCTGAGAGCCATTATGATTCAAGGAATCCTTAGAGATGGAAACAATGGAACGGTTTTAGTGATTGATTGTGTTTTGAATTCGATTAATTCTATGCTTCAATTCTCTAATATAATGTGTTTCATTGGGTTTGTGTGTTTTATTATTCTGTTACTTACATTACACACCTAGCAACAAATCTAAGGGTGGGTAGGGTGGCTAGATGTAAGGTAACACAATGGATCAGTTTAACCTAAAATAAGATAAAGCTATGAGGCGCAAATAAGAAGGGGAAATCAAACCCTAATTATATTTAAAATAGATAAACTAATCATAAAATATATTTACAAAAGCCCTAATTGAGAAGGAAAAATCTGGAGGGTGTCAAATAAGTCAGGCTCACCAAATAATGTAAGAGAAGACATAAATTTTATATAAATATAGGAAAAATAAATAATTATAATTAATAAGTAATACTCACCTTAGATAAAAGAGCTAGTACAAATAATTGCAATAGATTTAAAAAATAAAATGTGAGAGATAAGAGTACCTAGCTCTACAACCTATTATGGAAGAATAATGCCAAATCAATTCATCATTGCCACAAAATTATTTTCCTTAATATGATGATTGCCACGATTTGAACTAGCACTACAAATCAATCTCGAGCCTCATGAGTTTGATTTTGGTTATCATGGACTCAATCTGACATGTGGAATTGATCTATATATCATGTGAATGATTTGAAAAAATATGCACGTGAAGATTTGCTAGCCTTCATCTTCTTTCTATCTAAATCTGTCAAGGTGGTTTTTATGAATAAATTTGAGGAGATTGTTCACTTGATCAGTGAGTGTGTTATTTTAGATCAAACCCCTTGGTATACCAGATTAATGACAATGAGAAATATTCTATATGCAATTCTTTTGTCCTTGGTGTACTCTAGTTGCTCTTTTTTCCTCCTCATTCTTCTATTTTTCTAGATGATGATTTGGTTGCACATTAAATGTATTTAAATACCATAATATAACATGTTGCACAAACATGTGTTAAGTCAACTCACAATTACTAGTAGAAATGAGCAACAAAGTTGGAATTAAAATTTAAATATTTAAATTTTAGGGTCATTCCCACATGCCTTGGGATTTAACTAAGTTAATTATAAGTGTAAACACCTAAAAATGACTAATGCAATTTTATCTTATCATTTCATCATTATCCTTATCATTTCTTCTATCTATATTAATTAAATAATTTTTAATTATTTAATTAAGCTAAAATTTTCCTCTTTTCATCCATAATAATTAAATAAATTTTAATTATTAAATTATCTTAATCTTTCATCATATCTATATTAATTAAATAATTTTAATTATTTAATTAATTCATCTCTTATCATTTTCCCTCCAACATTAATTAAAATTATCTTTGGTCCTCTATAATTAAATAATTTTAAAAATTATTTAATTAGCTAACACTCCTCTTTTAAATAAAATTTTCAAGTTAAATATTTTCCTCTATAATTAAATAATTTTCAAAAATTATTTAATTAGTTAACACTCCTCTTTTAAATAATTTATTTAAATTAATTCTTTTCCTCTATAAATAATTAAAAAAAATAAAATTAACAAACACTCCTCTTTTAAATAAATTAAATATTTTCTTTTAAAATAAATAAATTAACATTATTTATTTCTCCAAGCTTTCATTTGAATTAAATAATTTTTATTTATTTAATTCCCTCCTTCAAAATTCAAAATTTGGGTCTTATGTTATCTTGAATTTTTCTATACATTAATCATGCAAATCAATCTCCACCATTGATCAAATGTTAAGTGAAACATATAAATAAGAAGGTTTCATTTTATTCAAACCCTCTAGCATTCTTATGATCGAAGTTACTATAGCAATCTCAAGCATTATCAAGCATTTTCAAGAATTATCAAGCATTCAAACATTATCATTGTCAAGCATAGGTATCATTTATCTCTGAGAATTTATCATTATTATTACATCATATCCTTATTGTTCTTTCATAGTTTTTTACTTTGAAGAGAAACCAAAAATGGAGCAAATCAAGATCTTAGCTATGATGACTGTGCTTGTTATCTAAATTCTATATTCTGAGCTAAGATCTTGAACTTCATTGCGTGATAGTGAGAGTGTAAGTTTTGTATTGTTGATATTTGTGATTCACATTTTCATCATCATATCATTCGTGGATATACCATCTTGAGAGTCACAAGGCTACTCTTTATTTGGGTATCTCCTCCCTTTAGCAAGTTGGCTTGGACTCACAAGTCTAGTTCAAGTGAACTTTATCAATACCAATCTTTATCATCTTGCATGGACTCATAAGTCTAGTTCAAGTGGGATCTATCATTTTATCAATTAATATCATTATCATCATTGGGAGATCTAACTTAACTTTGGTCTATTTTGGTTTTGAGCAACAAGCATCAAAATTGTTGAAATCAAATCTTATTTTATCTAAGGTCTTATATTGCACATGCCAATTACAAGATCTCAATATAAGAAAAACATGGAATCCCATAAAGAAGAATCAAACATTCCAGTTCAAGCATGGGTCAACAAGAGCAAGGAGTGTCTTCAAACCCAACCTTCCCTTATTATGAGCCTTTAAGGGTCCCTTATAATGAGAACGATCAAGAGCCTTCATCCGAAGATCTTCAAGAATTTGAGCAAGACCATAGGGTAATGAGAGTTTTTGAACTGTTATTTGAGTAAAATCTTGATCACTATCTCTAAGTGTTAACTCAAAAAGGTTCTAAAATACTCACTCATCTTATCAAGGATGTGGATTTCACTAATTCTGAAAGTGGGCTAGAAATAGGTCAAACAAACCCAATACAAACATCAAGTGAAAATGTGGTTGCTACTTTCACATACTCATCACCACCCCCACCTAGCATATCAAAGTTTTAATGGAAAACATATCGAGAGACACATCAAGATAAATTCACACCTCCATAATCACCTATCTTTACTATATCTCACTCAAACATGAGCACCTTAAACATGCAAAATTTTCTCATTCCACCAAGTTCACCCCAACAACAATACATTCCACCAAGTTCACCCCAACAACAATACATTCCACCAAGTTCACCTCAACAACAATATATCCAATCAAGTCAACCCCATCAACAATACATTCAACCAAGTCAACCCCAACAATAATACATTCAATCAAGTCAACCCCAACAATAATACATCTAATCATGTCAACCCCGACAACAATAAACAAATGCCAATAGTTTGTTTTATTTAATTAATATTTTCTCACTAAATTTAAATTTCCAATTTGAATTTAGGCACATGTCTCCAAATTTTCCTCTAGCCACCTCATCAAGTGTCACATGTATTTAAATATGTCTAATATTTAAATGGGAATTATCCTCAACCAATTCCAAAACAAACTTTGGACACTTGGCTCTCTCCATCGTTTCATTCTCCCTCACACTTGGCATGGTGCTCTTTTAAAGGGAACATCCTCCATGATTCCCTCTAACTTCCTCCTTCTCCATTGTTCATCTCTCTAGCTAAAATCTTGACCGTTGGTTGCTACCACATCACAATGCCTTGGAATTCCTATAAATGCAGCCTCTTGCTACAACATTTGCAATCCCATCTTTAAGCAAACTTACTATGCAAAAATTATGTGAGAGCATTTTAGTGTTTAAAGAATTTGTGAATATTTAGAGTAATTTAGCATTTAGCATTTGAGCATTGTAGTATCAGATTAGTTTAGAATCATGGCTTAGTTTCATAGTTGCATTTTAGTTATCATCTTCGCTTTTATACAACATTTTCATCATAGCATTTAGTATCATTATCATAGCATAATCTTTATTTTTATCACAGCAGCATTGATATCATAGCATCATAGCATTATCATACAGCTTATCAAATCATGTAGGGATTAAATTTCTTTCATTTACATCATTCCATTTCCTAGGTTGTCATTCTAAAAGTCATAGTGCAAGCAAAATCTGAGAGCCATTATGATTCAAGGAATCCTTAGAGATAAGAAACAATGGAACGATTTTAGTGATTGATTGTGTTTTGAATTTGATTAATTTTGTGCTTCAATTCTCTAATACAATACATTTCATTGGGTTTGTGTGTTTTATTATTTTGTTACTTACATTACACAATTCACACATACACATTTTTGGCACCCACCGTGGGGCTAGCCCCTTTTTATTGATGTTTTCTGGAAGTTGTTTTGCAGATCTAGACGTGAACTCTTATGTAGTGCATCCGATATTTCTTTCGGTGCATACAAAAAATCTTTCAGTGCATCCAATTCCTATTACGGCGCATCCAAAACATCTTTTAACGCATCCAAATATTGTTATGACGCATCTGAGGCTTCTTTCGATGTATACAACACATCTTTTGGTGCATACAGGGGGTCTTTTAGCACATTTGGTCTTGATTTTAACGCATTCAGTAGTTTTTTTAGTGCATTCAATAGTTCTTTTAGAGCATGAGAGTGATCTTTTAGCGCATCTAGTTAACTTTGTAGAAATTCAAAATTCTGAGAACTAATTGATACTTTCTATTTTGCAGGTGCTTAAATACGCTGGTCAAAGACAAATGTATCAAACTACTGATTATGTATGAAGGGGCTGGAGTTTTTTTATTGTCTTCTTTTAATTAAATTAGGAACCTAATTTAATTAGAAGGATTAAAGAATCCCTTGTCTACTATTCTTGAAGTGATAGGCCTATGCTCTCCCCTTAACTGGGTGACTAGAATGCTAGATTCACTATTTTATGCTTTGTTAACACCTTTAGAAGGTTTGTCGTAGTGGGAAAAAGTACTCACCCTACGAGAACGACCTAAGTGGGAACAACTAAAGCCAAGTTTTTTGGTCCACTATAATCAAAAGTGAATTCAAGGAAAGTCTACAATTCGACGGTAGTGTGCAAGATAACCATCGCCAAAGCCTTTGTTCTAAAGGTTGGGAGGCCTCCTAAGGGAGTTTATCTATTTGTTGCACCGAACGGAAACCCTTATTACGAACCTTAGTGTAGAAGCCAACCTAGTCAATCTTCAAACACTTCTAATATCACAGTGTAAGGGGAGGGAAGAATCTGCCCCCAAGATACTCACCATATAACCATCAGGGATTACTGGCCAAAGGTGGAGGATTCGACCTTGGTTAAGACCCGAGAAAGGAAAAAACACGGGCGCCCTCTAGGGGGTGACACATTTGTGTGAGTTGACATGGTTCTAAGATGTGGGTTGTGGTATTTTAAGTGACCCTTGAGATTAGAAAAGTGCTTGAACTATCTTCTCTTGTGTTATACCTGTTGAAATCAAAGGAATCATACTAGATTCTTGAATACACACTCAATGTTTAGTTCCTAGGTGGAAACAATTGTTTGACAACTTGCTAATGTGTTTGAAGTCATAATTCAAGAAATCATCCATTTAAAGCACTTAATTCACATAATTCACAAATTGGGAACTAAGAAAAAATCATTGTTTAGAAAAGCATACCTTAGAAACATTCAGAATCACATATTAAAAAGCAGAATAACCAGAAAAACTTGCAAAACCATTGAACATTTCCAAATTAGCGCATACATCCTCTGTTTTTGCACATTAACTACATTTTCTAGCACATATAGGGCATTTTCCAGCACATCCACAACAATTTTTAGCACATTGAGTCCATTTTCTAGTGCATATTGGGTATAGTCTGGTGCATCTGAGACATTGTCCAACACATCTAGTCTAGCTTTTAATGCATCTAGTCCATTTTCCAGTGCATCCATTCCATCTTTCAGTGCATTCGGAAACCCTTTTGGCGCATTCACCTACAAAATACCTAGTTGAAAACACATCTAGGAGGGGCATTCTAGCGCATCCCTGGCACATTTTAGCGCATTTAACCCATTTTATGGAGCATCTGAGTCATCCTTCAGTGCATTGAGTCCAGATTTTAGCGCATTCAATACATTCTCTAGCGCATTTGGTTTGTCTTTTAGTGCATTTAGTTTGTTTTCTAGCACATTTGTGCAATCTTTTAGTGCATCCATACCCTGTTTTAGCGCATCCAGTAAATTCAAAGCCAGAGAGCTAAATTCATCCCCTATTTGACAGTTTGAACTAGAATTAAGGATCTTTTCCATAATAGAATTAGTCCTCAGTTACTCCAGTGCTTTGAACTTGTTGAAACTGACCTTTACAAGTGAAATTCTTCAAACTAAACCAATATCTAACACCTTAAAGTTTCTAAACATCAAACACACCTCTGATTATTAAGCTAAGTTTCATCATCAGGATTTGTCATCCTTTCATCACGAAACAAAGCTGTATAATCAGACCTCAACTTAATCTCATCAATAGAAATTTTCATTCTATTTGACTTAGTTTTTATCCTTGGCACTCCTCCAAACAAAGATCAAAAGTTTAGTCAAATTATAACACTTGTATGTCCGTTCAAACAATATCCCAAAAGCAAAAACTCAAAGAAAAAGAACTTGAAACTCATAACACCATGGCTGAAGCAGAAGAAAATCCTTTCCATAAAATCCACCAATTTGAAGGTGAGGAAATGACTGAGGAAGACATCCAACATGCTCAACAAGATCCAAATTTCCACAAGTTCCTAGAAAATATTTTTGAAAGAGATGGTGAAAAATACTTCTTAATGTTGGCTAATCAAGGTATCAAACTTCCACATGAATTTGATGTTAATCAATTGAAAGCACCTCCTAAAAAGACTAAAAATGATCCATCAAACACAAATCCAGTGGCTACCTTAACTCATCAAATGAAAAATCTCCAACAACAGATTCAAGACATGCAAAGGGGAACCTCAAAAAGATACTTGATACAAGACATCTGCCCATATCCTTTTGATCAAACTATCAACATGATTCCTTTTCCCAAACATTGTGAATTCCCAAAGTATGATAAATACAATGGTAAAACAAATCATATAGATCATGTAAGGGAATTTTGAACCATGAGCCTTGAATTTGCATAGGAAGAAACTTACTTGATGAGATTGTTTCCGCGTAGCCTAGGGGGACAATGCATGGAATGGTTCTCCAAACTTGCACCACCAATTAAAACCTTTGAAGAGTTGGTTAATAAGTTCATCACCCAATACTCTTACAACATCCAACATAAGATAACAATGAAGGACCTTTGCAATACAAAACATAAAAGGGGTGAATCATTCCTCATATTGTTACAAAGATGGAGTAGGTTGTTTGCAAGATATTCTCGTCCCATACCTGAAAAGGAAAAGATGGAAATCTTCACTAACAATCTAAACGATGAGATGCACTATAGACTTGAATTGCAATGCCCACCTACCTTTGAGAAATTGATTTAAAATGGAATCAAAATTGAAGAAGCTTTGGTCAAAAGAGGAGTCATAAAGATTTACAATGAAAATAACTCATCAAGCTCCTCTAATAATTACAACAACAATGATAAACCAAAGTTTTGGCAAAGAAACAAGAATGTTGGTAACAATGATGCTTCATTTGAAACCTAAAATGTAAAACCAATTTTTAACTTGACAACAGCTACCACCAAGACCAATCAAAACAACAATCCAACCGGCAATCAAAACAACAACCAAAATGCTAATCAAAACAACAATCCAAGTAATGTTGAAGCTAAACAACCACCATATTGAACCTCATCAAATCGAAGATGATTCACACCTTTGGGATAGTCATTAGAATCAACATTAAAGGAGCTTCTTGCAGCCAAGGTTATAACATTACTAGAAGCAAGAGATTATGAACCAAGACTTAAACCATCTTGGTGGAATGATGCACATTTTTGTGACTTTCATAGAAACAAAGGACACAAGACAAATAATTGCATGTAGTTGAAACATTTGATACAAGATTTGATTGATAACAAGACTATATTTGTGGAAGGACCCCAAACAAATAATGATCATGGAGCATTCAAGAATCCTTTACCAAACTACGAAAAGGGGGAGTCCTCTTCATCAAACGCCAAAGGAAAAAATGTAAACTATGTTTATGATTCTACCATTCATTATGTTGAGGTAGTTGAAGATCAAACCAGTGATATCAAAATTAAGGGCCAAAGAAACATTGTTATAGCTGAAAATCATCACCATGACATCAACACCAGATCACATCAAATCAATGACATCATACCAATCAAAGAATGTCAAACCAAGGATATCGAAATCAAGGGCCAAAAATACATTATTGTAGTTGATGATTCAATTAATGACACCACAATTGAGCATGAAAAAAGCATTGTTACAACTAAAACTTATCTTCATGATAGCAACACTGAATCCCATCAAATCAATGACATCATACCACTAAATCTAATCACACATGTTACTGCAAATGATAATAAGATTAATGTCATTAAAATTAGAGAAAAATAAGATGATCAACCAGTCAATGCAACCACAAGAGGGAAAGCCAAAGTAATATTGAAAGGAGCTACATCTAAGACACCTGTTGCCCCTACAACTCAATACAACATAGTTGATCAATTGCAGAAAATCCCATCTCAAATATCCATATTGGAACTCCTCAAAATTTTACCAGCTCACAAAGAAATTCTAGAACAAGCTCTAGTAGCCACCACAATACAAATGATCTGAAATTTTTCCAATTCCAAGCTATGGTGGGACACTTGACCGCACCTCATTGCCTATCATTTTCTAAAAATGATGATGTATCACTCAACCATCCCCACAATGTTTCCCTTCACATTGAGATTTCAATTCACAAACATCAGGTCAAACATGTTCTAATAGATGGTGGAGCTAGCATAAATATCTATACTTTGAAACTCATCCATGCACTTGGATATTCTAAAAATGTCATTGATGCTAGAAGAAAGATCACTATAAAAGCCTATGATGATGAAGAGAGATCTTCTCAAGGGCTAATTGTGCTACCAATTCAAGTGGGACTGGTTGTAGAAGATATAATATGCCAAGTGTTGGACAAGGAGTTAACATACAATATATTCTTTGGACATCCTTGGATTCATGAGATGTAAGTAGTGTCATCAACATATCACCATTGTTTGAAATTTCCTTTCAACATGCAAGAAATCACCATTTCAGCTGATTCCAACAATCCACAATATTGCAACACACTCAAAACAACCCAAGATACTTTTGGGCCATATAACAGGGAAGCTACAACTCCTAGTTCATCCAATAATGAAAGACAACTAAATTCCTTGTCAAAGTGGGTTGAGAAAAAAAGACCAATCAAAGGATAAGGGTATCAATGACTACTCCATCAAGTAACGAAAGTCAATCAAATTCTTTTTCAAACCAGCTTGAGGAAAAGGTTTAGTCAAAAGTCAAAGGCATTGGTGATTCTACTCCATGAAATCATGAAAGACCACTAAATTCCTTTTCAAAACAAGTTGAAAAGAACCAGTTAAAAGACAAAGGTGTTGGTGATTCTACTCCATCAAATCATGAAAGACCACTAAATTCTTTATCAAAACAGGTTGAAAAGATCCAGTTAAAAGACAAAGGCATGGGGGAATATTCATTTGAAAAATAATTATGTCTTTCACAACTACTATCTTCTCCTAAGTCATATGGACAACCATCCACATCAAAATAGCAATCCTCACAACCAACCACGCTCTTTGATGGCAAGTTTGTAAAAGCGGGTACTTTAGTGGATGAATCTGAAGAGAAGGATGTTTTAAACTAGTTATACAAAGATGAAGAAGCATCACAAGCATCAACTTCCAATGTTTTAACAAAACCCTATGGTAAAGGTTTCACAATCCTAGAGAAGATGGGATATGATGGAAAGGGTCTTGACGACAAAATAAAAGAGGGTATCATTGAACCAATTCAACCTATCATAACTAATGCCAAGGACAAAACAAGGCTAGGATACATAGAAGAATCAAAAGAAGAAACCAGGCAGAAGGTTGTTGAGAGAATCCTTCAATTGAGAGATAGTTCTGAAATGGATTCCAATGAGTATGAATAGGATTCCCTCTCTGAAGAATCTTGTCATGACAAGGAAATTGATGTGATACAAAGGTATGCACCAACACGTATGGAGGGACAGAGCTCGAGTTCTAGACCTCTTGAATTTGGATCACAACATATCGATGACTATAGCGAAGATGATCAAACTTCAAGTGAGATAGATTACTCAGAGGAGAGTAACATCATAGACCTCGATATTGCTATTGGACACTTTGATGGCATTTCCATCATGACACTCATCCCTTTTGACCTTAGCAAATCTGATGATTTATTGCCATTGGTACACCCCAAATCAATTGACTGGGACCAAATTGGGCTGCTTGACATACCTGTCTTTCCAAACGATGATGTCATTGTTAACTTCCTTTGTTTTGAAAATACTGAAACATGTTCCACCAACAAATCTCATAACAAATTTTTAGACAAGAGGAGTGCCAAATCTTCCAGCTGCAAAATGAATATAAAAAATAGATCTAATGGTGAAAACCATTTAATGGTAGTATTAGATCAAGAAAAAGTATAAATAAAGAGTGCATCTTACAGTGAAAACCTCTTTGAGGCACTAAAAGATGGAAGATTTGACACCCTTCTCGAGCACTATCATGAGAGATCTTCAGTGTTGGTTGAACCCACCCAATCCATCAACATTGGTACAGCTAAAATAGTGAAGATCCTACATCTAGCAGCATCCATGACAGAGGAAGAAAAGCCAGGATTCAGTAAGTTCTTTGAAGAGAGGCAAGTCAACTTTGCTTGGTCCTATGTTGATATGCTAGACATAGATCTAGATCTTATCATGCATCATTTATCTCTACCACCTAGAGTGAAGCCAGTGAAACAAAAATTGAGAAAAATGCATGCGCACATCATCCTATTGGTGAAAGTTGAATTGAAGAAACTTCTAGATGTGGGTTTTATCTGTCCAAATGATTATGTTGAATGGATCTCCAACATTGTGCCAATTTCAAAACCCAACCATAGCATCAGGATATGTACGAATTTTAGAGATCTTAACAGAGCTTGTCTGAAAGATTATTTTCCTTTGCCTAACATTGACATCATCATGGATTTAATAGTGGGTCATGCAATGTTATCACTCATGGATGGATTTTTAGGTTACAACCAGATCAAAATAGCACTAGAGGATCAAGAGAAAACTAATTTCACATGTCCATGGGGTACTTTCTTTTGGAACGCCATGGCTTTTGGGTTGAAGAATGTTGGGGCTACTTATCAACGTGCGATGACCACTATTTGTCATGATATGATGCACATCTTTATGGAGGATTACGTAAATGACTTGTTGGAAAAATCATACACTAGAAAAGGACATATGGAAATTCTAGACAAAATCTTCACTCGGTTGGAGAAATTCAATGTGAGATTAAACCCCAAGAAATGTGTATTTGATGTGACATCAGTTAAACTTTTGGGATATATTGTATCAGCCAAAGGCATTGAGGTAGATCTGGCGAAAGTCAAAGCCATCATGGAGATGCCTCCTCCGAAAAATATTAGCCAACTCAAATCTTTGCAAGGACGATTCCAATCTATTAAGAGGTTCATCGCACAACTTCCAGATAAAACTCATCCTTTTAATCACTTGCTACACAAGAATGTTTCTTTCAAATGGGATGAAAAGTGTGAAGCAACTTTCAATCAACAAAAACATTATCTGATGTCTCCACCCATACTGGTACCACCAATTGAAGGAAAACCAGTATTACTCTACATAGCAACAACAAAGGTATCCTTGGGCACTCTACTGGCATAGGAAGATTCTGTGAGAAAAGAAAGGGCTATTTATTACATCAACAGAACCTTGAATGGCTATGAGATCAACTACACATTTATTGAAAAATCTTGTCTGGTGGTAGTATTTTCTACTTAACAACTAAGACACTACATGTTAACCCACACCATCAAACTCATAGAAAAAATTGATCTATTGAAGTACCTACTCAACAAAGCTGCCCTGACGGGAAGATTAGCCAAATAGGTAATGATATTGAGTGAGTTTGATATCTAGTATGTGGACAGGAAAACAATCAAGGGACAAGCCACAATGAATCAACTAGTTGAAGAACCACTACAAGATGATCATCCCATGAGCATTGAGTTTCCAAACATAGATGTCCTTACAGTGTCAACACAACAGTGGATGTTATACTTTGATGGATCTTACATGCAACATGGATCAAGTGCAGGAATCTTATTTGTCATGCCATAAAGATACACCATTCCAAAGTCCTACGGGTTAATGTTTCCTTGTACTAACAACACAACTAAGTATGAAGCATTGATCATTGGTATCAAGATAGTCGTAGAGTGGAAAATCACAAAGTTACATGTCTATGGAGATTCTCAATTAATCATAAATCAAGTGAATGATGATTACCAGACCAAAGATGATAAATTGATGCCATATAAAAGAATGGTGGATGATTTCAAGAAACACTTTATGGAGATAAAATTTGAGTAGATTCAAAGAGGGGATAACAAAGTTGTTGATGTTATGGTGACCATTTCCTATCTTCTACAGATACTTGAAAAAAAAACCCGTTATGAGTTCGTGGTGGAACAACTGTTTAACCCTGCCTATGATAACCCTGAATCCCAAGTCATATACAATCTAGTTGAGGCCGAAGCTTCTATCTATGGGAAAATCTACACCTATCTAAAAGACAACACCCTACCACTAGATATGTCTCAAAACCAGAAATGTAACTTTATTCGACAAGCAGATGACATACCTTGATAGCCGATGTACTTTACCGATGAGGTATTGATGGTACTCTCCTTTGGTGTCTAGAACATAACGAAGCTGAAATTGCTTTACGCGAGGTTCATGAAGGTATCTGTGGAACTCATTCAAGTGGACTAACTCTTGCTAAAAACTCCTACGCTTGGGGTATTACTGGCCGAATATGGAAAAGGAATCTTTTCAATTTGTCAAGAAGTGCCAAAAATGTCAAATCCATGAAAATATGATACATGCACTAGCACAAGAATTGCAACCATTTGCCTCAACATGGCCTTTCTATTAGTGGGGATTGGATCTTATAGGTAAAATTCATCCACCTTCATCAAATGGACACAAATTCATCATCATAGCTATGAAGTATTTTACAAAGTGGATTGAAGTTGTTCCCCTAACCACAATCACATGAAAACAAATTGCATCCTTCATCTTGAATTATATCATTTGTTGATATGGTATTCCTTGGTCCATTGTCACTGACAATGGTAGACCTTTCAAGAATTAGGACATCCAAGAACTTTGTGAGAGGTTTCATATCCAACATCGATTTTCTACACCATACTACCCTTAGGGAAATGGCCAGGCATAGGCCTCAAACAAAACCATTTTGGAAATATTAAAGAAAAATGTTAATGATGTTGGACGTGATTGGCACATTCAATTGAATCCTACTCTATGGGCATACTAAACCAGTATTTGCACCCCAACAAGAGTTATACCCTATTCTCTAGTCTATGGATCATAGGCCATTTTACCTATTGAGGTAGAGCTACCATCACTCTGTGTGTCACTAAAGGGGATCATTTCAGATGAAGATTATCGGGTGTCTAGATTACATGAGTTAGAACTATTGGATGAGCGTCGTCAGCATGTAGTTGATCACTTGAAAGCCTATTAGCAGAGGATGTCATGAAGTTATAATCACAGAGTAAAACCAAGAACATTTTAGGTTGGTGACTTGGTCTTAAAAGAAAATCCTCAAAATCAACAAGATAGAGAGAAGAAGGGGAAATTTGAACCAAACTAGCTAGGTCCCTTTGTCGTTGTCTTAGTCTATGGATCTAGAGCCTATTAGCTGTCTACACCTAAAGGTGATTTGTTCGAAGAGCCCATCAACAAACTACATCTCAAGAAGTTCTACACCTAGCTTATCCAGTGCATCTTTAAAAGTCCTGAAAAAATACAAAAAAAAATCAGAAAATGTCCTGAAAAAATTGTCACCTTGATGAAAACCTGGCAAACAGGCATCTTGGTAAAAAAATAATAATACAAAAATACAAAAATACAAAAAAAGTCAAAAAAATCATATAATTTGAAAAAGTGCAATAAAAACAAGTAGTGAAAACCAGGCAATAGGCGCTATTTGCGATAGATTAGCTTTTCCATCTATTTGAGTGTGTCAACCATTCACTTTCACCATTATTCTACCTGTCATCGGGAGAACCTCATGTACATATCCTGGCATCACAGTCATGTCTCACCTTAGACTGGGGGCAAAATCTTGAACTCGCTGGGGGCAAATAAACTTTGAGCTTAAACCAACAAGAAAAACAATATTTAGACAAACATGACAAACACAACGATCATAGTGCAAATCAACATTGAACATAGATCAATCATCAAATGTTACACATCAACCATCTAGAATCAAACAACTAAAATCAATCAAATCAATCAAAGCAAATTTAAATGGATGATGTTCTTTATGAATCATGGCTTTATCATGTTAGTATGAATGTTCAACGGTTTTACTTTGATTTTTATTATCATATCTTTGGAGTACCTCGATGATGTCTTGAACAAGAAGAGATAGGAAGGAGTATGATTTTTCTTTGTCTACTGTTTGTGAGTTGATCACTACTACTGTACAAATTGTTGCGAGACGTGCTCTACAAAGTATCATTGATGACATTCCAAATTTGCATAGGAAAATGATTAACTCTTGTCTTTTTACATGAGGAATGATTAGGTCATCTCGGTCCAATTATACCTAGATGCTTGTGTTAACTTGCAATTTCAAAAATCATGGAAGTAGTACTCTGGTCATCATGGTCTAATTATACCATCGATTTTTGTACTCACTTTCAACAATTTAAAGGCTTAATGATGAAAAAAAAGCACGACAAATCGGCTGCTACGATGACAACCTTTGCATATTAGATTTGCATGGTTAGGTTAGATTGCATTCATATTAGTTTTGCATCCGTATTTATGGGTTTTCCAAGGCTGGGCCAAATTTCAAAATGATGTTATATTTATCATTAATGGATTGATTACATTTGACATTAAACAAAAACATATCATTCTCATGTAGTTGCTAATCATTTGCATATCATACATCCATCCATACATTACATCATAGATTTTTATTAAGAAAATACAAAAACATAAGGGGCATCATATTTCATTTGCATCTCTCACATGGTATAAAAGTATCATGCATAGGAACCTATACAATCATCACACATACATCATCATATCATTATTACATCCATATATAATCATCACATAAACATACATAAATATCGCATATCCTTTGCATAATCAACTCAATCTCACATAGCATAACACATTATCCATAAACCATTTAGGAACATAAATCATGCATTATCATATCACCTTTGCATCCATACATCAACCATAACATCATATAAGCATAAGCATATTAACATCATAAGCACATATAAATAAAATACATCCATCATAAGATCATAAACACATATAGACATATAGATCGCTAATCATCGCCGCATATCATATAGCCTCAAAATCATAATGTCAAGTGTACAATAATACCCAAATGTGTAATGAGATACATCATAAAAAAAATGGCAGTGTATCATAATGTCTCAACTGAATCAAGGAGTACACATCATGTCTCAAATCTGTCATCAACGGAGCTATGCGGTGCTCCCCCCTGACGGTGTTGGCCTTGTACCTTTGACTGTACCTGATGGCCCTGCCCTTGGATCCCTGCAAGGCGGCCCTGTAACACCCCTGTTGGTAGTCCTAGAGTGAGTACGATTGGTAGACTACACGTAACTCTCTCGCCGCTCTGGAGGAACCACCTCGTGATACTTTAGCTTGTAGAACTCGGCCTCCCTGGCAGAGCATTGTACCTCTCAGAAGTAGTCTATTGTACCGATACCCTCTGCAGCCCTATGTAGTCTCTCAGCCACACCCTTTGCTTGCTCAACCCATTGTCTCAGGGTCTCTCTCTCTATTGTAAGCATGGAAATCTATGCTTGTGTCTGAGCCTAGGCTTGGGTCTGTGTTTGCAGCAAAGCCTGTACCTCTGTCAATTGACCTTGCAATGTCTGCACCTGAACCTATAACATAGCTATCTATGTCTACTACTACTATGAGGGTAACCAAATCTGTACATGATGTTGTGCTACAACTACTAATGATCGCCTCTTCTGGGGCACTCTAAAGTCTCATACATCTATCATTGGACCTCCACCACCCTCATCACCATCTCCATCACCTCCATCATCTCCATCCTCGTCTCTATCATCACTGCTCTCTCCCTCCTCCTCATCTCCTCCATCTCTCCTCCGCCTGCGTCCATGTGGTGGTGCCCTCTCCTCATCATCTAATAAAGGTATCGACTCATCAAGACTGGATATTCGTGGGAATGGATGTGATAAGAAGTACTGAGCATACTCCTCGGATATAGGAGCCTTTATAATCTATGAATGATAGTCCCAAATAATGGCTTGTAAACCCTAGTACTCCTCAACTACATCATTGGACAAAGTGGGTCCCCACTCTGGTACATCAATCTATCGTTGTGCATAATGAGCCACTCCCTGAGGCATGCCCTGTACCCTGCCATACTGTCGCAACACCCTCCTCAGCAAAAATATCTCAATAATAAACTGAGTCCTTCCAATTAGATACATCGACAAGCATAAAAACAACATCTCAATAGCATCCTCTGGCCATTACTCGTAGTCTAAGTAGGGCCGCCATGTCACTATCTCCAAATCATCCAATACTCTCCTCTAGTACTCCAGTTTACCTAGCTTAGGTTGGACAACTAGACTTGTATATGCATGAACATATGGACAATCCTCTGAACTTTGTCTCTTTGCCATTGGATAGGTGACAACTATATGCTCCCACACCCATATCTGTAACAATGTAACTCCAACTGACAAACTAGCCCCTCTGAGATAGATAACCTAGTGCAAATCATGACATAAATGGGCAAGCATGCAAGATCTCCAAGCATATCTAGTCCCCTAAGTATTCATACTCTAAAGTATTTAGCCCCATCCAATTGAAAGTCCCTTCGACTTGTGGTTAGGACATAGAAATCCTCCAATAAAACTTGCAAGCACACATGGCAATGTCGCATATGCATTGACCATCTCTCGCCATGGGATTTCATAACTGCAAATCCGATCATCCTCGAACACTCTTTGTAGTGCATTTGTACCACCTTGCTTGGTGTAATCATATACAACTAACTCCCCAATGACTAGAATCCTCAAAATGCGATAAACATCCTTTGGGGTCACTATCATCTAGTTGGTAGGTAAGTGGAAGGTGTTATGATTATTGTGCCATCTCTCTACTAACACGGTTAGAATCCCCCTATTAATTTGATGTTGGGGCATATCTATCAGTGAAGTTAGTCTGCATCAGCCAATCACATTTAGATCAACCTAATCTAAATGTAGAATCAAGTCCTAGGTCCTCGGGAAGAACTCTCAAATTTGTAGGATTGTCGAAGGATCCTATCATCATAACATATCACAAATTAGCAAATCAATCAATCAACATCAATCAACCTATCAATCTACTCAACTCTGATGAGACTTTGATCAAATCTCGTGAGTGTTTATCATTGCACCTCGCTTATCATGAGGTCAATCATCATCAATCTATCATTGCACCTCGCCTATCATGAAGTCAATCATCATCAATTTATCATTGCATCTCGCCTATCATGAGGTCAATCATCATCAATCTATCATTGATCATCACCTATTATGAGGTCAATTATCATCATCCTATCATTGAATCTCACCTATCATGAGATCAATCATCATCTAATCTATCAACATCATCAAACATAATTAAATCAATAGCTGACGCAATAAAAAATCATAAAAAATGAGGAGTCTAAACTAAAATTCATCAATTTGGTCTAAATTTCATTGATGCGCTAAAATAGTGACTCAAAGCACTAAAAACATGGATGTGCCAGAAAATTTCATGGATGCGCTAGAACAAGGTCGCTATGCACCGAATCACAATATGTGCCATCAAATTGCATCGATGCGCTAAATCCCTCTATCAATGTGCTAAATAATTCTATGCGATACAACATTGACCTATTGCGCTAAATCACATCACCTATGCGCTAATAAACCATATGCGCTAGAACATTGATTATATGCGCTAAAAAACCAACTCTAAGCGCTAATTCCCTAGATGTGCTAAAACCTAACATTGATGCGCTAAAAGTTCAACCCTATGCGCTAATCTACCAGATGTGCCACTACAGACCATTGATGTGCTACATCGACATCCCTATGCGCTACAACACATGAAAACATAATTTAAACATGAAAATCACAAAGGAGTTTTTCAGGGTACGTACCGGAGGTCCATACGCTGTCAAGCGGTTGTGACGTCGCATGCGCTCGAATTGGTGTGTGTGGTAGGGAATCACCATCTTGCTCAAATTGCTCAATCACTTTCAAATTTCAAAATCCAAATGCTCAAATGAACTTCTAATCCATCTTTTTAACTTTTTTAAAGGTTAATTAATGGGGATTTTTGTGGGGTTGATTTATTTTATTTTTCAAAGCGGCTTAATTAATCATTTCCTCACCTGGCAGGTTCAACATCATTTTTCAGGATATAAATCAACTCAACAACATAAAATTTGAAAATCATCGTCAAATCATCAAAAAATTCAAAAAATTCAAAAAAATCCTAAAAATTCAAAATTCATCAATTTATCTCCTATGGGGGCATATATCTGTTATCACTTGAAAATCAATGTCTAGGGCATCCAAATTTTTTTGTCGGCATCAACAACAATTTTTTCTTTGAAGCAATGTGTAAACACATTACTTCAAAGAGGGGCAAAATGTATACACCTAAAATTGGTCAAGATAATTAATTAATTAAATACAAGTTATTTAATTAATGAACCCCTTTAATTTGTCTACTTATAAATAAATTCTAAATTTATTTATATAGTTCACACTTTTCTAATTCTAGCATCTTAAACCACATTCTTCTATTTTTAATTAAATAAACAAATGCCAATAGTTTGTTTTATTTAATTAATATTTTCTTACTAAATTTAAATTTCCAATTTGAATTTAGGCACATGTCTCCAACTTTTCCTCTAGCCACCTCATCAAGTGTCACATGTATTTAAATATGTCTAATATTTAAATGAGAATTATCCTCAACCAATTCCAAAACAAACTTTGGACACTTGGCTCTCTCCATCGTTTCATTCTCCCTCACACTTGGCATGGTGCTCTTTTAAAGGGAACATCCTCCATGATTCCCTCTAACTTCCTCCTTCTCCACCATTCATCTCTCCAGCTGAAATCTTGACCGTTGGTTGCTACCACATCACAATTTGCCTTGGAATTCCTATAAATATAGCCTCTTTCTACAACATTTGCAATCCCATCTTTGAGCAAACTTACCATGCAAAAATTTTGTGAGAGAATTTTAGTGTTTAAAGCATTTGTGAATATTTAGAGTAATTTAGCATTTAACATTTGAGCATTGTAGTATCATATTAGTTTAGAATCATGGCTTAGTTTCATAGCTGCATTTTATTTATCATCTTAGCTTTTATACAACATTTCCATCATAGCATTTAGTATCATTATCATAGCATAATCTTTATTTTTATCACAACAACATTGATATCATAGCATCATAGCATTATCATACAACTTATCAAATCATGTAGGGATTAAGTTTCTTGCATTTACAACATTCCATTCCCTAGGTTGTCATCTTGAAAGTCATAGTGGAAGCAAAATCTGAGAGCCATTATGATTCAAGGAATCCTTACAGATGGAAACAATGGAATAGTTTTAGTGATTGATTGTGTTTTGAATTCAATTAATTATATGCTTCAATTCTCTAATAAATGCGTTTCATTGGGTTTGTGTGTTTTATTATTCTGTTACTTACATTACACACCTAGAAACAAATCTAAGGGTGGGTAGGGTGGCTAGATGTAAGGTAACACAATGGATCAGTTTAACCTAAAATAAGATAAAGCTATGAGGCACAAATAAGAAGGGGAAATCAAACCCTAATTATATTTAAAATAGATAAACTAATCATAAAATATATTTACAAAAGCCCTAATTGAGAAGGAAAAATCTGGAGGGTGTCAAATAAGTCAGGCTCACCAAATAATGTAAGAGAAGACATAAATTTTATATAAATATAGGGAAAATAAATAATTATAATTAATAAAGTAATACTCACCTTAGATAAAAGAGCTAGTACAAATAATTGCAATAGATTTAAAAAATAAAATGTGAGAGATAAGAGTACGTAGCTCTACAACCTATTATGGAAGAATAATGCCAAATCAATTCATCATTGCCACAAAATTATTTTCCTTAATATGATGATTGCCACGATTTGAACTAGCACTACAAATCAATCTCGAGCTTCGTGAGTTTGATTTTGGTTATCATGGACTTAATCTGACATGTGGAATTGATCTATATATCATATGAATGATTTGAAAAAATATGCACGTGAAGATTGCTAGCCTTCATCTTCTTTCTATCTAAATCTGTCAAGGTGGTTTTTATGAATAAATTTGAGGAGATTGTTCACTTGATTAGTGAGTGTGTTATTTTAGATCAAACCCCTTGGTATACCAGATTAATGACAATGAGAAATATTCTATATGCAATTCTTTTGTCCTTGGTGTACTCTAGTTGCTCTTTTTTCCTCCTCATTCTTCTATTTTTCTAGATGATGATTTGGTTGCACATTAAATGTATTTAAATACCATAATATAACATGTTACACAAACATGTGTTAAGTCAACTCACAATGACTAGTAGAAATGAGCAACAAAGTTGGAATTAAAATTTAAATATTTAAATTTTAGGGCCATTCTCACATGCCTTGGGATTTAACTAAGTTAATTATAAGTGTAAACACATAAAAATGACTAATGCAATTTTATCTTATCATTTCATCATTATCCTTATCATTTCTTCTATCTATATTAATTAAATAATTTTTAATTATTTAATTAAGCTAAAATTTTCCTCTTTTCATCCATAATAATTAAATAAATTTTAATTATTAAATTATCTTAATCTTTTATCATATCTATATTAATTAAATAATTTTAATTATTTAATTAATTCATCTCTTATCATTTTCCCTCCAACATTAATTAAAATTATCTTTGGTCCTCTATAATTAAATAATTTTAAAAATTATTTAATTAGCTAACACTCCTCTTTTAAATAAAATTTTCAAGTTAAATATTTTCCTCTATAATTAAATAATTTTCAAAAATTATTTAATTAGTTAACACTCCTCTTTTAAATAATTTATTTAAATTAATTCTTTTCCTCTATAAATAATTAAAAAAAATAAAATTAACAAACACTCCTCTTTTAAATAAATTAACATTATTTATTTCTCCAAGCTTTCATTTGAATTAAATAATTTTTATTTATTTAATTCCCTCCTTCAAAATTCAAAACTTGGGTCTTATGTTATCTTGAATTTTTCTATACATTAATCATGCAAATCAATCTCCACCATTGATCAAATGTTAAGTGAAACATATAAATAAGAATGTTTCATTTTATTCAAACCCCCTAGCATTCTTATGATCGAAGTTACTATAGCAATCTCAAGCATTATCAAGCATTTTCAAGAATTATCAAGCATTCAAACATTATCATTGTCAAACATAGGTATCATTTATCTCTAAGAATTTATCATTATTATTACATCATATCCTTATTGTTCTTTCATAGTTTGTTACTTTGAAGAGAAACCAAAAATGGAGCAAATCAAGATCTTAGCTATGATGACTGTGCTTGTTATCTAAATTCTATATTCTGAGCTAAGATCTTGAACTTCATTGCATGATAGTGAGAGTGTAAGTTTTGTATTGTTGATATTTGTGATTCACATTTTCATCATCATATCATTCGTGGATATACCATCTTGAGAGTCACAAGGCTACTCTTTATTTGGGTATCTCCACCCTTTAGCAAGTTGGCTTGGACTCACAAGTCTAGTTCAAGTGAACTTTATCAATACCAATCTTTATCATCTTGCATGGACTCATAAGTCTAGTTCAAGTGGGATCTATCAGTTTATCAATTAATATCATTATCATCATTGGGTGATCTAACTTAACTTTGGTCTATTTTGGTTTTGAGCAACAAGCATCAAAATTGTTGAAATCAAATCTTATTTTATCTAAGGTCTTATATTGCACATGCCAATTACAAGATCTCAATATAAGAAAAACATGGAATCCCATAAAGAAGAATCAAACATTCCAGTTCAAGCATGGGTCAACAAGAGCAAGGAGTGTCTTCAAACCCAACCTTCCCTTATTATGAGCCTTTAAGGGTCCCTTATAATGAGAACGATCAAGAGCCTTCATCCGAAGATCTTCAAGAATTTGAGCAAGACCATAGGGTAATGAGAGTTTTGGAACTGTTATTTGAGTAAAATCCTGATCACTATCTCTAAGTGTTAACTCAAAAAGGTTCTAAAATACTCACTCATCTTATCAAGGATGTGGATTTCACTAATTCTGAAAGTGGGCTAGAAATAGGTCAAACAAACCCAATACAAACATCAAGGGAAAATGTGGCTGCTACTTTCACATACTCATCACCACCCCCACCTAGCACATCGAGGTTTTAATGGAAAACATAGCGAGAGACACATCAAGATAAATTCATACCCCCATAATCACTTATCTTTACTATATCTCACTCAAACATGGGCACCTTAAACATGCAAAATTTTCCCATTCCACCAAGTTCATCCCAACAACAATACATTCCACCAAATTCACCTCAACAACAATATATCCAATCAAGTCAACCCCATCAACAATACATTCAACCAAGTCAACCCCAACAATAATACAGTCAATCAAGTCAACCCCAACAATAATACATCTAATCAAGTCAACCCCGACAACAATACATTCAACCAACTCAACCCTAACACCAATACATCTAATCAAGTCAATCACAACATCAAAGTCCCTTAAATCAACATCAACAACAATATTAGATTCATACAAGGGCACCTCCATCAACATTTACAAATGACTTGGCTCAACAAATGTAAGAGTTACAACAATAGATAACAAATATGGAAATAGGAAACATTAACAATAAGAAGAGCTTTATGTTGGAAGACGTATGTCCCTATCCCTTTGACAAGTCTTTAAACATGATACCCTTCCCTGAAAACTTTGAAATGCCAAGATTTGACAAATACAAGGGAAGAGGCGATCCAAGAGAACACATAAGGGAATTTTACACAACTTTTCTTGAGGTGTCCTACAATGATACATATCTAATGCACCTTTTTCCTAGAAGCTTAAGTCAAGATTTTGAGTGGTTTTCACATTTACCTTATGGGATCAAGACCTTTCATGAGTTGGAAGATAAATTCATTGCACATTTTTCATATAATGTTGAGTGTGAAATCTCCATGATTGATTTATGTAATACAAAACAAAATGAGGGAGAATCCTTTATGCCCTTATTACAAAGATGAAGAAACATGGCAAGAAAATTCCCTTATCCTATTCTTGAAAAGCAACCCATTCACATTTTTACCCAAAATCTAAACAATAAATTGGATTTCCACCTAAGAATTCAATGTGCTAGCTCACCTTTGATGAGATCATTGGAAAAGGAATGGAAATTGAAAGAGCTCTCACTGATGGGGGTCTCATAAAAAATTATAAAGATCATAAGGATAACCCTTCAACATCTAAAGACAGGCCTAGGATTGAGGCCAAAAAAGAAACATTGTCAATGATTGTGCGGTAGATGCAAAAAAAATTCAATTTTTTTAACCTACTCTATAATTGGTAGCAAACAATCCTCCAAGCAATCAAGGTGGTAGAAGGCCACCTAGGCAAAACAATGTTCCTAAAAGGTAATATACTCCTTTAGGGGAATCTCTTGAATTTGCATTAAAAAATTTAGTTCAAGCTAAACTTATCACCTTACTAGAAGTAAGAAATCAAGAACCAACAATTAAAGCTCCATGATACAAAGAAAATGAATATTGTGAGTACTATAGGATCAAGGTACATAAGACTTCTAATTATTATAAATTATTATTTTTTAATCCAAGATCTTATAGAACAAGGTGATGTGGGCATATAAAATCAACCTCCAACTACTAATGATCTCAAGATATTTCAAGATCTTATCCCTAATCATATAAAAGGCGAACCTTCAAATAAAAATAGTAACCTTGAAGGAGCCAATTATGCTTTTGTTCCATATGAATACACTATAGCTCAAGTAGAAGAAATCTCTTTTGTAAAAAATACAATCCTTAAGTGCATAGCTGTAACTCGTAGGGGGGAAATAATATCCAATAATCCTCTTCTTAATCAAGATCAAGGTATCCCTCCCATGCCATATCATGAGCCCATTCCTAATCAAGATCAAAGTATCATTTCTAATTAGCCCTTTCCATATCAAGATCAAGATATTTTCCTTCTTCCACTTCATTACCCCCCTCCATCTCAAGGCTTAAGTATCTCTTCCATGTCACCTCATGAACAAGGTATCAGTTTCACTTCCACAACATCTTCCAATTCCCTTCCAAATCAAGATCAAAGCACACCTTTTTTCCCATGCAATGATCCTCTTCAATATGATCATGATCCCATATATTTCACTCCATGTAGTGATCCCCTCCCATGTCAAGATCAAAATACCCTTTCATGTCATGATCCTACTCCTTCACAAAATTCCACCATCCCTATCTAAATAAGACATATCAAAACATGAACTAAGAGGGAATCTAAATTGTCTCATTCAAAAGCTTCATCCACCCCTAAGGCATCCATCTCATCACATATCCCTCATCCCATTCAGATACATCTCACCTTCCTTACTTTGATCTTGATTATCCTATCGTAGGCTTTATCATATATACTTCATCCTATCTAACTCATCCCCCCACCCTTGGTACTTTAATCTTGGTAATGAGGGAAAACCTTATCCAAGTATGTTTTAGACAATGCAAATCCTTACATTCCATGTCCTTTAGACATCATCCTTTTATCCAAAGAATCCTTTTCTATCTCATATCCATAATAGCAATACCTCTAGTAAAGGCTATATCGTTCCTTTGTAGTATAATCTTTAGAGATCTCTTCTCTTATCATCCACCTATTCCCATATCACAACATAGTTAGTCCATCTATCCCATAATAAGTTATCTTATATCTAACTGGGGGCACCTTTCCTTTGACCTTGGTTTTGGGTTGGATTCATGTATCTTGAGATCATATGCACATTTAAAAACATTAAGCTTTGATGCAAATCATAAGCAAAATAAATGTCAATTATTGAGCTAAATCTTTGGCTTGCATAACTTGTTGCCTATCTTTCAATATAACTATCAAAACATTTTCATGTCGTAACAAAATTCTTTCCTATGATGGGCATTATCAAAACAAATCTAAGGGTCTAATGAATGTATCCTTCCTACAATGGACCTTACCTATCAAAATTGAGCTTATCCTTTGGCAAGAGATATGTTAGCTATCGATTTTGTTTCTCAGTTGTTTTTCTTTTACTTTCTTGGTTTTATCTTGTCTATCCCATTTGCTCGATGAAATCCTATCCTAATATGCTTAGAGCAACTTGTCTCATAGCATGAGTGTCTTCTTTAACATGTTTGACTTTCTTTTATCTCCCATTTGCTTGATGAAAGCCTATCTTAATGTGCTTAGAGCAGCTCAAGGGTCATAGCATGAGTGTCTACTTTGACATGTTTGAATTTCTTTTATCTCCCATTTGAAGGCCGATATATTAATGTGCTTAGAGCAACTTGGGTTTAGACACGATCTTCTTTCTTTTTATGTTTACATGTGTGTTATGTGAATGCAAGTTGGGTAAAATGACGAGCATTATCCACTTGCAAAGGTTCCTTTTCAAAGTAACAATGTGTCTTGTTTATTTTTGCTTGTTTCTTTGCATTTTACATATCATTTTTTTGCTACATCTTCTCTTTATAGGTTTCATTTTGACATCTGATCCTTGGTGGATATTGATTTCACTACATTTTCAAGTGTTAGTAGGTGTCATAGTATCATAATAATATAAATAACATAAAAACTAATCCTTCTTGTCATGAGGTTGACCATAAAATTATTTTCTTCGGCCAATCTCCCGAGGGAGCATCATGTCTCTGTCCCATGGTCTACTAGTGCATGTTGGGGCATATCATCGATCTTTTTCTTTGAAACAACGCTATAAAATGTATTATCTCAAAGAGGGGCAAAATGTAGACACCTAAAAATGACTAGTGCATTTTCATCTTATCATTTCATCATTATCCTTATCATTTCTTCTATCTATATTAGTCTAACATTTTCCTCTTTTCATCCATAATAATTAAATAATTTTAATTATTAAATTATCTTAATCGTTTTTATCATATCTATATTATTTTTAATTATTTAATTAATTCATCTCTTATCATTTTCCCTCCAACATTAATTAAAATTAAATTTCAAATTGTCTTTGGTCCTCTATAATTAAAAATGATTTAATTAGCTTACACTCTTCTTTTAAATAAATTTAAAATATTTTCCTCTATAATTAAATAATTTTCAAAAATATTTAAGTAGCTAACACTCCTTTTTTAAATAAAAATTAAACCTTTTTCTTTATGATTAAATAATTTTAAAAAATATTTAATTAGCTAACACTCCTCTTTTAAATAAAAATTAAATCTTTTTCTCTATAATTAAATAATTTTCAAAAATAATATAATTAACACTCGACTTTTAAATAAATCAAAAATATTTTATTTAAATTAAATATTTTCTTCTAAAATAAATAAATTAAATATTTATTTATTTCTCCAAGCTATCATTTTTTATTTATTTAATTCTCTCCTTCAAAATTCAAAATTTGGGTCTTATTTTATCTTGAATTTTCCTATCCATTGATCTTGCAAATCAATCTCCACCATTGATCAAGTGTTAAATGAAGCATATAAATAAAAAAATTCCATTTCATTCAAGTATTATCAAGCATTATCAAGCATTAAGAATTATTATTGTCAAGCATAAGTATCATTTATCTTTGAACATTTATCATTATCATTATCATTATTGTTCTTTCATAATTTGTTACTTTGAAGAGCAATAAAAAATAAAGCAAATCAAGATTTTATTTATGATGACTTTGTTTGTTATCTAAATTCTATCTCGAACTTTATTTTCATCATCCACAATAAATAACACAAAAATGTACCATAGTAATAAGAAAATAAGTACAAAACATTATACAATTTCCATCAACATATACAAAAAAATTTAATAAAAATGACATTCATACTAATTTCACCATTAAAAAAATAATAAATATTACATTTACAACTAAATTTGAGGTTGTAAACAACTACTAAATTTGACGATGAAAAGAGAAGATAAATATTAAACGTTTCACCAAAAATACAAGCAATTCTAAAAGTCAAGGTAGGTAACTATTTTAAGTGGAAGGGTTTTAGAAAAGTAATGGAGAAAGTCCCTCAATTTTCGTTGGATGTTCGGGAGGATATATCCTCTTAAACTTTTGACCACCTGATGTACCAAGTGCTTTGGATTCTGAACCACAAAACTTAAACACAAAATGAGATCGCTGACACTTTCTTTGATTATGAATGCAAGAGATCATTAAATTACAATTACTATGGACAGCACGAAATCAGAGCAATTAAAAAGGTTTGAAAAGCTCTGCAACGAAAACCCACAGCAAAACAATGCCATGCCAGATCGGAATTTATCCCTGCATTTTACAGGTATGGTTAATGCAGAATTTCGCCCGTTTTTACCTTTAATCTTCACTGCATTTTTATATGTATTTATGAAAAGAAGTTATTTTCATTTCAAACTATTCATTCGTTTACCATGATCCAATCCAGATCCGTGATGAAATACTCTGTATTAGTTCGGACTGAGTTACTAGAGGAAAATGTAGGCCCTAATTGGGGCACCCAAGTGGGGAATGTGGCTTAAAACCAATGTTCGGAGTCCATGACGGGTTAAGTTTATCTGATCATGGTTGATTGAGAACTGTGGTTAGCTTATTGGTGGCGTATCCATTTGTGTGTATAGGGTTGCGAGAGGTGTCGATGGTTGGGTCTCATGGGAATTGAAATGATGACAAGGGGAAGCATTTTAGGGGTAATTTTTTTAACTAATTAAATAAGAAGTATATGTATTACAGATTAGTTGTAGGGAAACAAAGTAGGATTTGCTTCAAATACGTAGATGTTTTGGCGAATCTAATAACTTTATGTACATTTTACATGAAATTGGAGACAAGTTTCCTGGCAATTTTGGTATTTGGCAAATCTAATTTCAAATATTTTTGGATCAAAGATTAGAAAATTCATGAAAAATATTCTAGAGAAAATGCTCTTGGTTAATCCCAAAGGAGATAAGATTTGATGAAGTTTGTAAGTGAATTACTAAATAAGGGGTGGATAATTGTCTATGCTAAAGGGATTTTCTTTTGTTGTTGCTTACAAAAGTTAGTTTTCTAAGATATTGGTTTTTACCAGAGTGATGGCAGTGATGGTATTTACTGCCTTGTATGGTGTATCATATGAATTTTTCAATGATTAAGTACAAGTTAGTTCAATCTATTGCTAAAGCAGCAAATGGTGAAGAGATATGATCATTCCAAATACCTGCAGTAGAGGGGTATTGGTTTCCTTTTTCCTTTGTTTTCGAAGATGGTTTAGCACTCACACCTGCTGTCACATCAAATGAATGCAGAATGCATGATGGAACTAAGAATACTTTTCGGCTTAGAAGCCACTCATTAAAGAGCTTATATTCTGTCAAAATTGTTTTGGGACTTGCAACCAGTTTCATCTAGAGTGGGCCACATTGACAAGGTAAGCATTCTCAGCAGGGCTTGAACCATGATAATCATCCCAAATGCTCTGCCTTATGACCAAGCCCTGGCCAGCTAGACTCATATAATACTATGGAGTGGTCCATTTTAGCTAATAATAAATATTGAATTGAATTAGTTACTAAGGTTGCAAAGATCTTAAGCTGTTGTTATGATCCTAAATCGTGTTGATGGACTATGGAGTGGTCCATTTTAGCTAATAATAAATATTGAATTGAATTAGTTACTAAGGTTGCAAAGATCTTAAGCTGTTGTTCTGATCCTAAATCTTGGAAGCTGATAATAAACAGAAGAAGTGGTAAAAATTGATATATCTGAAATACAAGTTTGTAATCTTCCTTTTTGTCTGTTACCTAAATATCTGAACTTTAAGATTTCAAGAAATAAGCAACAAATATGAAAAACTCAAATAGAATTAAATTAGTATGATTTGAAATAACATTTCTAGGTAGTACATGAACTGATAAGATACTTTCCTAAGAAGGTATGGGTAGCAACTCAGGCTTAATCCAAGAGCAGTATGGGAGCTGCATTTACCAAAAATAGTCCTTCCACAAGCTCCTGTACAGTAATACTCCACCACAATACACACATTTGCATTTCAAAATGAAAGATATTTTGTAGCTTCTGCAGGATTAAGGCCTTAGTGTAGCTGACCTAGATTTGTGTTTCCACCTGTAGGCTCAGTTTATTGGAAGTTTGTAACTACATATTCGTGGTCATCAATGTTATGAATTGATGGTAACTGACAGTGATTTCACAACTGTTGGCAACATAACTTATCACTGATGTGTAACTGACTGCATCTGGGCATAACTAGCACAGCGTTGCATGACTTATTTCTTCGTTTGTATACCTTTCAATTTACTTCATTACTAATCTTCTGTAAAGCTGATAAATTCTAGCACAATTATATGGGAGTATTAATGCTTAACACAAGGGCACCTCCCTTGGTTTTCATAACAGTCCCCTCTGCTTGAATTTGGGCACCACCAAGCCCAAATTAAGGCTTTTGAGGCCACACAGACCTTAATGGTGCTTGCCATTTTCCATAAATTTACCGCTTATAACCAAAGCTCCAAATCCTTCATAAAATGCAGGTATTGAGACCATAAAGCTAATTAGGCCCTAACTGAATGAGAGTTGAAGGGAAATTCACTGAAGAATGAGAGCCCTTGAGTATACCTTAATTGATCCAATTTTTGGCTACTTTGTCAAAATCCAAATCTGCACTGTAAAAATGAGGTCCAAAGTGAAAAAGAAATTGAGTTATAGAAAATAGACCTGACTGAATAAATGACAATTTTCTAAAAAATCATGATTTCTGAGAAAATTGCAACTTATGTGGCATTTTTTTCACCTTGAAAATGTGTTGCTGATGGGAAAAAAATCAGCCTCCCAGTAAACTTATTGAAATTTCTCCTTATTTTCGTAATCATTGCCTGCTTAGGCAATTGGCAAAAGATAATAACAATGTATATTCTTCAGAAACAAGTTATGAGTGGAACATATCTTTTAGAGATCTGCGGGAACCTCTAATATTCTCAATCACTGTTCCTTGGTTACATTGACGAGGAAAACAATTTCTGCAAATTTTAAATTTCAGCACCACGGAGAATGTACTTCTTTTGGTTAATATTGCTGCCTGAGTCAATTGGCCAAAGACAATAACAGTGTAGATTCTTCAGAAACAAATTATACTGATGATTGGAACATATGTCTTAGAAATCTATGAGAACTTCCAAAATTCTCCATCCATGTTTCTTGGTTACATTGATGAGGAAAAATACTTCCTCAAATTTTAAATCATAGTTGCCGGGAGACGCAGGGTACTGGTACTGGTACGGGGGCGGGGACGCCAATCAAATTAGGGTATGTGAGTTAAATGAATAAGGAGACGGCTATTTTATATGTAAATGATTCACCGGAAATTTTGAGTACGGGGACTGGTACGTTGTCTATTTTCCTAAAATGGAGTTTCCCGGCAACTATATTTTAAATTTAACATCCAAGTGGAATGTACAGCTTTATTAACTTTAACACTGGATCTGAATGATACCACAGTTGTTCCTGCATGACATACATTTCAAATTTGGCACAATTTGAATTCAGTTGCTTTTTCTGTAATAGTTGGAAGGTCAAACATGCAACCAATGGTTCTAATCATTCAGTTGCTTCAACAAGTACCACCTGTAAAAAGTGATTCAGTGCTTCCAAATTTCTTTGGACAATAAGGAAAGTGCTTAAGTATCTTCGCTTTTGTATTATCTTTCAAATTTGTGGCAGAAAGAAAGAAACTAGGTGAATATGAGTTCTTCAGTGGTGAATTAGTATTACCTAAATGAACACTTGATCAATTGCACTATGCTGTCTTCATCTAGCTAGTACATGTGTTGCATGGTCCTTTCTCTTGATGGCCTTTTATTCAAGTCATCTGGTTGATGGTGGGATAACATTATCTGTGAGGGTTTCTTCAACAGTTTGTCCATATGGAAGATTAACCAAAGCAGTTGTTTCTATCTCTCTATATCACAAACGCATGGAGACTTTGTGAGATCAATCAAAGGAATAATTGCATCCTTATGAACAATTGCAAGAGGATCCTGACCACACAATTGATTAAAGCTTTCAGCTTCATCTTTTCAACCCCGTGTTTGTAAGGACTATCATTGGACCTTAAATCATTGCCAACTAATTCATTCGTTGAACTATTTCCATCGTTGTTTGTAGCCTCCATTTTAAAACCTTCAGTTCTAAGAAGCATGCCTTTAGACCTTTTTTGTAAAAGGTAACATATTGCTGAAACAAAAGGTCTTTAGCAAATTCCTTATTTTAAGTATCCCATAAACCTGGATATTCAGTGAGAACTAATAGACTGTTTAATTCTTGTAAAAAATCTGCCATTGTTGGTTGTCCACCAGCCTTACACAAGTTCAGAAAAGTGTGTTCAATCAATTTTATATAATCCTCAATCTGGGAAACTGATAATAAATAGAAGAATTGTAGTAGAAATTGAAATATGTAAAATACAAGTATGTGATCTTTTTTTCCCTTTTATTTTAAGAAGCCAAACTCTAAAATTTCAGGAGATATTAAAAAAATCTGAAAGACCTGAATAGAGCTGCATTATAATTGAAAATGGCATTTCTGGGTAGTACATAAACTGATAAGATACTTCCTAAGAAGTTACGGGTGCCAGTTCAGGTCCAATCCAAGAGCAGTATGGGCATTGCCCTTGGCCACGAAGAGTCCTTTGACAGGCTCCTGCTCATTAATATTTCAGTCCAAAACACGTATTTTATTTCTGCCAATTTCCTGCATAACTAATTTATTTCTCTATAGTTGATTTGTGCCAGCACACCTATATTAGAATACTAATGTTTAGTATGATGGTGCCTCCTTTAGGGTTCATAACAGCTGTATTCTAAATAATCTCACCGGTTTCAGTAAATCTTGAGAGTATGACAAAGCAGTATTTGAGGAACTGGATCTTGGCTCTTTACTGAATGGAGTTATAAATGCTAAAGCCTAAAACTATTAGAAGCATTTTTTGATTCTTTATATATGGAAAAACTGGATATCTGCCATTAAACTGTAACATGGTTAAGAATACCTAAGGTGAATGGACAATTCAAGTAAATCTCAAAAAATATCATTTTAGGCATCTTTATTTCTTTGCATATTTTTGCAGAAGTGCTTACATTCCAAAAATTCTTTGCAACATGTTATGATCATAAAGTAAGCCAAGCATAGGTTTTACAACAACCCTGATGGGTAGATCTATCGATAATTGCTAAGTACTATTTTGTATGGTTGTATTTTTAACTTTTTACACATATTTTTAAGAGTTTTGCTAGTCTTAGCATGTGTGTGACTAGTCAACCCTTGTTTGTATGGAAATCATGTTAGGGTTGGTTGTTATAAGAGGTTTGTTGGCGAGGCATGGTTTCTATAATAAGTCCACAATATCTATCAAAGAAAGTATTATGCATTTTGAAATATTTGGTAATCATCATTATTTGAGCAAATTTATATTACTTCTATCATCTACATTACTATTAATACTCAAGTTATTTCTATTTCTTGGTTTGTTCTGAATTATTGAATTATTTTTGCTCTTGTGGATGTATTTAAAATAATTTTAGCTTTTTATCTGAAACCAGATACAGATTCAGTGAAATTGTTATGAGCCGCAGTTGTGTAAATAGTCTCACACTGATAGTCAGTACAATTGGTATTGAGTCTAATGTCTCCATAGGACATTCTCTTTTGGTTCTGAGTATGTTGGACTTTGCAGTATGTGGAAAGGCTGCAGTTAAAGCATCAAGCCTTCATAATTTGATTTTGGGAACTTTCTTGTGTTGATTTTGAACAAGGAAGGTTATTACTCTTCATATGTTTTATTTTAAAAGGTACAATTGCAGACACCAGCACATGTGTGGTTGTGCTTTTTATGCCAAAGATATAAATGATTAGGCTCAAACATTTGTCCACAGAGAGATTGCAGCTTTTCCCACATGTAATTAGTTGACATATTTTGATGCTACTCTTAATTTTCCTTTCAGTTTCAAATAAATTGCAGATAAAATATTCTTTACTGACAAGACTTAGTCTATGGTAAACTCTATCTCAATCACTTTGTTCTTGGAACATAAAACTTACCATAATTCCATTTTCATAGATAGGATGTAAGTAATCTTGACCTGATGTTTTTTTTGTCATGTACAATCTTTGATTGAGATACTTTCATGTAGGTAGTGTTTCACATACATAAGCTGTTGATTACAGACCTTAAATTTGAGTTCCATCCATATTCCTGTTAAATATAATCTTTTATTAGATTTTTAATTTTTGTTTTTAGGTTAGCCCCATGTGTTTTAATTGTCTCAAGATGACCTGCATGAGCAGTCAGTATGCTAATATCATATTTCCTCATGTATGTTGATAAGAATTACAAGCCAAGGGAGCCCACTTAGCCTACAAACAGCTCTGAGCATTTGTTAGTGGGTGGGAGGAACATTGAATTTATTCCAGCACTTTGGGCTTTTCACCCTTTAGCCTCTTTTCCCATTGGCACAGCTTTTGAAGCAATTAATGGCTTATAACTCACCTTTGTCTCACAATTTTTACCATTGTGGGATAACCCAGTTACAAGCCGATCATGGATTAGAGTAATTCAAAGCTTGTATCGGTTACAGACATTTTATTTCTTCCTTTTGCATTATGTCAAATCTGACTAGTGGGTTTAACACTTTTGTTCAATGGGAAAAATGGGATGTATCATGTTTCAATTAACCCAAAGGTTGTGCATTCTAGTAGTGCCATTCTCCAGGATATGCCAGAATATTTGAGTTTTCTGCAAAGATATTGTTTGATATTTACCTCATGAAACCAGTCATTTACTGGTTCACTATATAGCTGTTGTAGAAGGTGCCAAATTTGACCTCTTCAAGTTTGTCTAATGGTTTGCCTGATGTAGCTAGTAGATCTTGTTTTAATATTGATTTCATTCTGGGTCAAAAGCTTACTGTAAATGGTTCAAACCTCAATTTATCATGTTCTGGTTTCAATATCATGTTCACTTTGCATAAGCATTTTTGTACTGTTGCAACTAAATTCTCATTTTATGAGGGACAATGGCCAGTTTTTGACAGGAGGTTAAAATTTTCAGGTTGATCCAAATAAAGGCTGCATACTTTCTATTTGAAAATGGTAAAAGAGCATTCATAGTTAAGAACATTGAAAGTGTATAGGAGGTACGAGATCAATGGGGCGTCCAAAACGGAAAACTGAAATTAAGGCAATAGAAGAAGAGCCCCAAGAATGTGGTAGCACGCACAGGAGAGGGGCTTTAGCTTGTATGGTAAACTCAGAAGTGGGTGCCGTGTTAGCTGTTATGCGGCGAAATGCAAGATGGGCTGGCCGTTATATGGCAGGTGATGACCAGTTGGAACATTCACTTGTACAAGCTTTGAAGAGTTTACGCCGGCAAATATTTAGCTGGCAGCAACCCTGGCACATGATTGATCCTTCTGTTTATTTGAAACCATTTTTGGATGTGATCCGTTCAGATGAGACAGGGGCTCAGATTACTGGAGTTGCCTTGTCTGCTGTTTACAAGATCTTAACTCTGGAAGTTTTTGATTTGAATACAATTCATGTTGATGATGCAATGCATTCCATAGTTGATGCTGTGACGAGTTGTAGGTTTGAAGTAACAGATGCAGCATCAGAGGAGGTAGTATTAATGAAGATACTGCAGGTTCTTCTAGCTTGTATGAAAAGCAAGGCTTCTGTAGTTCTTAACAACCAGGATATTTGTACCATAGTAAATACATGCTTTCGAGTGGTTCATCAAGCTGGAAGCAAAGGTGAATTACTACAGCGAGTGGCTCGGCATACAATGCATGAGCTTGTGAGGGCTATTTTTTCTCATCTACCAGAGCTTGATTGTGCAGAGGCTGCTACAAAAACCAATGAAGGTGAGAGGTCTTCTGTCGATTCTAAAGGACATGTAAGTCAACCCATCCTTATCATTATCTGGGGATATGGTGAAATTAACTGGATATGCTGTCTTGCTTGATTTCTTTTGAAATGCTATATTTACCACTGAATGTTGTGTTTTCCATAAATTTCAATAGTATTTCAGTATATAGAGACAAATGAACGTGCATTAAGCTGATTTTTCTTTTGCAGGTAGATGAGCTTGGCAAAGAATGCAGAGTTGATGGCAGGCAGTTTGATAATGGAACTGTGGATTATGATTCTTCTGATATGTTAGTATCTGGTGTATTGGCATCACATAGCCCTTTTATGATCAATTCTTCCATGGAGTTTTCAGATGAGAAAACAACTAGCAACAGAGTTAGCAGTAAAGATCTTGCTAATGATGTGCAGATTATGAGAGAGCCATATGGGGTTCCCTGCATGGTGGAGATTTTTCATTTCTTATGCTCCCTTTTGAATATAGTTGAGACTATGAGTATAGGTGCTAGGTCAAATCCTTTAGCCTTTGATGAAGATGTTCCTCTTTTTGCTTTGGGGTTAATAAACTCTGCTGTTGAATTAGGAGGGGAATCTATAGGGAGACATCCAAAATTACTAGCCCTGATACAGGATGAGCTTTTTCGTAATTTAATGCAGTTTGGATTGTCATCAAGCCCTTTGATCCTATCCATGGTATGTAGCATTGTTCTTAATTTATATCATCACCTCCGTACAAAATTGAAATTGCAACTGGAAGCATTCTTCTCCTGTGTTATAATCAGGCTAGCACAAAGCAAGTATGGTGCTTCTTATCAACAGCAAGAAGTTGCAATGGAAGCATTGGTGGATTTCTGCAGACAGCCAACATTTATGTCTGAGATGTATGCAAATTTGGATTGTGACATTACTTGTGGTAACATATTTGAAGATCTTGGGAACCTACTGTCAAAGAGTGCATTTCCTGTAAATTGCCCTTTGTCTGCCATGCACATTCTGGCATTAGATGGGCTTATTGCTGTCATTCACAGCATGGCAGATAGGGTGACTGCTGCATCACCACTTCCTGAGCCTGTACCAGTGGGAGAGATAGAAGAGTATGTACCCTTTTGGGAGATAAATTGCGAGAGTTTTGAAAATCCTGACCATTGGGTGGAGTTTGTTCGACGTAAAAAGTATGTCAAGAGGAGATTGATGATTGGAGCAGACCACTTTAATAGGGACCCAAAGAAAGGACTTGAATTCCTGCAAGGAACTCATTTACTTCCTGAAAAGCTTGATCCTCAAAGTGTTGCTTGTTTTTTCAGATATACTGCAGGGCTGGATAAAAACCTTGTTGGTGACTTCTTGGGTAACCATGATGAGTTTTGTGTGAAGGTGCTTCATGAATTTGCAAAGACATTTGATTTTCAAGAAATGAATTTAGATACGGCATTGCGGCTATTTCTTGAGACTTTCCGTTTGCCAGGTGAGTCACAGAAAATACAAAGGGTACTTGAGGCATTTTCAGAGAGATATTATGAACAATCATCGAAAGTTCTTGCAGATAAGGATGCAGCTTTTCTTTTGTCATATTCCCTTATCATGCTTAACACAGATCAGCACAATGTTCAAGTTAAAAAAAAGATGACTGAAGAGGATTTTATCAGAAATAATCGTCACATCAATGCTGGGAAAGACCTTCCTCGAGAGTATCTTTCTGAACTTTATCATTCTATTGTCAAGAATGAAATTCGGACATCTTATGAACAAGGTATAGGATTTCCTGAGATGACTCCCAGCCGCTGGATTGATCTCATGCGGAAGTCGGAGAAGACACCTCCTTACATTGTTTGTGATTCCAGGCCCTTCCTTGATCATGATATGTTTGCCATTATATCAGGTCCAACAATTGCTGCCATATCAGTGGTCTTTGATCATGCAGAGGATGAAGATGTTTTCCATGCATGTGTGGATGGCTTTCTTGCAGTGGCTAAAATGTCAGCTTGCCACCATCTAGAGGATGTGCTAGATGATTTAGTGGTTTCTCTCTGTAAATTTACAACTCTTCTCAACCCATCTGCCTCTGTTGAAGAGCCTGTTCTTGCCTTTGGTGATGATACAAAAGCAAGGATGGCAACTGTTACAGTATTCACAATAGCTAACGAATATGGGGACTATATTCGAACTGGATGGAGGAACATCTTGGATTGCATCCTACGTTTACACAAGCTTGGTCTGTTACCTGCCCGTGTCGCAAGTGATGCAGCTGATGATCCTGATGTGGCAAATGATTCCATTCATGGTAAGACGCTCTCAGGAACTCCATCTATATCTCATATACCTGTAGTAGGTACTCCTCGGCGGTCATCAGGTTTGATGGGCAGATTTAGCCAACTGTTGTCACTTGACACTGATGAACCCAGGTCTCAGCCAACTGAACAGCAGCTTGCTGCACATCAGCGAACAGTGCAAACCATACAAAAATGTCATATTGACAGTATCTTTACCGAGAGTAAATTTTTACAAGCAGAGTCTTTACTCCAGCTAGCGAGGGCCCTTATCTGGGCAGCAGGTAGACC
>VDFB02018296.1:16806278-16874009 GCA_007258455.2 Sequoia sempervirens | reverse complement strand
TACATACATACCATACTTTCCATTGCACATACAGCAGGCCTTAGGTAACATCTAACATCTTTCTCCTTTGAATATGCAAACAATGGTACTGGTTAATCATTTTCTTCTGCATCTTTCATATTACAAAAATGTATGTATGTATGTATGTATGTATGTGCACATACATACATACATGTATATATGTATGTATGTATCAAAAGCAACGACAAGCATCCTCTGCACATTCCTCTAATATCCCAAGTATCAGGTAGGTACTTATAGTTATTTTCATTTATGCAGTGTCTTCTTACTTTATACATTATACCATTTGTAAAGAAATTTCTACTTTCCATTGCACATACAGTAGGCTAGCATACATATATTTGCCATTTTACATTCTGTGTCTCTTGTTCATTCAAAAAATTGATGTATATGTGTGTATCCTTTGCCTATCCTTTCAAAATGCAAACAATGGTACTGGTTATTCATTTTCTTTTGCATTTTCACGACCCATTAAGGGTTTATTTGATGATGTCAAAATTATTACTACTTGTTTATGAAATAAATCATTCCTCTTACACTCCTTTTCGCCATGTCTTGTATATATGTATGCATGTATCTATGTGTGTATGCACATACATACATACATACATTTATACATATATGTATATATGTATGTATGTACACGCATACATACATACATACATGTATGTGTGTATGTATGTGCATAGATACATGCAGACATACATGTATGTATGTATGTACATGCATACATACATACATACATGTATGTGTGGGGAGGAGTGTATTGCCATTACACAATTTGTATGTATGTATGGGGAGCAGATGTACACATACATACATATATACATATATGTATGTGTGTGTATGTATGTATGCACATATATATACATATATATATGCATGTATGTATGCATGTATGTATGCACATACATACATACATACATATATGTATGTGTGTATGTATGTATGTGCATATATACATGTATGTATGTCCATATATGTATGTATGTATGTATGCACATACATACATATATAGATACATATATATATGTGTGTGTGTGTGTGTATGTATGTATGTATGTACAGCTACAAAGACAACGCGCGGTAAAGCGAATGAATAGGATGGGATACCCACAAAAAAACATTAGTCATATGCATCAATCGGACCCCAAATGAAGATTAATTGGGGTGTAATTTGTTTGGTGTCTGGTGCTTTAGTAAGGAGATTAATATGTATGAGTGATTTGTAATGGGTGCGAAATTGATTGTAGAAGGTGCTAACGTGAATTAGACCCATTCACTTTTGAGAAGATTTGAATGATAAAAGAGTTTTAATTAGATGTTAAAAGTGACACATTTAGGTTTTTTTTCTGCTTTGCAATGTATATTATTGATATATGATTGTATGACTCTATGCATGCATGCAAAGCTGCAAAAAATCACAGATATATAAGGCTTCCCAAATGAACATCCAATCCAAATATAGTGCAGAATTCAGTCATATCATCTCTAAAAACCTACGTAACTGGCAGCTACAAATTCAAATGCTATAACAAATTCATATTTGAAACACAACAATCAAATTGAATGCATTCAATTGTCAGATTCAAATTTCTAAATAAGAGGGATAGCAGCCAGTGGCATTCACAATTTTTCTCCTCTACTACTATATTTGCAATTGAACTTGATTAATTATGTGTTGTTGTACATGCATTATTTCAAAGGTCATATGATGTTTGTATGTTACTAGCCTCGGTTGTGACTACCCGTGGTTGTAAATCTTTTCTTGCAGGCATGGGAGAACAAGGAGAGGCGGTGTAACGATGTTCATGGTGGGCAGTTTGGTAATTGTGTTTATCAACACACCAAATAATTAAGGATTTTTTGTTCAAATTGTTCTAAGTTTCAATTATTGTTCTATCTTTTTTACTAACTAGTATATCTTTTTATTTATTTCAATAACTATTGTCCATGTTTGTTTGTTGTATTATATTTGTTTGTTGTGGCAGGCATGTCAAATGGCTAGGAGGTTGTGAAGACCATGTCAATTTGTAAGATTACATATCAGGTAAAGTCTTTCAAGACTTTACTTTGGCTGTGACCCGATAGACATTGTGTTCATTTATAATGTTCATTTATATTATTCATTGTAAACTTACATTTACAATTTACAATTAAATTAATTTCCAAGTGTATGTGTTCAAAAATTTATAATTTCAAATAGATTAATTTATGGATATGTTGCATATAGATGTATAGTTATATGTATGCATATACTTAGTTGTGTATACATATGTATGTATGTATGTATGTATGTATGTATGTATATACGTACATACATATATATATATATATATATATATATATGTATGCATGTATACACAACTAGGGAGGTTGTAAAGAGCAAGTCAATTTGCATGATGACATTTCAAGTCAAGTCTTTCAAGAGCTTACCTTGGCTGTGACCTGCTAGACATTGTGTTCATTTATGATGTTCTTTTTTCTGATGATGTTCATTCATGAACCTGAACAATGGGATTTGATTTATGGTGGGATTTACTTATTCATTGTAAACTTACATATAGATGTATAGTTATATATATATATATATATCTATGCAACAAACAAACACATATGTGAAGTTAGAATTTTCAAAATAAATAGATGTCAGAAAATACATAGAAACTTATTGAATTATTAAGTTTGAATTTTCAAAAAGTCTGATGCCAGGAAAAATACAAAGTTTGAATTATAATGTTTTCAACCTTTAACAAATGCATTATTTACAAAACATAGATCTTCAATAGACTAGTGAGTCATATTTTTAAATCACATCAATGATAGATGAATACAACAAACACAAAACTGATTTCGAATCACAAAAGCATAGATCATTAACTTGGAAAGAAGACAAGGAGTCTTCATATATACAAAAAACACATTGGAACACATCGAATTAGATAAGTTGAGAACACACTACCATTTAGTTCTACAAAATTAGACACTAGTATCGAAATGCTATCCAATACAACAAACTAGTATCCTTTGACTGTCCAATACAATAGACTAGCATTCAGTTTTACAAAAAACACTCTAGCACACTTCGAGGTCAAAAAATTGACAACAAAAAATCGTAATCAGACATCCACAGATCTGATTATGAAGTGGTGTGTCCTTGGGGGTCAACTGACTCCGCGTCAACTGGAGAAGATGTTGAGGACTGCGGATTGTTCTGTATGGCACTTGCTATACAAGCAAGCAATGCATGATTTGCCTCTGGAGTTAGCTGTAACTGTGGAGAGCAGCCTTCAGAAGACCCATTTTGTAGGCTGCTAAGAGCTGCAAAGGCTGGAGACAAAATGTTAATCATGTCCCTTAAAATTGGATGTTGACTTGGAAGAGGAGTTGTAGGAGTACTCTTACTTCTGTTTCTTTCTGCTCTTTCCGCCTGCTTTTGGTTTTCCTTCAACTGTCTAGCAATCTTTGCTTGCTCCCTTTGAAGCTCCTTTTCATGTCGCTGCCTCAGTTTCTCCTCTGCAATTTTTTGTTTTTTTGCAGCACGCTCCAATCTATTTGCCTCCCTCTGTGCGAGGATTGCTTCTCTTTCTGCCTTCCTTTCAGCCATTTGCTCCCTTTTCCTTTGCTGCAATTCTTGGTTTCTTTGCTTCTGTGCCTCTTGTTCATTCAGCAAATTGAAGAAATCATCCGATGTCAAAATTTGAGACTGCCTACTAAGGCGTAGGACCCCATTGCGACCTCTATTAGATGATTGGCGCACTCGTTGCATTGGGAGTTGCAAAAAAGTGCTTCTGCTGCCTGCTGGTTGCTGATCATTGACTTGTGTGCATGGCACATAGTCAGCCTCTTCATCATTTGAGTCATTACCATCGACTCCATCCTCTTCATCATTTTCAGCCTCCCAATTTCTCCCAGTTGTGAAGTAATGGATGACATCTTCAGGATCAACATTCGGTGGTGATGGCATCGACAACCCTTCATCCACTTGAGTGAAATTGAGATGCACCCCTAGGTTCAAAGCTGCATCTTCAAATTCAGATGGCAGATTCAGACTCTCTTCATTTTCAGCTACCTAATTAGATGATCGAACTGCTGGTTCTTGTTGAATTTATGTTGCCTCAATGTTTTCTGGATTTGGGGGAATGTTTGCAGAAAAGGTATCCACAAACTGTCCAATCTGTTCCTCATTCCAACCTGCTATCCTCAAACAAGTCTCAGCTGCCATGAACTATGCCTCTTCATCAGCTGTATCACCCTCAGTTTCTGCTCCCAATGTCGTTCCTTCCTCTTCAACCACAAAAGCTTGGCTTGGCCCCATATCCAAGTCAAGTGCATGTCGATCTAATGGCCAAATTCCTATTTTTCTAAAACCACTTGCAATGTTATTAGGAGTCAAAGCTTGTGCAAAAGCTTTGCTGGCAAGTGTTGCCAACTCTTCCCTTCCAATGTCAAGTTGAGGATTTGCAGAGAGCCATATAGTCCTTTGCTGTTTGAAGTAGTTCTTAAATGGTGAGAACACACTAACATCAAGGGGCTGCAATTTGTGACTGCAATGTGCTGGAAGTGTGAGCAAATCTATTCCCATAGCCTTTGCTACTTCAACCGTTTTGAATGCCACATGGCTGCCATGACCGTCAAAGATTAGAAGCTTTCTGTTGGTTGGTGACACACCTCCTGGGACATTTTTTGCGAAGTGTTTTAACCATGCCACAAATAATTCTTTGGTCATCCAAGCATGCTCTTGGATTGCCATGCATGCCCTTGGCTCACAGTTAACAATATAGTTTTTAATGTTCCTTTTGGACTTGAACAAATAGTAACCAGGTATAGCTTGACCTGCTACACTAACACAAGCTAGAACAGTGATCCATTCTCTGCTTTTAGCAATTAATTGTGGAACACATTTCGTCCCTATTTTTGCAATAACTCTCATTGCACAATTTCTGCCAGCTTGCACACCTGTTTCATCGCAGTTCCATATGTTGTTGGGCCCATAATTAAGTTTGCTGTACAACTCCTCCAAGTTATCATAGAATGAAGAAACTATTTCGGGCCGCAACATTATAGCTCGATCTGTGTCCACTCCTTCGGGTGTTCGAATTGTCAGATCAGGATGCCTTTGACGAAATCCAACCCACCATGACCTCCCTGGTATCCCATTTGTGAATGGGTTAGGCCTCACTCCAACCATGTGGGCCACCGTTGACTTAAGCTGTGACACTTGAAGGCCATGGCCAATATTAGCCATATCTTTACACCATTGCACAATTTCAGCTTCTTCTTCGTCAGTCAGGATTGTTGGTGGCCCCCTCTTTTTTGTGGATGTCACACCATTGAGCCATGACCGCAAACTGCTAGGCGAGATTCCCCATTTGATCGCTGAACCTCTGATTGTCATGTGATGGTCTTCAACATCTACAATGGCTTTTTCCATGTCATCCATAGACCAACTTTTGATGCTATGATCTGGGGTTGTCACTTGGTCAGCAGATGGCGGTTCCATTTCTACGTCAGTATTATGAACAGCAGGTTGAAAACCATCATTTTCATTGGTCTGTTCTGCATTTTCAGAAATAACTTCCTCGTCCATGTTCACTGCTGGCTCTTCGTCAACATCTGGAACATTGAATGTCACTACACGAGGTACTCTATTCAAGCGCCTCAGACCCGATCTTTTCCTCTTGTGCCTTGGTGCCATGATTGTCAATGATCTTGTACATTGTAAGTGATCAAGTGTCAGAAAAATAGTGTATAAACATTGCAAAACATAGATATAAATACAAAACACAGGTATAAACTTTGCAAAATATAAAACAGATCTATTTTATCATTCAAATCCGCTCGAAAGTGAATGGGTCTAATTCACGTTAGCACCTTCTACAATCAATTTCGCACCCATTACAAATCACTCCTACATATTAATCTCCTTACTAAAGCACCAGACACCAAACACATTACACCCCAAATAATCTTTATTTGGGGTCCGATTGACGCATATGACTAATGTTTTTTTTGTTGGGTATCCCATTCTTTAGTTAAATGTATGCATATATCTGTACATATACATATATATATCTATATATACATAGATATATGTATGTATATATATCAATGTTCAAAGCACATTGTATAGACTTGGGTTTTGAAAAAAGAGCAGAAGAAATTAACCAAGGGTTTCATAATAATAATTCCTCACTGGTAGGAATACAGAAGTGCATTTTGAGATAGATGCAGAATATTCCAGGCAAGGGTTTCATGAGATTAATTCATTAAGCACACGAATTTGGAAAAAACCATGCAAGGGTTTTGACAAAAACATATTTATTTTTAATGGGTTTGTCGATTTATGCCCAAAGTGACCTGGGTTTTTTATAGACATGTGTTCAAACCCACGAAATTCCTGATCATTTCTGGAGACAAAATCATGAGACAATCGACTTTACCAGGTCGTATTTAATAATTTAAGCACAAAAGAAAACCAAATTCACTTTTTTTTAGGGTATGTATGTATCTATGTATGTAGATACATACATACATATGTATGTATGAAGCTGCATACATACATACATACATACATAAATGCAATGTGGGAAAAGGAGTGTAAGAGGAATGATTTATTTCATAAACAAGCAGTAATAATTTTTCAATCATCGAATAAATCCTTCATGGGTCGTGAAAGATGCAGAAGAAAATGATTAACCAGTACCATTGTTTGCATTTTAAAAGGATAGGCAAAGGATAGACATATACATCAATTTGTTGAATGAACAAGAGACACATAATGTAAAATGACAAATATATGTATGGTAGCCTGTTGTATGTGCAATGTATGTATGTATCTGCATACATACATACATACATACATACATACATATACATATACATATACATATATATGTGTGTGTGTGTGTGTGTGAAGCTGCATACATACATACATACAAAACTGCAATGTGGGAAAAGGAGTGTAAGAGGATTGCTTTATTTCATAAACAAGCAGTAATAATTTTTTAATCATCGAATAAATCCTTCATGGGTCGTGAAAGATGCAGAAGAAAATGATTAACCAGTACCATTGTTTGCATTTTAAAAGGATCTAGACAAAGGATAGACATATACATCGATTTGTTGAATGAACAAGAGACACATAATGTAAAATGACAAATATATGTATGGTAGCCTGTTGTGTGTGCAATGGGAAGTAGGAAAATATAAACAAATGCTACGCTATTGTATTGAACAGCCAAATGAAACATATTTAAACAGACTAATAGACGTATATATATGTTTGTCTATGTATATATATATTTATATATATATACACACACACACACATATACATATTAAACCCTGATAAATGACCCCCCTGACAAATGACCAAAAATAAACAAGAGACATATAAGAAAAAATAAATAACAACTATAAACCCTGATATAAACACTGAAGTAAATGACAAATGAGGAAAAATAGACAAATATAAATATAGGTACCATAGTCTGCATTTTCAATGGATAGGCAAAGGAAACACACATATACATCGATTTGCTGAATGAACAAGAGACACGTAATGTAAAATGACAAATATATGTATGCTAGCCTACTGTATGTGCAATGGAAAGTAGAAATTTCTTTACAAATGGTAGAATGTATAAAGTAAGAAGACACTGCATAAATGAAAATAACTATAAGTACATACTCTGCATTTTCAATGGATAGGCAAAGGAAACACACATATACATCAATTTGCTGAATGAACAAGAGACACGTAATGTAAAATGACAAATATATGTATGCCAACCTACTGTATGTGCAATGGAAAGTAGAATTTTTTTAAGAAATGGTAGAATGTATAAAGTAAGAAGACACTGAATAAATGAAAATAAATATAAGTACATACCTGAGACTTTGGATATCAGAGGAATGTGCAGAGGAATGTGCAGAAAATCTTTGTCGTTGCTTTCAACTTTGCTGGGAGTAACATGTAATTGTGAATGCTGCTGGCTACTTTCCCCCTCTTATTTAGGAATTCGAATCTGACAATTGAATGCATTCAATTTGGTGGTTGTGTTTGAATTTTGAATTTGTTAGAGCATTTGAATTTGAAGGTGCAAGTTACGTAGGTTTTTAAAGATGATATGCATTCAATTTGGTGGTTGTGTTTGAATTTTGAATTTGGTAGAGCATTTGAATTTGAAGCTGCAAGTTACGTAGGTTTTTAAAGATGATATGACTGAATTGTGCATTACATTTGGATTTGATGTTTAATTGGGGAGCCTTACACCTATATTTAATTGTGCAGGTACCTACAGGAAATGAAATAAATACATATAGCTGACAGGGAGTGTGTGAAAGATTGTGCAAAGGAGATTGTGATTATGTCATCTAAAGCACCGGTAGCTGTGCATGTATACTTGTAAATATAAAATGTAGTGAGGGACAAACATTTGCAAGTGGGGGTAATTGTAAAAAGTAAATGATTTAAATGAAATTGTAAATGGGCCTTTTTATGTGCAAGTGGAGTTCTTTTATAAATGCAAAGGCATGTTTAGTTGTGTACTTTGATTGGTGAGTGACTCATTCTGTTATGAGCAGCTATTGGTGTTGTTGTAATTTTCTATTGGTATTGTTGTAATTTTCTATTTGTTAATAAAAAGTTTTTTTGTGGATCAGAGTTAAATTTTTTTTGGGGGGTGGAGTGAACCTGGAGGTAGCGGTTATTCAATGGGTGGTAGCTACTGGCTCTTCTCCCCTAGAACATTTTTTCCATGAGATAACGAAAATCTAAATTTACCTAAATAGTTAGTCACAATTTTCAAAATATAAAATTGTGAACTAAGGATCTTAAACGGAATATATGAGCTGTACTAGTCCACTTGGCGGAGAAACCTCTAATGGTGGAAACGAACAGCTATGGAAAGCTAACGTTCAAACGAGGAACGAGAAAAGTTACGAGAACAGAATCCGTAGAAAACGGAATGTAGAAATGTTAAGAATGGATCAGATTAATGGGGTCCATGCATCCGGCTACCTAAGCAAGTCAGCGCTTAAAGTGTGTCGGTTAAGCCCGACCGGGCTTAAAGAGCACACTCTAAGCTTTGGTCAAACATCCGTTTCTATTATCATTTCTGTTTTCTCGCGTCATGTTATAACTGTCACGGTTAAGTCTTAAGGCAAACGTGTTTTACATTAATCAGCAATGCATCGAGCCCTTCATCCTTTCCCCCGCCAATTCACGTTCAAAAATATGACGGCAAAAAATAAATCGATGGAGAATCTACCTCCGTACGAAGGAAATAGTGCGTGATTCCATTTGTATTGAATTTTTTTTTTTATTGAACGCCCAGTCCATTCTCTTAAAAGAGAATAGAAGAGTTATATTGCATTGGTTTTTAAATATATTTAGTTTGATTTTATTTTATTTTATTTAAATATATTTATTTTAGTACTTTTTATTTTAAATTTTTTAAATTGAAAGATTTATGTTCATTTTATTTATTTAAATTTCTTTATTTTTTAAATTTTGTTTATTTAAAAATAAAATTAAAATATTAATTTATTTTTTAAAAAAGTTTATATAAATTTTTAAATCGTTTTTCATTTGTCAATAAAGATATTTTCATTAAGGTTAATTATAATGAATTATCTAACTATAATCATGATATACATGTGGATAAGTAAAATCTTTTTTTAGTAGACAATTATTTGTTAAAGAGCTTGTTAATGTCACTTCTTCACTATAATTATCTACATCTGTTTATAATTGGTTGCTCAAATTTCCTTTACATACATAGATTCTTCATGGCATTGGTACTATGATTACCTCTTCATTTTTGCAAGGTGCATTTTCTCTTTGTAACCTACTCAATCTTGATCTTTCATTTTCCCTTCGTCTTCTCATCTTGAGGTAGATCCTCTCATAATGCCTAGATCTCTTGTCGTCACTTCTAGTGTGACCCCCACCTCTTATGTTCCTCTAGTACCATTTCCACCTCTTTGTCTATAAGTGAACCACTTATCTCTAATCCCACTAGTTCCATTCCTTCTTGTGTTCCTACTAGTGTTCTACTAGTGTTATCCCCTCCTCTAATTGTGTTAGTGTTTCACCTTCCTCACCTTAAAGTGTTGCTTATCATTCGTCTATGTTGTATCATTGCCTCTTGTTTCTCATTGTCTTCATGGTCCTTCCATTGTTACCCATGCTACTACTACTATCACCATCCCCACCTCTACTCTAGATGCACACTAGTGTAGAAGTTATTTTTAGCTATGTTATTTTCTCACTCTTCATGTCTATGTTATTTAGTGGTTCTACTCATTGCCTCTTGGCTCCATTCATTATTTTGATCAATTAGCTACAACATTGCTTGGCCATTTCCAAAAGATTATGTATTTTTAATTTAAATTACTTTGTGCTAAAATGAAACATCAACAAGTCCTAATTACAAGTTGCAAGGGACTTTTTTATAAGGGTTTACTATCCACTATATGTGATAGTGCTTTTCTGTACAAATATGCTTCTTTCATGAATTTTTGTGCTCATGTCAAAGATTTCAAACTCAAATTACTTATTTCTAACGGTTTGAAATATGGGTCCTCACATATATATTCTATACCTTCTTACACTTCCAAGTTAAAAAGGGTAATCATAAGAAAGAATCTAAACTAACATTAATCATATGCATACTACTTCTAATGTTGTTTCTTTTAAGCATCAAACAACTAGGAGATTTACAAAATTGAGTGAAACTCTAGATTATGTGCTCCAAACCCTATTGAATGATAATTTGATTACTCTTTCCCTTATTCATCCACTCAACGCATCTAGAGGGTTACATATGAAATGAAATGAGTGCACTTTTTTAATTATTATACTACCCAAAAAATTACCATGGACAAAACTCAATAAAACACAATCAACATATTGTTAAAAATAGAACATCACCATAACAATAGTACATAGCAAATGCATGATAGGCGTTGTTATACTTTTGCACTACAACATAGAAGTGGAAATTCAAATAAGGTAGTTGATGTAATAAGTAAGAGATAAAATTTGTTGATAGAGATGATAATAGAGGTAGTTGGATTTGAAGAGTTGAAACATTTGTATGAAGCTAGTCCTAAATATATGGAAGCGTGGAAAGAATGTAATGAACTAATAAATATAGATAGAAACTTGACTTAATTATTTTATTCAAAATGAGATGTTCTTTAAGGGTAATTATTTGTGAATTCTTAGAAGCTCAATGAGGGAGAATTGATCAAGGAGAAGCATAATTATATATTAGCATGTCATTTTAGAGTAGATAAGTCTATGGAATTAGTGAGTGACAACTATTTTTGGTCATAAATATAAAGGAAATGAGAAAATTTATTCAAGGTTGTGATACTTATCAAGTTATAAAGGGGGAGGTCAAAATATTGGTTTGTATCAATTATTACCATTTCTAGAGAGACCTTGGGAAGATATAAGTATAAGAAGACAAAAATGAATAAGATAATACAACACAAGGAAGAATGAGTGGCACACATCTCCATGTGTAATACACCTATTGGCTTGATTTAAAGTCTCTTTTCAAGAGTCAATGAACCATGTAGGACTAAGAATATAGAAAGGCTCTAAAGAAACAATACAGGTGGACAATTAAAAACATTGCCACCTATATTTGTGTACTACATGATAAAGTTCACATTTAAATAAAAGGAGATACTTCTCATGAGGGCCCTACCAAAAGAACTAGAGTCAAAACAATGACAAATGTTCAAGTCCCAAGAACCCAAATTGGAGAACTCAGGGAGGTCACTTTTGAAGACAAGGTCTATTTCTTATCTAAGGAGTGGTAGGTAACTGGCAACTTGTAAATTTTGGTTGGTAGTGGTTAGCTTTTGTGTCCTACTCTTATTCTTATGTTGTGTGTTTTTTGGTTGTGTTATGACCAATTGGTTCTCTTTCATTTTGATTTTTTCTATTTCATATCTCATGAGACTAGTTACTCTTACATCTTGGTTGCTACTATGTAATTTAATCCCATTTTTATCAATATAAAAACTAATATGAGTGGACCCTATAAGACAATCTCTAGGATTCGAGAGCTAGATCCCTATCTATCCTTTAAGCTAAGCTTGAAGTTGGTGTGTAGGGGTGATTTAAGGGAGAGAGATTACAAAAATCAATTTAAGAATAACAAAGGCTCATGACACAATAATCAACAAAAAAATGTCAACATAATAGCTAAATATGAACAAAGATAAGACTAAGAATATTTAAGATAATATCTTGCTTAATATTAAATTAATTGATCAATTAACCATTACATAGATATATGTCCTTTAAAAATATACATAGAGGCTCCTCTATGTAGAAGAGAAGAGATAAAAGGTTAAGCTAACACATCATGCTCAAAAGTTCAGCTTTAACAATAGAATATAAAAATAAACCTTAACATCATGCTTCAATAACTTAGCTAGACAAAGTGTTATCTTCTAACCTGAGAATGGGCAGGGTAAGTTCCTAAAAAATGGGGGACCAAAAGGGGATTAAAAGTGATTAATTGTTTCTTGGAATCAACTAAACTTGAACTTCGATGAGAAATTCAAGATGCGTACACTCAAAATTTAAAGACATAATAAGAATAAGAATTGAACTACTCTAAATCTGATTTTTAAACTACTAAATATGTTTAAAAATGGATAAGGTTAAGGAGATGAAATATAACATAGTGTTTAGTGTTTGCCCCCTATTTTATGTTATATTGAGTATTTTTAAAAGCTTTGGTAGAAACGTAGCCAATAGTGTGTTGGGTCCCAAAACCACTACTCCACTTCCTAGAACATATTTACACTTTCAAGGCCAGGGTTATCATCATGAAAGTAAAACTTGCTCATCCACAAACCATGTAGGGTTGAAGGCCAAATTTACAAGAGTGGGTTTTCTCTCCTACTCTTTGACATCAACTTAGACTCGAGAGGGTGTTCCTAGATATTTTATAAACAAAATGGACAACAAAAATGGTGATAGATAATCCAAACCTATTGAATTGACTCCAAAGATTGTCACCGAGCCAAGAAAAACTAGCTATCATAATGCCTCTGTATAGCTAATTTCATCACTACTACAATGAGTGCAAGGTGGAGGCAATCTAAATAGACCACAAGGTAAAGTGACAAGCATACTTTATATGAGTTTGTACCTTGTTTATTGCAAAACCATGGGATACTTGAGAGTTGTGACTAGACTAGAATTCCTAGTGTAATGATTTGTTCTGTTTAATCATTTCATTGATTCAATACATTCCCATATCAGTGCCTTTCAATAGACAGAGTCATAGTTTACAAGGAGGAATTTCAAAGAAGTTAAGCACAAAATAATTGATCAAATCATGAAAATATAATCAAGGTTTGAGTATCATAGAAAAAACATACTTAGTAATCCATTACTATGTTGTAGAAATCCATTTGTAAATACACAATGATCATTACAAAGATTGTAATAGTTTTAAAAAATGTTGACACATATATCAAATCACATTTACTCTCATAACAATAATTGTGCTAAGAGGAAATCTTTGTTACATTCAAAAATTCCCCTAAAAATATACCTACAGTATTAGAGACATGAAACTTTCAATATTCTCTTATAACACTTCAATAGAAGCCATTTCCTTTTTGCAACTAAACTTCCAACACAAACTAAGTCTCAGTGGAATAATCACTGACCAATCTAAAATGAATCATAAAAAACCATTTTTAACCCCTTGGAACTTGTCATAAAAAATAAGATTGTAGTAGTTCAAAAATGGTCAATGTTGACTAGAATTAGGGAAGACATGATGATTTGGATTAAGTGTAAAATTGGAGAGGTGTTAGTTTGGATACATATATTACCACCTTTAAGTTAAGTGCAAGCTAATGGGTCCACTTTTAGTGGAAGTGTCAGTCTTGAAAAAAAAACTTGACAAGAACGAGTACTTGTTTCATAAAAAATTGGTACACATTTAGGAATGCGTCCCCAAGCCTAAACACATATCTTCCATGAATGGGTACCCACTATGCTTTGGGGTCATGTGCCTAAATGGGTACCTATTATAATGTGTAAATGTTTCATAATGGGTATAGATTTTGTAAAGCTACTTATTTATTTTTAAATGCTCTATGTGCTCTTTTTTCCTATCCACATGGCAACAATGTGTTTTGAATGGTGCCTTAAAATGAGTACCCAATTTTATGAGCCCCACCCTCCACCTATTTTTACCTCCTCCCTCCATAGTGCCATTTCCATAATCTCCAAATAGGTTTCATCAAATTTTGAATATATTTTTCTCAATTTGTAGGGTTTAGGGTTTGTGCTTAATATGTAATGAATTTTTTAAATAAATTTTATATAAATAAAATTTAGGGTTTTAATTTTAATGAATTTTTGGTTTGTATAAATAATTATCATATTATAGGTCATACATATGAATTAGTCATGTTATTATTGATATCTTGATCTCTCACATTCCACTAAGATATTTGCACTTATTTTTATCCTTCTATTCACTACCCCATGATATGTTTTTTTTCCCATGATCATGTCCATACATCTTGTTTTCCATTTATGGAACCCAAAAATGAATCCAATATATGGATAGTTGTAGCTACTAGTATCTCAATATCAAACACAAAACCTAATACACACATATTGAACCGACAACACAATACCAAATATAAACATCAATGCTAAAAGAGTAATTTACCTACTATAGATGCACACTAATCTTGTGATTTCAATAAGGTTACTTGGCAATGCAATAAGGTTACCTAGCAATGCAATAGAAGTAAAGTATTAATTGACCAATTTGATTACTACATCCAACAATTATTGCAACACTATAGAAGATTGTAGATAATAAAAAACCAATAATACCCAACAAAAACCAAAGTATCTATTCATATCCATTGAAATAACACACCTTTTTATTTATTTTAGGGCCTACATTTGATAGTCGTAATATTAGGGCCTAAATTTGATAGTCAACCTTGGTTGTTAAGAAAATTATTTGTGAAGTTTATTCATTTAAAGTTTCCTTTCAAATACCATAAATAAATTTCATAAAATTTTATATCATAAGTGATTCATAGATACTTATAAGAAAATCAATTATTTATTTCCTCATCAAATGTTGCATTTTAAAAGAAAAAAATATCACGTATCATTATTCCACATTCATGATCTCCATACTCTCCTAGTCTAAACTTCAGTGATGAGCCCATGCATCTTCCTAGCTGTATGGGGTTGATATGTCCCTATCAAAAAGAAAAGTAAAAAATTCCATAGATAAATCATGTAAGTTGAAGCAAATAAATCCATCAAAAAATATATTCACTCTACTTGATTAAGTTTTCCTGCTCCTTTTCCCTTTCTAGCGATCTTCCCTATAGGTCACTCTAGGTTTGAATTCTTGATCTAGAGTACCTTCTATCCCTTTCTATTAGTCTACATGGCCCAAGATTTGATCACTTCTTTGAAATTTCCCTTCATTTCTCCATTTCCTAATTCTATATACACTTATCTTTTTCCCCACTCTCAGAATCCCAAACTGAATAATGACTAATTTCCAAAAATATTCATGTTAAGACATTCACTCCTTGTCCTTCCACATTAATATTTTACTCACTATATTAAGTATATTCCTTTGAACTCATCTTATCTTTCCTTTTCTTTCTCAATTACACTATACAGTGTAGACAGTGTATCTACATAGAATATGGTCAAAACAAGGTTCCTTACTTTCTCAATGCATAAACTTAGGACTACATTGTGAAAGTAAAATATAGATAAAAACCCCTAATTTAAAATATATAACAATGTAAAAGTAATCATTGATCTAAAAATATTTAAGGAGTTTCAAATATGAAAATAAAATATAAATATAAAAAAAGTGTAGATTAAAAGATGCTTATTATATAAAAAAACCTTAGAGAGAAGATTGTTTCATGTAAGAGCCATTGGGTTCACCAAAATTATGAAGGAAAATAAGCTTTCCATATGGGTTAACCTAAGCAAATTAAGTAATTGCAAGAAAATAAGCACAAATCGACTTAGATTAAATAAGTAGAGCTAGGACTAATAATATTATATTTTATAATATCTAAATAAGGAATGTAAATATGGAGGGCAACACTTAGATCTATTATCAAGAAGTATGGGCTAACAACATAAATTATGGACTTATACTAGTGTGTACTTAGAAAATGATGTCTCTTTGTTAAATCAATATCTTATATTCTACATTGATCTTAGATTCTATCAAGGGTTTAGCCTAGAATTATTAGTTAACAATTAATTCCACTAGACATCTTCATTAGAGATAGAAATAAAACTATGATTACCGTAAGTAATATCATCGATGTTGTTGAAACTAAAGGATCATCTACTTCTTTACTTGAATATAAGAAAAATATGGGTACCATTACTTGTGACAAAAAAAAAAGTTTATTTTATTATATATTCTTAACAAAATCAAAATAAAAAACTAGAAAATAATTCTTCTAGAATATCCCCATTAGGTGGTTGATTTGAAATGATTCCTTCTATGTGATCATGTGAATCACTACACAATATAGAAAAAGGATTGCATAGACAAATTATTAGTCTCATGAAACAAATTAAAATCTTGATTAGCTTGGTGACAAAATGAATTCATTGCAATTTGATGAGAAATGTTTAGCATGAGGGATTCATTTGTTTTGGTGAGAAACAAGGGAATTGAGATATCAACTTCCCTAACATCATCCAAGTCAATCACATATGATGAAACATCAAACATTTCACACATATCTATAATAGAACCTAAAGATTGCATGTCATGAGGGAATATAGGCATGAAATAACAAAATATTCACCTAGAATACCTAGTCCACTCATTTAACTAATCATAATAGGTTGTAAGGAGACTAAAATCTTCTCATTCTTGTCATTATCTAATTTAAAATCTATTACACATGATGGTTCACTAGAACCTCATATAACTTAGGGAGGTCATGGCCAAATTATATACATTAGATACACATAAAAAATGAGGAGAAGCACTAGTAAATTTATGAACTATAGATGTGCATATTTAATATAAAAGCTAATCAAAATATATATGATTCAAATTAAAATTTTGATAAACTAGAGGAGTCAAAAAATCAGAATAAGACCTATGTTTAAATTAAAATTCATGGGGAACATGCACAATTACATCATTGAGGAATAAGATTTTAAACAAGAGAAATTTCCTCTTTGAAGGCATCTTCTAATAGTTTCAAATTGGGGTCCATTGTAATGAATACTATAGTCAAACACACAAGTGATTTTAGAAAAATACAAAAATCAATGGAATTAAGAATCGCGAATGAGAAAACAAGTTTGTTTAACATTTAAAAAAAATCTAAAATGCACTTACAAATGAATGAATCTAACAAATTTATATAAATGAATCTCGGATCTCTTTCCATTAATGAATTAAGCTAGGAGAAAATGTTTATTACCAAGACAAGGATTCATCAAATAGTTAAGAAACAAACAAATTACATGCAATATCATTGTGCATTATACATGGTCCATACTGCTTAAATGATCTTACAAAATTCTAATGTATTTCTTAGAAGTAGCCTCTCAATATCCCTAGGAACATCATTGATATCACAAGGGATGTCAAGAGAACTACACCCAAAATAGGAAAATCCCATCATAACCAATAAAAGAGAAAAAATTATGAACATTATACTATACCCTCCTAACACCATAAATGTCGACCAACAAACTACACATGCTAATCTCAAGAGTTGAGAACCAACTCCTTTCTTTAAAGGAACCAACTCCTTTCTTTAAATAAAGGATCCACCTTGGCATGCCACCACCAAAAAATTGGGTTTGACAACATTCGATGATTATTAAAATAAAGCCAAGCTTCTTACTCACTAATGAACCATTTCTTCAATAGATCTCCCTCTTTATCTGCAATTGAATCCACAAAATTAAATTCATCATAGATGAGCCAATTAGAAAGGGGTGCTAGGTTGTGAGATAGTCACCTCCATAATATCATCTTATTGGTTTATTATTTAGTGTACCCACATCAATAAGGCTAACCACATGACCACCAATGTCCAACGACTAGGAAAATTCACTGCCAACAATTCACTGATGGAAAATTCACTGTCAACAATTCACCACGAGAAAATTCACCGCCACTAGCAATTCACCGCCACTAGCAATTCACCGCCACGGAAAATTAACTGCCAAAAATTCATGCAATTAATTTTTCGTGTGATGAATTGTCATGGCATTGAATTTTCTCATGGTGAATTGTTGGCGGTGAATTTTTCGTCGGTGAATTGTTGGCTGTGACTTTGTCGTATACCATGTCCAACATAATCTACACAACATGATGGTTTAGCTCTATCCCAAAGAAATAGTGGAAGAACATAAATGCGGGGAAAGTAAAATGCATGAGTTATCATGACCATCCTTATGCAAGGTGGTGAATTGCAAATTATGAAGCTATATTATCCTTTAAGGCTATTTTAAGTTTAAAACAAGAAGCTTCATTTCTTGAAGGAAAATTATATCAAAAGAGTCAAGTTTTTTACCTGTGAACTTATTAGAAAACTTGTCATAGTTGTTTGTATCATTAGAACATCGCATGAACTTATGCCCATGTGGATGTATCTTTGGATTTTCCTTTTAACCCATCAACATGTGGAGCAAATAAGTGCTCTTTGGAAATTGTATTGTTAGAACATCGCATGAGCTTATGCCCATGTGGGTGTATCTATTGATTTTCCTTTTAACCCACCAATTGGGAAAATAAGTGCTAACTTGATTGGGAAAATAAGTACTCTCTAGAAAGGGATGTCGGCTCCCCAATGCTTTGGAGACTCACAAATATATTTATTAAGTTTCAAATGGATGCTCCATAACTGAATACTAGTTATATTGGTCAAATACGTAAAAAATATATATTAATTCATATATTAAATTATCTTGCTTTTCTAATAGATATACCAAAGCTGATTGGAATATAATGATGAAATCATAGAGAACTTTCCTTTTAAAACACAATTATCTAATGAAAATTTTAATCTAAACTAATCTCTCACACACACACCAACACACCCACACACAAAGAAGTAAATTACTTTACTAGACAAAATTCATATAAGAAAGACATTAGGAAAAATTACTGGGAATAAAAAATAAGAAGAGAATATTTGGAACTCTCTATTTTCCAAAAATGAAAAGAAAACTTTCTTTAGTATCCGAACAGTAATCGTAAATCATGTAGTTGTTGTGCACATATTGAAGTTTCTATTGCTCACTCGATTGCAATGGCTCTACACTGTACCATGAATTCATAGAGCATAAAAAGAAGGTAGAGCATGTCTCTACTTTGAAATTTCCGTAAGAAGCAACAAAAGAAGACTTGCTCTAGTTAATCTTCACTGCACCAACTCTCTTTTCCCAATCATTTGCATTCCACAGGCTTGAATTTGATCTCATTGCTCGATTCTTAGAATATGCCATTCTTGAATTTTTGTTGTTCTTTAAAGTCTGCCACCAGAATTCCATTCATAGAAAACCTGCACAATGACATAAATACATATTACAACTACAATGATGATGTTAAAACTACAAGACCAAGCCAAAGAGGATATTCATTGGTTGATTTGAAGTTGCAAGGGTAATATTAACATTACTTACATAATTTACTGGGGATTGTAGAGCAGGGAGTAAGTGTTGAAGGCTACGGTGGGGTCAAACAGAGGCTTCTGTAAAGTCTTGTCAACAGATCCATTTTGAGCATATCCTACAATCATGGCATTCCATGAAACCACATTTTTTTTGAGGCATTTTGTCAAACAGTTTGCATGCTCTGTCTATGCTTCCACACGTTGCATATATGTCTACCAGAGTAGTAGTTGCAACTGTCAAAATGTCCATTGATGACAACTCACGAACTGTTTGAGATGTCCACTGATGATAGCTCGTGAGTTGTCATCAATGGACATTTTGACCTCCTCCTTCCACAACCCAGACAAATCAAACCATTAAAGCGATGAATGAGGTGAACCTCATCCAACTTACTCTCCTCAGTTGTTTAGTCGTAGCAACCTTTCTAAGTAGCGGAAAAAGGCGATGGGTAATCTCGCACTGCATACTCTGCAATGAAGTCACAGCAAAGTTGGTGCTAAACTCAAACTGACAACTCGTCTCTGCAATTTCTAGGCATCATCCACCTTGAAAATGGATTGTATAGTTGACTATGGTGAGATATTCTCTCTTGTTGTGAAGTTGACATCTATCTAGTTCTTGTTATCACTTGCATTAGTGTATGATCTAGAAGTGGAACAAATGGATATGAAGACAACCTTCATTCATGGTGATTTGGAGGAAGAAATTTATATATCAAAACTAGAGAATTTCATAGTTAAACGTAAAGAAAATATGGTTTACAAGTTGAAAAAGTATTTATATGGTTTGAAACACTCTCCTAGAATGTGGTACCAAAATTTTAACACCAATGTGTTGTCATTGGGATTTTTGAGATCCAAATTTGACCATTGTGTGTATTATAAATTTGATAATGGTTGTATTCTCATTATTGTTTTATACATAGATGATATGTTGTTTATTGGGAATGACAAAAGTATGATTTCAAATTTGAAGTCTCAGTTGTCAACACAATTTAATATGAAAGATTTTAGGTGCAACAAGGTATATTTTAGGGGTGGATATCAGAAGGCATAGAGTGAACATAAAAAAAAATTAATTATGTGAATTTAGTTTTGGAGAGATTCAATATGAAAAATTGTGGATAGCTAATTGTTCTTGTATGCATGGGAAAACACATTTTGTGGAGGATTGTTCAAAATCTCTTACCAAGATGGAGGACATGACTAGAGTACCATATACAAGTTTTTTTGGTAGTATACCATATGCTATGGTCAGTACAAGACTAGGCATTGCCCAAGAAGTGGGAGTCCTTAATCACTTTATGGATAATCTTGGATAGGTACATTGGGATGCAATTAAGGGAGTATTTGGATACTTGTAGGGTACTTCCAAGTATTCCCTATGTTTTCATGGTTATCCTATTAGACATCAACATTTAGTGAATATTTGTGGATATGTGGATTTAGATTGGGTAGGTACTGGTGGCTATGTGTTCATGATGTTTGGTAGTGCTAGCAGTTGGATGAGTAAGCAATATGTTGTAGTCACTTTGTCCACTATAGAAGTAAAGGACATGGCAACTACTCATGCTTGCAAGGAAACCATTTTTCTTATGAGATTGTGTTATGATATTGGTTTTGATGTAGGAAAAATTACTATCTATTGTGACAATCAGAGTGTCATTGTCTTAGTAAAGAATCCTACTTTCCATGCTAAAACAAAGCACATTGATGTTTAGTTTCATTTTGTTCATGATATGATAGAAGATGGAAACGTGAATTTGGAGAAGGTTAAAACTTTCATGAATGTTGCAGATGCACTAATGAAACCAGTGAGCATAGAGAAGTTTAGATGGTGTTCCATTTTCATGGGCCTTGGGCCCCTGAGCAGTTGATTATAGATGACTCTTGACATGTCTTTGGCAAGTGAGAGAATGTTGTGATTAGGTGTCTCAAATTTTGAGTACTAGAATTTAATTTATTTTTCTTTGGTGATTATTTATTTATTTTCTTAAGTTTATTTCCTACCAAAATTGTTGTCACTTTGTGGGACCTACGGTTTAGGTTACATCCTACATGAAAGTTAACATGTGAAATGTGTAAGCTATTTTTGTGGAGGTAGGAATCCACTTTGGATGACCTTAATTTGTGCCTAACATGGTGGCATTTGGCATAAGTTACTATGTAATAGGCTATGAAAATTTTCTATGTCAATTTATGACCAATTAGGATAGTGGAAGAGTCATGTATGATAAATTGTGAGTTAGCTATGAAATGTGGGACCCATGTGATGGAGGTGCCTACATATGCAAGGTATTTGCATGCATGAAGAATCATTGTATGTTCAATGGTGGCTAATTTTGAGGAGATAGGTGTTGGAAATAGAAAAGCCTAAAGTTATAGGTTCTAACTATGATAACATGTCATAATGAACTCATGTTCATACACTAGGCATGGGTTTTGGATTTTGAAAGTTTTGGAACCCTCTATTCATGTTGAAGTTTTATAAATACTTGATTCCTTAGTGCATTTTTAGTATGGTAGGTTGAAGAATTGTCGAGACGTTGTTATACTACTAGAATTGGTCTAGATTCTTGTTGTAGTGCGAGACTCTTTAAGAGAATTGCTCTAAAATTTTATTGCAACTTTTGTTGTTGATAATACAATATGAGCTACGTGTTTGAAGTGTGAATTTTTCCCCAAAAGGGATTTTCCCATGTAATCACTATGTTATGGTTTGTATTGTTTATTTGCTTTATATATTTTGAATGTGCATTTTTTACATAATTGTAATCATTTAAGGTGTTTTAAAGAAATTTTTGCAACTCTCCCCTCCTTATATTGGTGTAGGAAGCTGCTTTTATTCACCTGACTTCCTTTCATAATATAAGTAGGTTTTTCCCAAACTGAGTTGGTTGAACTATCTTGATTAAAAATAGATTCATTGTGGGGAAATCCTTTAATTTTTGGGTATTTCCTTTTTTCCATGTATCACCTATTGTCTTGTGGTAATTTATAATTTCGCAAATGAAAAAAGGCCTAAGCTATTAGATCACTAGGCCTCTCTCTTTGGCTAGAAACTTCTAGGTGTTCTCTAAAATTTTAGTCAAGCTAGCCATGTTTACTATTCTTATTTTTTGGTTGCTTCTAAGGCCTCTTATATTAAAGTTGAGAATATTCTCAAGGATTTTCTTTAGGAATCTATTGATGAGAACAAATGTTTTCATTATGTTTCTTTCTTGTTTTTTTATCTCCCTCATGATGTTGGTGGTTTAGTGCTTCTTTTAATCTATTGGAAAGAAATTTCTCTATATGATAAATAAATAATTAGAGATCTAGAAGGGAATGACACCTAGTAAATTCTCATTAGGCATTATATTTCATCAAGAGTTTCTACTAGATGACTAGCTTGGAAGGGGTTTGGACTATGTAGTCTCCTCACCATGAGGGAGCCTATCCAAATACAAGGTACATTTATTATTAATATCTATTGAAAATATTTAGAACCTATCAATCCCTAGCTTAAAATGGCTGGTTATGACTTCCACACTCACCTCTTAATTAACCCATAGTTTATTTGGTGTTGTTGGGAAATTGTTTGTGTCACTTGAATTTAATTTTTTCTAGGTTGTGCATGCAGCTTTTAGGGTGGGATATATATCTTTATTATTTGGAAAGCTAAAAATTATCTTTTTAGGATGTTTAGGTAATCACTTTCTTTATATATTATTGATGTTCAAAGTTGCACATGAATGGTATACCCACATACAAACATACATCAACATGGGGAGTTTTAGAAACATGGGATGTATCTTACAAAATGACCTTTGAGATTTTAGAAGCTAATTTTTCATGATATTTTTGGTGAATTATTTCAAATTTCAAGAGAAATGGAAAGATGAAATTAGGAAAAACTCCTAAATAAAGTGGAATTATTTCAATTATAAAACCCTCTTGTAAACATATAATTTGTTTTGCATATGATTTGTAATTATAAAACAATGAAAAAGAAAATGCAAAAATAAAAGGAAGGATCTACATACTCATAAACATGCACAAGAAATTTGAGTGTTCTAGATTTGTCAACCAAGGATGCATACACATAATAAGAAAGTGAGAATAAATTTACTTTTGAAAAAGAGGAGAGAATAGTAAGAGAAAATAATGTACATCTCATTTATAAAAAATAATTTAATAATAAAATATGAAAGGCACCATGCATAATCATATATATTTCTTGATTCAACACAATGATTACATGAACTACCTATCTCTCTCTCATATGTCAATATATTCTTTCCACTATACTTGAATTTATGTTCTAGTTGAATTTCTTGCATATAATCAACTTCCTCATCACTTAAAATTATAGCGCAAAAATTTCTCTACATACACTAAGGATATGGTTTACTCTAGTGTGCTTATGTAGAGCTAGGTTGCAATAGTTGCAATAAAAGATACACATTTATAGGAGCTCCTTGATCATTGGTGTAATTCTCCCTACATAATTTCTCTAGTGCTAGCTCCTACCTCCCCCTACCTTGTGGATGCTAATGTGGTCATGGTAAATCTATTAAATAAGATTGTGGATCCCAATATCAAGGTTCTCAATTGCAAGGTTCCAAGGACCGTACTACTAATAGATGGTCTCAATGGTCTTTGCCACCTTTCACTAGTTCTCATGGGTGTGGTGCTCCTAGCTAGCCCAATATTGACAAGTTCCCTCACCTAGAGCTATTTCTTTGCCTTATTCATGATCAAAAGCTTGTTGAAGACCGGGAAGAGGATGACACTCTTACTAACTAGGTGCCTATTGATGATGATTTTATCCTTGCTAATGTATGGAGCAAACCTTATGACCATAACCACCCTACTAAAAATAATACTCTTTTCACCTAGTAATTTTATTTCTTTTTACTTATGATTAGGCTTTTCTCTTTATATATTTCATCTTTGATACTTCTTAGTCTCTCACTTAGACTCTAAGGATGCACCGTTTTACTACCTATATTTACTTTTTGAATAGAGTATTATTATTATTTAATTAATAATAAATGATATGTACAACTTATTCATACAAAAAAATAAAAATTAGAAGAGGCACTTGTATACTCTACATAATTAATCCATCCAAGCTTCCTTGCTCATAATAATGTTTATTAACATAAAAGAAAAAAGCAAAAATATTTTATAATTTCTAGAAATGGAAAACAACTTAGTATTATATTTGCATTAACTTGAACCAAAAAATCACCAACGTAATATTTGATTTGTCAAGACATCTAATGTAATAAGATAATGAGCATTAAATCAATAAATAAACTTAGGGTGTTGGTATCATAAACCCACCTTAAGAGAGCGCCGAGGAGAGAGTCGTGTGTGAAGCGTTTTTAACCCTAGTTTCCTGCAACAAGCGATTTCTTTCTGTTGTCTTGAACCCTGCACTTTTTTGAGCTATTTTTTTATATACGCCAGGTAAGAGTGGTTTTGGAGTGGCGTGGGCTGGAGCACGAGTTGTGGTTGCGACTACACCTGCTCAAGGTTGCGTGTAATGGTAGGCGGGGAAGATTGAAGAAAGATTTGATTTTGTAGTCAAATCCACATTAGACTCAAGGTTGAGGCATAAAATTCCGGCGAGGCTCCTAATAAGGCTGATGGTGGGAGCACAACTGTGAGGCAGAGTCGACAGATTATGAGGCCGAAAATGGAGAACCATCTACCATGAACACAACAAGAAGAAATGGAAAGATTGATGTGTGGAAATGGACTTGAACCGACCATTGCCAGGAAACATTAAACTCATTGGACCAGGGTTTGAATTTTATCAGCTAGTTGTCTATTTGAACAAACCTAATGCTTATTTTTACTATCGTCAAGAAGGCCATTTGATTAGAGATTTTCTTGCTAGAAATAACAAAGCATTATAGACCTTTGTTAAAATGCCACCTAGATAATCACAAACTAATAGCAGGTTGCCTGTCCTTGCCACTCTTAAGGGTCCAGCCCATACAAAATTTCTTCAACCACCTGTTGAACCTCAAAAGACTAATAAAACTATGATCACAAATAACCTAGATCCTAAAGATGAGGAGATGCATGATGGATGGAAAATGGTAAGGAAGAGGAAAGAACCTCCTAGTCTAGTTATAGGTCAAAATGGTGACATTGTGCCTTTAGGCCTACAACTTTCACCCCCTCATAACTACCATAAATATGAAAGTGAGGATTCTAATTCCCCCCTCCTTCTGCAAGACAAAGATCTAGGTCCCCTCCTCCGATGACAAAAGAATTGGGTACCTCTGATTCTACGGTTGTATTGGTCAATCAGTTTGAAGAATTGCAAGAAGAGGATGACCTATGTATCACTTCTTTACCATCAGTTACAAAATAATGTCATGGAATGTAAGAGGGATGTCTTTTCCTCACCGTAAATATGGTTTAAAGGGTGTTTAAGTGAAATTGAAACCATATAAATTGTCTTTTTTTAGGAGATTAAAATTAATGGTCTCTATCTTTCTTCTCTATCTGACGTATGGAGAGATGCATGTTTTCTTTATACTTCACATATATAAGGTAGGGGGACAATGATTGGATTTGCTTCACGGGTCTATAAGTTTATCATTGATAAAGGTGAGGACCCTTCACATAGTTGTGTGTGGGCCTTGACCTTTATCAATGGCCAACCTATTGGCTTTTGCTCAGTTTATGTTGCTAATTTTGCTAAAGATAGATCTGAATTGTGGGATTGGATGGCTCAAAACGTCCCCAATGCAGATTGGGTTATAGGAGGTAATTTCAATAGGGTAGAGCGCCATAATGACCATAGTTGGCTCAGTCATATCAAGCTAAATAATGAATAATTTGATTAGTGGTTGTTTCGTTGCAATACTTTAGGTGTTGTTGACCCAATTCATAAAAAAGGGGTAGTCATGACAATAATTGGTTCACCTGGTCTAATTATAGATTTGGGGATGATAAGAAGTTGAGTAGAATTGACAAATTTTATATATCTCCAAATCCTTTTGTTGCTCAAGAGCCCTCAGGGTTGGTGGTTAGGGTTGATTACTCTTCAACTCTTTCTGACAATTATCCTATCTTTTGTACTATCTCTAGAGTTGATAATAGTAATGTGCAATCTAAGTTACCTTATAAGCTTAATGTTTCTCATTTAAAAAATCCTACATGTGTGGGAGCATTGGTGGGCCTTTGGAATTCTTTCCCTAAACCAAATGAAGGGGAATCCTATAGAAAATGGTGACACAATGTTGTTTCTAAATGTGTTGAATTCCTACGTGCTTTTGGCAGAAGACTATCTTGGAAGTGGAAATGAAAATTAAAATCCTTCCAAGGGAAGTTAGAAAAAAACAAAAAAATACTTAATAACAATCCTTGTAATTATAATATACTAACTTTAGTGGCTACTTTAGAAACTCCGATTCATAAAATGGATAATTATAAGGGGAAAGGTGCTAAAATCAAGGCTAGATTACATTAGATTAATGAGGGGAATAGAGGATCAAAATATTTCTTTAAGTATCTGCGGATGTCAAAATCTGCAAATGGTTAAAATTGTTTGCAGCTTCCTATGGACTAATTGGGGAGGTAAGGCGGGTTTTAAATATAACTCAAGTGGCTACATTGAATCCAACCTAAAAATAAAGGTGGGTTGGGGCTTTTGGATCCAAGGACACAAGGGATGTTCTTGGCAACTAAATGGATTGTTAGATTAGTAAATGGAGATTCTCCATGGGAAAAGATGGTTCATTTTTGAATCTCCCAAGCTACTGCCAAAGGTAAATGACAAGTGGGACCAATTGGGAAGATAAAATATTAATGACACATTTCTTCCATCTTAAAGCTTCCTTTCCATTAATTTCTATTTGGAAGGCATGTCGGTAAGTAAACACCTTTTTAGATTGGAAAAATTCTCTTCAACACAAGTCCAACTTTGGTTCTTCATCAATTTTGTGGAATACACTGGTGAATTATTAAGGGGCAGCCTCTTGATGTGGCCTTTCCAAGGTTGGCTTATTACTTATTTAAAAAAAGAGTTCAAAGTTTTGGGAACTTGTGGGAATTTAATGCTCAGGAGTGGGTCAATTAGCAGATGATCAAGGTTAGATTTGGTCTAAGTTTTAAATACAATTTTTTTCTTATCTTTGTTATGTCATTGGTTCCCTTGGAGCTGGTTATGAAGATGTGTACCCCCGTTCATTGTAATCCTTTCAAGGATTGGTGGTGGCTATCCAAGAGTTAGTTTACATTGTTTCAGCTTAAAAAGGTCTATTTGAAATTTCTCCCACAGTTTCCTTTAAATCCTAGATTGAATTTGAAATGGAATTGCAGGTGTAAAGAAAAAACTTGGAAAAATCTTTAAGTTATCAAATTTGGCATTCGAAAATTGAAGCTAATGTGTAAATTTCAGCTTGGAAATTTTTGCATTGTAAATTGCCTATTGGTGATAGGTTGGTTCATATATGCAGGTTCAACCTGTTAATTGTCCTTTTTGTAGATCTATTGAAAGTCTGAATCATATTTTTTGGAATTGCTCTTGGACAAAAAGGAAATGAAAGGCTATTTTTTATTATCTTGCTGCAATTTTTGAGCATGCTTTGAGCTGGAATGAAGCCATTTTAGGCTTGGGCCTACAAAATAATATTGTTGTTGATTCTATAAGGTAGATTGTCTTGTTTAACATATGGAAAAGTAGATGTATGGCTATTTTTGTTGATCATAATGTTCATCTAGAATCACAAATGCTAAGGTTTTTCACTGACAATATTCTGCAAATTGTCTTCTTATGTTCATAATTGCAAGGATTTCCCAAAGTTAACGTGAAAATTAGCTTTCAATCAAGGACAAGCTTAAATGGAAAATATTGCAGCTACACAAAAATGATGTAATGTGTTCCACAAAGCTTTAGGGTATGTTAAAATTTAGAGAATTGAAGTGCTTCTCTTGTAGTTGTTTGTTGCTGTTGTAATTAATATGTGATGGTTTGTTAGTGGTGTCTTTGTCCGACATTGGTATTTGTGTTGCATTTTCTCTTTATGAACAACTTATGACTACCATTCTTTATGTAATTTATTGCATTGTGTCAATACAAAAAACTTAAAACTTCTTAAATTTCTGAAAGCTATTAAATCAATTTCATTATTTTTGTTCATCAAAATTATAAATTTATTTATTTTTGTTATTTACTTTGTTCATTATAATTATATGTTAAATAATTTATAAATAAACTAATTTTCTTATCACTTATCAAACAAACAAATAAATCAATTTAAATATTCTTAAACAAAATAATAAAAATAAACCATAAGACAACTTTCAACAACCAAAAGATAAAAAGAAAATTAATAAATAGTAATATTATATAAACTAGCTATGACCCCTTGTGTAATGGGTACGCCGAAGAGGTGTGGAAGGTCAATTAGGAAAAAAATGGTTTTTCTTTTCATAAATATGTGCAATATATTAGGTCAATTGGCAGGCCATTTATCAAATGATGTTTTTTGTGCAACAAAGGTCTCAATGGAGAAGTGATAGCTTCAAATCAACTATGCATCCACTTGCATGGATCCAAACATGAATGAAACACAACCTTTGAATCGAGAAGATAATTAGAATCCATTACCAATAGGCTCATGTTATGTTTACAATACGGAGATAGGGAGGGAGAGAGATATAGGGATAGAAAGAGGGAGGGACATGGATTAAAAGAGGGAGAGGGAAAGGGGGAAGAGAGATATAGAGAGAGGGATAAGGAGATAAAGCTAGGGGATAGAGATAGAGAGGAAGATAGTGATAGAGATGGAGATGGAGAAGGAGAAGACGATGGATATCAAGATAAGAAGAGGGAGAGATAAAGAGATAGAGGAGAGAGGGTAATATAAAGATGAAAGAGATAAATATATAGGGTGAGAATGAGAGAGGGATAGATAGAAAGATACAGATAAAGATATGAAGTGATATATAGAGAGAGGTAGAGAGAGATAGGGGTCGAGAGAGATGAAGAGATAACGAGATAGAGATAGAGAGGGATGGTAGAAGAAATATGGAGAGATAGAGATAGAGAGGAAAATAGATATAAATATAAAGTTCTAGGAAGAGGGAGAGGGAGAGGGAGAGAGAGGAGGAGAGATGGATGGATAGAGAGGGGGAGAAATGTTTTTACAGATAGAGGGGGAGAAAGAAAAGGAAAATAGAGGTATCTAGATGAAGATAGAGGGAGAGAGGGAGAGGAAGAGAGATAGATAGAGAGATAGAGAGAGGGAGAGGGAGATATAAAGATAGATATAGGGAGATAGAGAGGAAGAGATAAATAGATATAGAGGAAGAGGGAGAGGGAGAGATATAGAGATATAGATGGTGAGATAGAGTGATAAAAAGATAGATATAGAGGGAGATATAGAGAGAGTGGGGGAGGGAGAGAAAGAGTGAGATTGAGAGACAAACAAATAAAGAGTAGATGTAGACAAATGGAGATGGAGAGGGGGAGACAGAGAGATGGAGATATAAATAGGGGGATGTAAAGAGAGGGAGAGAGAGAAAGAGATATATATGGGAAGAGAAAGGAGAGAGAGGTGGAGATAGAGATAGAGGAAGGATATGGAATGAGGAAGGGAGAGATAGAGAGAGGGAGGGAGAGAAAGGGAGATAGATATGTAGGGGAGGGAGAGGGACAAGAGGAGGAGAGAGATATAGGTAGATGGGGGGAGAGAGAAGAGTGAGAGAGAGGGATAGATATAGGTAGAGGAGGGAGAGAGAGAAGAGGGGGAGATAGGGAGAGATATAGGTAGAGAGGGATAAAGAGGGAGAGATATAGATAGAGGGAGAGATAGTTCAATGTATTGAGAGGGATAGGGACAAGAAGAGGGAGAGTGAGAGGGAGAGAGGGAGAGATATAGATAGAGGGTGATATAAAGAGATAGAGAGGGGTAGGGAAAGAGTTAGAGAGATAGAGAGAGATATAGGGAGATAAGGAGATAAAGGTAGAGAAAAATATGGATAGAAAATGATAGAGAGGAATGAGAGGGAGACAAAGAGAAAGAGATAAATATATTGAGTAGGAGAGATGGAGTGAATAAGAAAGAGAGAGGGGAGAGAGATGGAGAGATATATAGATAAATATATATAGGAAGTGATATATAGAGGTAGAGCGAGGGACATATTTAGTAGGATAGATGGAGGGAGAGGGAGTGAATAAGAGAGAGAGGGTGGGAAAGAGTGATACATGAGAGAGGGAGAGAGATAGAGAGATAGAGATAGGGAGGGAGAAATAGGGAGTGTGTATGTGTATGAATGGAAGAGAGAGAGAGATAGGGAGGGATAAACATGGTGTGTGTGTGTGTGTGTGTGTGTGTGGGAGAGACATGGAGAGAGATAGAGAAGGATAGAGAGATTAATAGATAGATAGAGAGGGAGGAAGAGATTAATAGATAGATAAAGAGGGAGGGGGAGAGAGAGAAGGAGAAGAGAGAGATAGAGACTAAGATATATAAAGTGATGTAGAGAGATAGAGAGATCAAGAGGTAGAGGAAGAGAAGAGAGAAGGAGAAGAGAGAAGGAGAAGAGATAGTTGGTATAAGTTTTCCACAATCCATAAGTTACAAAGCTTAGCTTAGAGAAGTGATATTCATATAAAGGGAGAGAGAGAAACTAATTATTAAAGTGCCATGATAATGGTTCAACATTTAGCATCTATAACATCTAACAAAATTCCCTTCTATTATGTTGTGATATATGCCATACCCTATTCTAGAGTTTGCTCCAAGTGTCACTCATTAGATTGAAGTTGAAAAAGTACACCATTTGATTTCTATCTAAATAGCATAGTTTTCATGTTATAAAGCTTCATTACCTCTTGAAAAAGTATATTTTTTAATAATATTATTATATAATATTATATTATTATTTTAATTCTTATATAGTTACTATTATATTATTATATTTTTTATTAATATATTATTATTAATATTAGTAGCATATTATTAATATTAATATTATTATATGATTCTTATTATTAAATTATTCTTACTATCATATTATTATTAATATGAGTTTTTTTTCAATATTATCTAGTTTGTAAAATATTATTATCCTTAGTATTATATTATGATTAATATTATTAATAGTGGTATTCAATTATTATTATTATATTTTAATTATATTATTGTTATTATATTAATTTTATTGTATTAAATTTTATATGAATGCTATTATATTATATTATTATACTATTAATATATTATATTATTGTTAGATTATTATATTAAATTATTATAATATTATATTATTAGTGTTTGGTTTTAATTAAGGTTAATGTTTAAGCTAAACAAAATTTACTTTTCCAATTATAGTTATAGTTAGAGTTCAATTTGGGTTAGGATTATGATTAAATTTGACTTATAGTTAGGGTTAAGATTGGGGATCAAATAGGGTTAGGGTAAGGGTTACAATTACAATAGTGTCCACTTAAGGTTACTTTCATAATTAATATTAATGTTGGTTTTAGAGTTGGGGTGAGGATTAGAGTTAGAATTACAATTCTTATTAGTCTTGGTGTTTGAAATAATATTAGTGTTATGTTTAGGGTTAGGGGTAGGGTAGATTTTGGGATAGGTTCAGGTTTATGGTTATATGATAAAGTTTGGGTTAGGATTATTATTGTGGATAAATTAGGGTTAGGTTAGGGATTCGTAGTTAAGCCAACTTTATTTTGTAGGTCTTTGCTTCTTTACACGTGTGAGATTAACAACAAATAAGTGTAAGGTTTAAAATAAGTTTAATTTATAATTTAATATATATTAATATGATCTTATTAATATAAATTAATTAAAATATATCAATATATAATATAATATATGTAAAGGCTATGTTAATAAATATAATATAAGAATTAATATTAATATATGGGCTCCTTTTTAATTTAATATAATAATAAGTAATAATTAATATTATATTGTAATATAAATATATTATATAAAAAATATATTGTAAAAATAATATATTATAGCTAATATTAAATATTATATGTTGCAATATTATAATTATATATTTTATTAGTTAATTATTAATTTAACTAAAGTTACTTCAAAATTATATTATACTATAGTATATCTATATTATAATTTATTATTTAAAGATTATATTTAATTATTAAGTCATTATTAATAATAACTATATAGATTTAATATTGTTTTATATTTTTTCATTATTATTTATTATTTTATTATTAATATATTTAATTTGTATATAATATTATAATTATATAGCATTATTCTGTATTTATATTATTTTTTTTAATGATTAAATTTTTTTATTAACTTATTATTATAATAATCATGTCATTATAATTATTATAAATCTATAATTATAATTATATTATATTAAATATTATTTTAATTTTATTTATCTTATCTTATATTATATTTATATTTATTTAATTTTTATTATAATTTAAAAAATATTATAATTTATATTATTATTGATTATAGTATTTAGATTATATTTCTATTATATTAAAAAATTTGAATAAAAAACTAAATATATAATAAAATAGTTGATAAATTTAAATAGTTTATTAAAAAATATCAAATATTAAATCTTATATCTAAAAAAAATTTAATGACAAAATACAAATTATTAGATTGGCTTTTTTTAGTTAAGTAATTATTAATAATTTAGTTTTCAACCAATCAAAAATAATATTTAAATAAAAAATAAAATAAAATTTAGTTTTGTAAAGTCAACTTGTAAAATATTTTACTTTATAAATTATAAAAATTATTATTTTTACATATGATTGGTTAAAAAAGTTTTGTGTGTTATTTTTTTAAGGAAAGATTTTTCATTTTTTGCTTTATAAAATTATTTCATTAAATCTTTCTAAAATAAATAAATGTTATTTATTTTGACATTTTTTTAAGAAAAATATAAATAAATGCTATTTAATTTGAAATTTTAAGCAATAACCTTTTAAGCGTAATTTCTTTTCTTTTATTAAAGAAAATCTTACAAAAATCAAAAGATTTATATTCACACTATTAAAATAAAAAGATTTATATTATTTTTTTCCATTAAACTAATATTTTTATCTATGTTTTTAATATTTTATGGTATAATTTGATTATATATGTGCTCCGTCTTTTTATTAATAAGATTTTTTCATTATATATATTTTTATATTAATTTATATTAATATATATAGGTTCTTCAAAAAAATTTACTTAGTTTATATAATATAATTTATAAATTATTAATATTAAATTAGAATATAATATATTTATTATATTAATAGTATATTTAACTTCAACTATAATATGAATATTTCACTATCAAATTCAAAATCAATTAGAATCAATCTAAGAATTATTTTTAATAATAAATCATTTGATTATTTAATGTTAGGAAATATGTATTCTAAAGAACAAAGTTAACTTCAACTTTATTAGTCATAGTTATGTCTAGTACAGATAATTCATAAATTACTTCCTTCTCTCAATGAATGAGTTCATTATATAAATATTCAAATGTATTCAACTTTAATTTTTGAAAAAAAAAAATACCAAACAATGTTTCATTTATCTAATTCTATTTTATTTTCAAACATTTAAATATAAAAACAAGCATATTTACATTTCTGCTACAACCAAAAGCATAAGTAAAAACAAACACTACTAATCAAATGTAAACACAAAATACAAAAAGTCAAAAACTAAAATACAACAATTAAAAAAAAATTATGCATCCCTTTAAATGAATGAGTCTAATGGTATAAATATTCAAATACCAAACTCTAATTTCTTTTGAAAAAAAAAGGCCATGCATTTCCCCTTCATGCCTTGGAGAGGGCCTTTGAGCTGGGGTGGCGTAGGGTTATTTGTGAATCTAATTCACAGGTTCTAGTTAATTTACTCAATAAAGGAAGGATGTCAGATGTGAACTGGCAGTTGGCGGTGTTGGTGCAACAAATTTTGCAGGTTGGTAATCTTATGGAGAGGGTGTCTTTTGTCCATATTCCACGTGAATGGAATAGGGCAGCTGATTGTCTAGCCAAGTGGGCTTCAAAGCATCTTGAGGATTAGAAGATTGAGGATTGGGCTTAGCTACCTCAGGATCTTAGTCCGGATTTGGAGAGGGTTCTCGTGGAGGACAAAGGAGGCATTGACTGATATGGTTTTGGGTTTTGTTGTGTATTTTGTTCTTTTTGGGCTTCTGCCTTTGACTTGTGTACGTCGGATCTTATTCAATAAATTTTTACTCCCTCTCTTTTTCTAATTTTTCTTTTAAAAAAAATAATATCGTACAAATAAATATTTATTCCAATTTTTTTTATTTTAAAATATTTTAAAATCAAACGATATATTTACATTACATAACCAAAACATATAAAAAAATCAACCTATTAATCAAACAAAACACAAAATACAAAAGTCAAAATTAAAATACAACAATTACCCCGCTACTTCAATTTTATCTCGCCACACCAAAACCCGCCAATTTTATTTAAATACACCGCCAATGAACCCACAATAATTGATGGATTTTAATGATGAAACATGATGCGCCTACTGATGATGGATAAACGACTAACTTGAGAAATATGGATGCGATGAGCATAATGTTACCGTCTTCCACGAATTTAAAATCTCGGAAAACCATAAAACCTACACATGGCGATTGACCACTAGATCGCGGGTAGAATCACGAGCACTTTCTAAACGTTAAAAAAAAAAAAGAATTCAAATTTCTAGGCCGATCTGTTAGAAATTTCACCTTGCAGTCCCGTGTGGTTTACCGGCCGATGAATTTTAATTAAACAACTGGATTAAAAAAAGAGACAAAAAATCTACTATTAAAAATGCACACGCTGTTCGTTTTTTGGCCACAGAGAGGAAACATAGCCTTTGAACGGTTTTTGGCCACAAAGAGGAAACATAGCCTTTGAACGGTGTAAAAACCATGTGGAACTGATAGTGGTGGGGAACGCAGAAAAACACGGTGAAATGATGGATGATTGAGATTTGTTTTAATGTCAACCAAGCCCTATTCTTCATTTTAGACCATTGATAGGTAAAATGAGCTATGAAAGCTCATATAGGACATGCCTTCGGTGTAAAAATTTAAACTAAACTTAATAATAATCAAGTCTAGAAATAAAATAATAGAGGGAAGAGATTTTAAAATTAAATTTTAGAAAGGAAAAACATCGTCATTAAGTAGATTACCTTTCCTTTCTCACTCATAAGATCACATTTTACAAATCTTTGTTGGCGTCGTGTAGAAAATGAAAATCACATTTTCCAAATCTATGTTGACTTCGTGTGGAAACAAAAAATAATATTTTCCGAATTTCTGTTGACTTCGTGTGGGAAATGAAATGGTGAGTAACGTGTTATAAATGCTAGCCCAAAGTCTAGTCGTACCTTTCTTCCATTCCGTGTTTTTCTTTTGACTTGAATTGAAGTAGGTACCTAGCCATTTTCACCATCTATTTTCATTAAATATATGGAGATTTCTAATCGTATTAATAATTTTATTATCCCTACTTCCTATACCAGATTAAACACATTCACTTGTATATATTACTTTTACTCTACAAAATTTCAAGAGATTAAATAAGGATGGATACAATATATGAGAACATGTAAATTTTTTTATTTCTAATTATAGATTTACAAGAACTTTTATTGTTGGTGATATTTATTGTATTTCTAATTTTAAATTTAGAAGATCAAATTTCTTTTTATATTGGATATACATGCATTTTGGTGAATTGTTCTTTTGAAAAAACTAGTCAAGTCTGGATAGTCATGTTAAAATGTTTTGACTATGACATGTTGTAATGATGAATGCTTCTTCTTAAAATTTTATCAAAAGAAAGAGACTAGGTCATAAAGCTCATAAGAGTAAATTGATGACACTCAATCTATGTATCAGGAATGAATGAAGAAGAGATTTAGATGCTTAAATTTAAATGTTCTGGCTTTTGTTTTTCAAAGAAGATTTTTATATTCAAGAGCATCAAATTCACCAAAACGTAATGTAGGAAAATTGATTCTAGCAAAGGAATACAAATTCGTTGAGAATTAATAACTTACACTAACATTTAGATGAATCCTAAGAGATCCTTTACCTATCTGATTAACCCTTATTATGAAATGTTCACAACTGAAATAATTAAATATTTAAATTGCAATATAGCGTAAATATGCTCAGTTATAACAAATTGGTGAAAATATTTATTTCTATAAAAGTAAATTATAAATTGATATCAACAAAAATGAAATGTACAAGCTTCAAAGATGGTTTTGTAGCTTTCTTAGAGCCTCAACCAGGGACAAAAACACATAGCATGCACACCCTTGCATCATCTTATCCACTGTAGATGCAAAAATGAAAGATTGAGATAATATATAATAGGTTCCTACATGCACAAAATAAATACCAAGTGATCCTACATGTGAGAAATATGAGAATAATAGAATGATGAAATAAATACAATACAAAGTTTAAATTTAGATAGTCTAATAAAATACTATGAAAAATTAGGTAGATGCCACTTAGATAATCACGTCTTTCCAACTTGTAAAACTTGAATGTAGAGAGAAAGAGAAAAATGTTTGGGTTGGGTTGTTTTAGTAGCTTGCCTCAATCAAACCCCCATATTGGTCTTTCGACTTCCACAAAAAACCAATATTTTGATAATGTTAGATGAATTGAAATGGATTGTTAAAAACAAAAGTATAATGTGAGAGATATAAGATAATCTAGAATATACTATATTAACACCAGATATATCTAAATGATAACATAGAGAAATTTATGCAGTGAGAAAGAAACAACATAATGGATTTTTATCACCTAAAATTTGTCAAAAACCCCCAAGAGAAATGTGAAAGCCTCCACAACACATCCCTTCAAAGGAGAGCTTGCTATTTATACAAACTTCAATTCTTCTTCAAAAGTTGCAGAGTTGTTCTTTAAACCATGAGCATATAAATGAGAGCGTATGTCAAATTTACCAAGATCGACCTTTCTTTATTTTCTTTCCCTTTTAAAAAATTAGCAAGTCAAGTCATTGCATTCAACACAACAGTCACATGAAGGCATTACTTTCACAATATCCACAGGAAGGTAACACTCCAACAACCACTAGAATCATGATTTTTTATGGGACACCAACACGCCATGTAGACATTTGCACGTAGGGCTCCCATCCGAGAAAAATGGATTCAAAAAGCCTAAATTATTATGAAAATTCCATATAACAAATAATCTCTAGTGTTAAATTTATATTTAGAAAATATTATATCATGTGCTAGAAGAGGAGAACATTATGTATTGCGAATTTGCAAGGGCATGCAATTTAAAACACTACAAATACATAACCACCCAAACAAATTCAAGGTTACCTAAATAGATATGATGAAATTTTGGATAAAATACTAAGTAAGACCTAACTACCTAAACATAATACAAGATTGCTCAAATAGAGTCAAGGCCACCCAAAAAAATAGAGTGAAATTTTGGATAGGTTATTGGGTAGGATAGAACCACCCAAACATAGTATACGACCATCTAAATGTTTGCAAAGCCACCTAAATAGAGAGGGTAAAAAATTGGAAGTGGGAGGTGAATCTAGAACCTCAAGAAAGGATGAAGAAATGATGTGTGAAGATAAATATAATTGAGGATGATCAATGGAGAGGAGAAAATGGATTTGGATTAGATTAACTATGATTGGATTAGAAGAAAATGATTGAAAAAAATGGAATTTAATTAGGATTGAAAAATGGGATTAGATTAGGATGGATTAGAGGGGAGATGGAATGATAAGAGGAAAGGGAGATTAATGTTCTTTGGTTGGATTTGGATTTGGATTGGGATAGGATGAATGATTAAGGATATGAATAAGGTGGATTGGGATAATAGATTATTAGGATGTTGAGAAATAAGGTGAACTAAACTGCAGTATTAAATTTAAATGTGCTTACAAATCTAAATTAAAGATTAATATAATATCATAATTGTTGATGGCCAAAACACATGCAACACAGGAAAGATGTAATTTACCTTACCTCTCCTAAAAAAATTGATGATTGTGAGAACAATCACCTCCCAATGTAATGGGTGTTGGGTCACAACTATGATGTTTAACAAAGTGGTCAATAAGACTATAATATCCAAGGGGCCTACTAGCAGCTTATAAAAAACTAAGGTATTTCATTATTAAAACTAAACTAATAGCTATTTGAAGAAAGATCAAAATATAAACCAAGGGACATGAAAGAGAAAGAATGCATATTCATCAAATAAACTAGATTAATTATCCTTCAAAAAATTATTTTAGAAACTGTAGAATAAATTAACTTGTAATTAAACACAGTCACATCCATTCACAATGCAAGATTAAAAGAAGACTTTATTGAACATTCAAAATACTGAGAGGGGGGGTGAATCAATATTCTATAACTTTTGATCACAACAAATTCAATCACCAAACCATATTAGTTTTGAAATAAGAAATGAAAGCATTAATCATTCACAAGAACACCATGTTTTTTAACATGTAAAACCCAATATGGGAAAAAACATGGTGAGGATCATCTCATAATATATTATATCTGAATATAATATATTGTAGGGGCTCACTGCCAGGAAATACTGTCCTTATAAGGCTCATAACTAGAGTTAAGTACAATACAAAAATGTGGCTCATTGCCAATGTAAAGTGCACTTTTCTTGTGTTGTATTTAAATCCCTTTAAAGCTTTGAATATGAAGTGTTGCTTTGCTTAGTAGTCACACAACAACTCTACTCTGATTTTGAATTCTTACCACTAAATTCGCATGTTCGCAGATCATATGACACCACTTGCACCTGATATGTCATTTATGCTCACACATCCACCACTTTTTAATTTAAAAATATCTCATATATATATATCCAAATATATCCACACACATTAATTAGGTTGACCTAATTAGATGTATATAAAACAATCCAAAATAGCTTCTATCGGCACCACACAAGATTCAAAATCATATTCACACCCAAGCAAAACATGTAATTCTTAATTTTAATTCGGCATGAGCCTAAAATAAATCTAGCTAACATCTACAATGTATATTTAGTCTTCTCAACTCATATCATGTATTAGGTCGGCTAGGAATGGGACCTAATCATAAAAAATTTCAATCATACACATGCTTCCCAAAAAATACACCTTCCAGATTTGATATTTCTTTATTTTTTTATTTTACTGACATTAGTGAGACTAACTTGAGAACCACAACATCAAAAAATTCTTCTTAAGAAAATTTAGAATCTCCCACACTAGTATACAAAACAAAGAGATGGTAGTGATATACAGAGTTGAAATCTATCATTGATAACTTCCAGTACTCTTCAAAAAACTTCTCGAGATCTTAAATATAGTTGTATGATCCAATCATAATGATATGGTTAAAAGTGCAGAGTTATACCTCTTCTTGCAGTGAAGTGTGGACCCAAAAATTGATGCACTGAACAACGTCATCAACAGATAACACTTAACCAAATTCCTGATAGATCAACTTTTTGGTATAGATAGTGTTTGTACAAATGAAACCAAAAAAATGCTTCCCCACATTGTTGAAATCAATGACAACATTGGGTCAGACAAATAAACCTATGTATGTACACTTCATGCTCATGTTGCCAAGTTGCATCAATAATGATAGACTTCCAAACTTCCAACATACTTCATTCCATTCATTATAACTTAAAATCATATTGTATTTTATTTTATTTCTTTGAAGAATTAGAAATCATAGATAACAAGAAAAATCCCATTTAAGAGAATAATCCAAAGATGGTATTGAATCTGGTTGATTTTATTGAATTGATTTAGTCACATATTTACAAACCCATCAAACTTCAATGGTGTACAAATTCCACAGTATCTTCAAACTATCTCTCTAAAACTAAAGAAAAAAATATAGAACATGTAGAAAAATCTATAAAGTTCCTATTTTATTGGACCTTCAATCTTTACCTCAATTTTTGAACCTTTACAATGAGAGAGATTTTATAGTATATAGATTCAATATATCAATTTCCCTCCAAAAAGAGAAACATGTAGCAAAAATAAGGCACCCGACATGTAGATCCATAAATCAAGGAAAGATCAAAACTTGGACTATAGTTGACTCTTTAGACAATAGGCACCAGTTTCTTATTTTGAGCACTAATTAACTCCAGTTCCATTGCCATACCCTCCTATTTTTTAGAAGTTCCCAAAACAACATCTCTAATGTTTTGACTAGTCAAAATAGCATATTCCTTTTCAAAATATTAAAAACTTACCCTCTTTTTTGTTTCTTGTATTCTTCAAAATTTACCAAAAATTGGGCAAGTACTTCCATGTTGGACCCATCTACCCATTCTAATTTGAATTTGGTCTTCTCAAAATTGATTTTGGTTGCAACTACACAATTCTTCATTTGGTGTATATCATTCTTTACCCACCTAACATCAGCCTTGATATTCATTAATTTGTCTAAAATTATTTCTTCCTTGTCATTTTTAGAATTAATCTCCTTTTCTAGCCTTTCCTTCCATGAATCTTCAATGACTTGGAGGGTATCTAATCTGTGTGTGTTGGACATCAAGAGATCTAGGCTGATGATGGTGACAAAACTCTCAAATCACAAATAATCTTCATACAACTCTTTTTGCAATTTAAGTAGACTTAATCTATGCTCCTCTATAATCTCCATTCTAAAAGATATAATCTTAATGTATTTTCTTATAAAAATGATATCTTTATCACCCAAAATTGTAGCTTGAATTACCTCCTATGCACTTACCTTGCTTAGCTCTGTTTCATTCAGGTACTTTTTTTTTTTCATTCAGTTTATCAATCTTGTTTCATGCTTTCAAATTCCTAGGTTTCATAGTGAGTTTTCATTTCTCCCTTTTGAAGATTCATTTAATGGTGAACCCCCATCCAATTATCCAAGGAAACCCTTGACCATCCCTCAATCGAGTCACTTGGTTGAGGGATCTAGTTTTCCTAATGGACTAAAGTTTGAAATAGGTCCAATTACATCTCCCAAAAGATGGAACCCTATTTCCGTTGGTTCATTTTGGTGAACCCAACCTTTGGACCCTTGAATTTTTGATTTGGAAAACATTGCAGTCCTAGATCTAGCTTGCAATAACTTTGCATTAGATTTGCATTAATTGATTTGTATTTAGGGCTTCGTAAATCTTGCATTAGTGAAAAGTGCATATAGGCTACTTTTTTGTATTTTGTATAATTCAATTTCATTGGAAATCTATAATTGCAAATAGTCAATTGAACATACAACCTAGACACATTAAAATCAACTCAAAATTTGATGGTTCAGGATTAAAAACCCTAATCAAGACTCATTCACCCATCTGGGTGTATTAATCTTGGTACAAGTCTTTTTTACAGATTTCTTGGTATTCGATGCTTTGTTTTTAACTATCTAAAATTGTCAAAAACCCTAATTTGGACTCATTTTCCCACTTGGGCGTATTAGTCCTTAATTAGGTTTGAATATGCATTTTACAACATTAAATCTTGTCATTTTTGCTTCTGGTTGTTATCTTTATATTAGTGTTTATGTTTACAAAATTACTATTATTAGCAATCTTTTCATAATTTATTTCATTTCAAAACATCAAATTGAAATCACATCATCTCTTGCATTCTACATCAGCCAATTATTAATCTTGCATTTCATCATGGATATATGCTTTGGTAAGTTTTGGATGTCCTTCAAATCATTGGTGGATGTCTCTAGTTGTGTTTTTGAAAATGATCCTAATGCAATTGAATTAATTCATAATCAATCGACTCTGAATGATTGTCCTTCTTATGAAGTTGACATCATTGGAGAAGATGATGATAGCATGAAAAACTTCATAAATGATTTCATTAACATTCTTGAGACTAATGCATCCTTTTATCCCTCCGTGAAACAACCAACAAAACATGAGGTGTTTGGTCTTTTACATCTTGAAATTGAGTCACCAGCTAAGCTTAAAATTCCTACAATAAGTGACCCTAGTTCCTCTAATCAAGTGCATACACATCAATCCTATGTTAACAAAGTGACCAACACACCCATCAACTTAGAAGAGACTTATGACCAAGGATGTGATACAAAAAATGAACATGAAATTCATGAAATCTTAGAAAAAATACCAATTGAAGATACCAAAGGAGTAGGGTATCAAGATCCTCCTCTTGACATAGGTGTCCTCCTTCCTAAATATCAACCAATTTTTACAGGTATGAGAAAGTTTGGTGGTGTTGTCATTAATGTTGTCATTGATGTCAACATAGTTCAGTATGTTGCAAATTGTACATGTATAGTTGGGATGCTTGTTGAAATTTTGTGAGTACATGGAGCTATCTTTTTAGTGTTGCAGATGTGTTGGTTTGATAATTTTCCAAGTGCTTTTGAGAAAATTAAATAAAGAGAAGTCAGAATGTGCTCTGATATGTGCTCCACATTTCTTCTGTATTGATCCTATGCTTGTGTGGATTTGAAGGTTTGTTAATGGTGATCTCATGATGATATATTCTAAGTTTTAGCTTCTGGTGTGATGCTGTGTGAAAGTTAGATTCACTGGTATGTGAACTGTTCTAGTTGAGTTGATCTTCTGTGGACTGGGAGAAATAGTTTTCTCCATAGTCCTCTGCTGTTTTGTTTCAAATATTATGGATCTGGGATATGTATTGTGAAGGTATTTTCTATGCTCTAGCAAAAGGTTCGAAGATTGGTGATCCAAAAGTCATGTTTCAGTAATTTAGTGTGAGTTTTTACAGTCCAGGTGGACTGGTTAAAGGTGTTCAGTGATTAAAGTTTGTTGTTTTTTTGTGGATGTATTTGGAGAATTCTGAGGTGTATCCTTGTGCTTAATGAAGCATGTTTTGGATTCCATGTGCCATCTTCTTATTGGGAAGTGTGTACATCAATGCTTATTTGTGTTCTCATTAGGCTTGGCCAACCTGGTGTTTACACTTCATTCAAGGAATAAAATTTAAATTAAGGAAGTGTGTGATTGATTTGAGACATTATTTTTTAGTCTTGGTTAAATATTTTATTGGTCCACTCTTATTCCTTTCCACCATGAGAATTTTGAGTTTCTGACCTATTTTGAAATCATGAAATGAGGTTTTTGTGGCTGACCTTGGAGAAAGTTTCTAAGGTTGAGAATGATATAAAAGCAAGTCAAATTGTGAATCTAAGTTGTATGATAGTGTGATGCAAAGTGACGAAAGTGAGCCACAAATCATAAAAGTAGAAATGTGTATGTGAGTTGTGATAGTAGTTCTCCATTGTGTTGAAGGCAGTGAGATAAGGGTTTCTGCAATCCTGCGAATGTGTATTAATTGCCAGGTGGTGGATCTTTTTGTTCTCTTTTGTATCTATAGGTAGTGAGCCTTTGTACTTAGATAGTGAGTCCTCTTCTGGGCAATGAGCCCTTGTCAGTGAGCCTTTGTTTTATAATCTTTCATATTGTGAGTTAACCCTCACCAAGGTTTTTACCTCATTGGGTTTTCCACGTAAAAATCTGGTGTTCATTGTGTTGATTTACTTTTTTTAATTTTTGTTTCATACTCTTACTTAATAACAAAACATTGTGGTTGTGAAATTAATAAGTGTTGAGTTTTAAGTTTTGAATTGTGTGACAACTGATTCACCCCCCCTCTCAGTTGTTCTGCACTTGTTTAACAATTGGTATCAGATCCTTGGTTCCTTGTTGTTGAGCTTAATCGCTTAAGGAAGATTCGATGGCACATAAGTTGGAAATCCCTATGTTCGATGGAATTGAGTACAATGATTGGAAGGGACAGATGAAAGGGTACATTATCTCCTTTGGTTTAAAGACGTGGAAGGTTGTTGAGATGAAGTATACACTCCCATCCATTGGTCTTACTACTTCCAATGAGATCACTGTTTATGAAGAAAATGAGAAGGTGAAGTATGCTATTTGTAGGGGTTTATCTAAGAATGAGTGAGCAAAGGTTTCTTCTTTGGAAACTGCATATGAAGTCTTGAAGAAGTTGGAAGATATGTATGAGGGAAATGAAAGAGTGAAATTGACAAAGAAGCTGGCGGTGAAGCCCAGATTTGTGAATCTGAAGATGGAAGAAGGTGAAGAGTTTACAAGTTTCTTTCAGAGAGTTGAACTGACTACAAATGAAGTTAGAAATCAAGGAGGAAAACTATCAGATGAAGATATAATTGAGAAGATAATGATGACCTTACCAGAGTGCTATAGTGATAAGATCTTAGTTATTGAAGAAGCATATAATCCTAAGACTTACACTTTGGAACAATTGTTCAACACCTTGCAAGCATTTGAGATGAGGAAGTTCCAGAAAGAAGACAAGATTGAAGAAAAGACATAAACTACATTCAAGGCATTGAATATTGAAGAGGAACCAAATAGTGATGGTGTTGATGAGTTGGAAGCAAACTTTGCTAGGAAGTTAAAGAAAGGAACCAAAAAGTATAAAGGTATGTTTCCCTTTAAATTTTTTAGTTGTGGTAATATTGGTCATTATGCTTTAAGATGTCCGAATAGAGCTGTGCATAAGAAGAATAAGGATTATAAGGATAAGGATAGGAAGGATAAGAGATATAAGAAGTTGTACTATGTTAAGGAAGAAGTAGGAATTTCTGATGATGAATCTAAGAATGAGGTTGATGATAGTGAATGCTTATTCTTAGCTTTGGAAAGTAAATTTGTATCCACTAACCCTGGAAAATGTGTAAGCAAGAAAGGTTCAGAGAGTGAGAGGAATAGGATGGAAGGTACTTTGGTTACTGCATTTCATGCAAGACAAGATGAAGACTACTAGGTAACTGATAGTGGATGTTCAAATCACATGACCGAAGATAAGAGTAAGTTTACTAAACTTGAGAAATATGATGGTGGTTTAGTTATGTTTGGTGATGATTCAGGAGCAAAGATCTATGGGAAAGGTTCAATTAGTTTTGATGGAGTGCATAGTACTAATGATGTATATTATGTGAAGGGTTTGAGGCATAACCTTCTGAGTGTTGGTCAGATGTGTAGCAATGGTTTTAAACTTGTGTTTCAGAATAACACCTGTAAAATCAGAAAAGGATCTGGAAATGGAGATATGGTTGTTGTTAGAAGAAGAACTCATGGAAACATCTATTGGCTAAAAGGGGATGATGGTCATTGCCTTGCATCTCAAATTAGTCAAAGTTGGCTATGGCACCAAAGAATAGGACATGTAAATTTTGATAACCTAGTCAAGATAAATGCAAACGAGATTGTTTGAGGACTTTCTAGAATCACAAGACCTGGTAATGATATTTGTAGAAGTTGTCAATTGGGGAAACATACAAGATGCAACTTTAAGGGAACAAAGTACTCAGCTATTACAATGTTGGAGTTGATTTATACTGATCTCTGTGGTCTGACTAGGACTGGAAACCTAAATGGTGACATGTATTTTATGTTGCATATTTATGATTATACTCAAATGACATGGGTTGATTTTCTCAGGGAAAAGAATCAGGCACTGGATAGGTTTAAGGTATTCAAAGCAAGAGTGGAAAATGAAGTAAATATGAAAATCAAGTGTTTGAGATCTAATAGAGGTGGAGAATTCACTTCTGGTGAATTTAATGCATTCTGTGAACAACATGGCATAAAAGACAATTTTCTACTCTAACAAATCCTTAGCAGAATGGAGTAGTTGAAAGGAAAAATAGGACTGTACAAGAAGCTACTAGAACCATGATGAAAGAATCAAATGTACGAAATGTGTACTGGAGAGAAGTGATACTACTATTTATGTTCTTAATAGAGTTCAAATAAGATACAACATCACTAAGATACCTTTTGAGTTATGGACCAGTAAGACACCTATTGTGAAGTATTTTAAGGTATGTGGAAGCAGATGTTATATTAAAAGAGATGATGAAAATCTTGGAAAGTTTGATGCTAGATGTGATGAAGGAATTTTTCTTGGATATTCTACTACTAGCAAAGCATACAGATGCTTCAATAAAAGGCTGAGCAAGATCATTGAAAGTGCTAATGTGAAAGTTGATGAAGACATATGCAGACCTATTGAGATAAGTGAGGTTGAACCTAATGATCCTATCTGTGGACATGTACCTGAGGAGAACAAGGAGAATAAATAAGAAGAGAAAGAAGAACAAGTGGAAGAAGGAGAAGAAGAAAATGAACTGGAACTTGCTATCAAAACTCCTAAGTATATACAAAAGAATCAACCAGAGGATCAAATAATTGGAGATAAAAGTGAATGTGTGAAAACTAGAAGCAGAGTTGCAGCTGAGGTAAATCTGTATTTTCTTTCTAAAGTTGAACCTAAGCCTGTGAGTGAAGCAAGTGAAGATGAGAGTTGGATGAAGGCTATGAAAGAAGAATTGCAGAAGATAGAAAAAAATTAGAAATGGGAACTAGTCCCTAGGCATCTGAATAAAAATGTGATTGGTTTGAAATGGGTGTTCCAGAAGAAGCTGAATGAAAGTGGAGAAGTCATAAGGAATAAGGAAAGAATGGTATGCAAGGGATATTCACAAGTTGAAGGCATATATTTTGAAGAGACATTTGCCCCTGTGGCTAGAGTGGAAGCTATGAGGATTTTTTTGGTTTTTTCTTCTCGCAAGAACTTCAAAGTGTATCAGATGGATGTTAAGTTAGCATTTCTGAATGGTGAGTTGGAGGAAGAGGTGTACATGGAGCAACCTGAAGGGTTTCAGTTGTTTGAAAAACCTGTAAGACCCCGTTCCACAACCTAGAGGACTATGCAATACTACAGAAGCACAACTAATTTTTTTTCTTAAAAGTTAAAACAAGACGAGTAAAGTTTCCTACTCTAACCACATACATTCTCTAGGCTACGTAACGCGTCTACATGTGAACACAATTACTTATAAAATTTAACCAACCATAGCATATGAATTTTAAACTCAAGATACAACTTATAACAAAGCATTAAACCATTACAAGATAAAACTAACACATAAAAATGTATTGAACATATTTCCACATATACAATACTATTAAATCTAATAATGAATAAATCATAAATATTATTACAATTACATCACAAAGGTTCACCTTGATACAAATGAGCTATTACAATTATACATATAGATCCACAGTTACAATGAAGAAGGAGAAGAACAACTCCAGAGAACCACACGAGTTCCTCGAACAAGAAGATCTCGCCATCATGAACGAAAGAGAAACTCAACAGTGTAAGATGCACGCCACCCAACCATCTGGTACCCATAGGCCCAACCCCTGTGCTAGGAGATAGTAATAGGTAACCAAGACAAACTTATTACCTCTAGACACAAGTAAAATATAAGACCACACTATACCAGTAAATATAAAATAACACTATACCAGGAAACACAAAACATAAGGTTACATTGCTTCCAAAACCACTAAATCAAATACATCTACTGTACATTACAAATCGACTGTTGTTATAGGAGGAGTGTCATCACAAAGGTTGCATTGGTTATCCAAAGGAAATCTTCCTAGGTCTCGACCCCCCTCTAGGGTTATCCTGGTAACCTCTTACGATTTCGGCCCCACATGCACACCAATGCGGAATCGGTTATCTTTCGAGAAGACAAGATAACTATCTTTCCATTCCAGGCCTTTCTGACTCATCTCAAGTCTCATACAAGCCCTTGAGCCAATGAGCGAGGCTAAATATCTTGTTATATGTGTTAAGATAATATATTATTTAATTCCCACTTGATTATACTGACTCCCACACGAGTTGTCTTAGGACCACTTTGTGTCCCGGCCCTCGCTGAAAGCCACTCCCCTATCGACAACACATAACTCAAACTACATGTCAAGGGTAGACAGTACACTAAGAACTGATAACAAAAACCAATACACCTCAAAAGGTAACACATCTCGACGGATGTCCAATATAGAAACTCAATACGTGCACTACCCAAGAAACTCAAAGGGTGAACTAAAGTTACCACAACCCTTTCACAATTACGACTCTGGAAGACTTAGATTCACATATTGACATATATTTCCCCCGAGTACATAATTACAGAAACATGTCTTTCAAATACAATTCAACAAAATAACAAATCTATCCTTCAGATTTCCTAAATCCATTACAATCAATTCTTGCATATTAAAATACATCATCCAAACATTATTTCAATTTAATAAACTAATAATGAAATAATTAAATATTCCACTTCCAAATTTCAACTGCTCTTAATACTTAACTCAATTTCCTTAATTAAATATATAATATTTCTAATTAAAACATCTACTTGTGCATTGCATGCATTAATTAACAATATAATATTTTTTTAAATAAATATATATATATATTCTAATTACATAATCTAATTATTATTTTCTAATGTTTATTTTAAAATATCAAATTGTGCATGTGCATCCACCTATTTAAAAATACATTTAAATATCCTAAAATTATATGCAATTTTTCTAATATATACTTTTAAACAAATAAATAAATATATAAATATAAATTAACAATTTTTTAGACAACCCTAATCATAAATTCAGTATTTGAGACTTTAATAACTTTTGTTTTTGGATCTGGGTTTCTCTAAATTTTTTACTGAAGGTGCGCAATCAAATCGTCTAAAACATATAAAAAATGCAACCCTACTCAGTTCGTAAATTTTGAGTTATGATTATAATTCAATAGAGGTTCAATAATTCTACTATAATTTTCTCCTGTATAAATCTATTTCGAATAAACAAATTACATGTTTTCTACAGAGGTTTTATTTTAACGACAATCTTTTAAAAGAAAGAAACAAGCACTTCTACAGTATTGAAAAATTATTTCCTAAAACATTTCCAATTTGCATTACAGTAATAAAATAACTTTTCAATTTCAAATTTCACAAAAATAGTAAAGAACCTGTTACAGAAGAATGTTGCCTCAAGAAAATGTTGCCGAGCTTCTTTGTAATTTCAATTCCCAATGTAGCCAAAACTTTCTTCAATGCAATTGCCTCCTTCCAGAAGACACAACAAAAAACACAACCAAGAATTCTACAACAAAATAATTCTAAAACAATTTCCTCCGAGAGATCCACAATTTCCTCACCAATTTTCCACAACCCATACAAAACTTTTCCCATGAAACAACTTTCTTTCTTTTTTTTTTCCAAAAATCCTCTATGAATGAATTTTCAACAATTAGATAACAAATTTCCAACTCTCAGTTATCTTAAACAAAATATCTAAAATATCTTTTCCCTCAACAATTTAGATATTTTCCATTCACATGCATTTAAATATAATAATACAATTTACTAATTGCAACCAATTTAAATATTTTTACTTATTTAATTACCGTTTATTTTTAATAATAAAATTTACTCAATCAATATAACCAAAATAAATTTATTTATTATAAAGCCCTCACAACAATAATTCATTTAATTAAATATTTAAAATTAAATACACATTTAATCTACTAAATTAAATTTGCACAAGAATAAAATACTCAGAACAACAATGATAAAACTAAGACCAAATTCAAACTGACGACACACTGTACTAGGGTAAAGGTATGACTAGGTAGCCCGTTACTACCTCCCAATATTACTGTTGACTAGTAGACATGCTCAAGCCTGTGAAACTAGGTGAAGCTAATGTTCTGTACCTGCAATCCTGTAAACAAGTAAATGTCACACATGTAAACATATAGTAAATCATGCACACCGTGAAGAGAGAATTACAGAAATCACAGGGCACTCACAAGCGAGTGATGCAATACCGTTCTCTTCACCAATACACAATTACTAACTGACGATTCTAACATTAATGATATGATCACAAGCATAAAACATCATTAGATCAGTTATTTGCTAAATTAATCCAAAACATGCCATAAAGGTAACATCAGAGTAAAATAATCATCACATCAAAATATATCATTCACATCGTTTAACAGATAGTGGTCAAAAGCAACCAAGTTCGAAAGTCAAAGCATAATCAAACACAATCATTACAAAGAAAACACTACCAATCAAAGAGCCAAAATGGAGGGGTGTTACATCCTCCCCCCCTAGGGTCAGGCTTACTCCTGGAAGCTTGCAACCACCCCTAGCACCAACTTCATAAGATCACACATAACTAGTGGTTCAAAAATTGTTCCACTCCATACCTCAACATAAAACAACAACAATCCGTACTATAATCCACACAACCAAGTACACTATCTAATTATACAATCCACGTGGTGAAGCATCCCAACACAAAATCTCCAAATCACAAAATCATGGATTAACATACATAGTGCCTTATGCACCAATACACATCATCGAGAGTCATCATAAAGCCACACCTAATGTGATATCATTACAACATTTACTCAAGGCAAGGTATGAAACATTATCATTTCAAAGTTCATCTAACTTTTGCATTTTTGAATCCGGGTCCAGTAATTTAACACCTATATGATCTCGTAAGACTCAACAATAATGTTGGGAACTATAGGCCTCACCAACAAGATGCACCTATTATGTAATTATCATTAACATGCAATGGTTTCACTAATCCCTTTTCTTTAAAATTTTACTTACTGCAAAATGATTTTCTATTCATATTATACATTTTCCATGATTATGCATGCAACTTGGGGACTTAGGTCCTTTACCCAAGGTTTGATCTAATTAAACAAACTTTTATGAGTGCATAAACATTTCCTCTTAAGATACAAATTCCACACTAAGGCACCCAAGGCAAGAGGTCTTATGACTACCTCGCCCCAACAAGTACTTGGAACACACCCAACAACACACTACAACCACACTTAAGAACCACTAAAGGGTCATCTCCTTTTACACAACAAAAGAACATCAAGAAGGAGACCAATCAAAACACACTTCTTGGTAGGTTCGCAGCCCAACCAACTCTCACAAGCATTCATCAAAGACATGCAAGGGCGGAAACAATCAACAAAACTGATCATCGTCCACCACACACAACACCCCGAACTCACACACCACACAATCATCCATAATGCATTCTTCCAATAGAAAGGATATCGGTGCATTGCACACTACATCGAGGATCCTATCCTTTCCACTGGTTTCCTACACCATTGGACCTACACCTCCTAATGACAAGTTCTGGGCAAACATGAGACATCAACCCAAAAGGAAAACAATCCAAAAGAGTAAAACAACTAGGTCAATACAATGGGCTCATAGTGCCCAAGGTATAAACCTACACAACTTACAACATAATGGGTCCAACATAATCCCAGAGTACCTAGTGTTTTAACCCGTGCTCTGATACCAAGTGTAAGACCTTGTCCCACAACCTAGAGGACTATGCAATACTGCAGAAGCACAACTAATTTTTTTCTTAAAAGTTAAAACAAGATGAGTAAAGTTTCCTACTCTAACCACATACATCCTCTGGGCTACGTAACGTGTCTACTTGTGAACACAACTACTTATAAAATTTAACCAACCATAGCATATATATTTTAAACTCAAGATACAACTTACAACAAAATATTAAACCATTACAAGATAAAGCTAACACATAGAAATGTATTGAACATATTTCCACATATACAACACCATTAAATCCAATAATGAATAGATCATAAATATTATTACAATTACATCACAAAGGTTCACCTTGATACAAATGAGGTATTACAATTATGCATATAGATCCACAGTTACAATGAAGAAGGAGAAGAACAACTCTAGAGAACCACACGAGCTCCTCAAACAAGAAGATCTCGTCATTATGAATGAAAGATAAACTCAACAGTGTAAGTTGCATGCCACCCAACCATCTGGTACCCATAGGCCTAGCCCTCGTGCTAGGAGATAGTAATAGGTAACCAAGACAAACCTATTACCTCTAGACACAAGTAAAATACAAGACCACACTGTACCAGTAAATACAAAATAACACTGTACTAGGAAACACAAAACATAAGGTTACATTGCTTCTAGAACCACTAAATCAAATACATCCACTATACATTACAAATCGACTGTTGTTATAGGAGGAGTGTCATCACAAAGGTTGCATTGGTTATCCAAAGGAAATCTTCCTAGGTCCCGACCCCCCTCTAGGGTTATCCTGGTAACCTCTTACGATTCTAGCCCCACATGCCCACTAGTGCAGAATCGGTTATTTTTCGAGAAGAAAAGATAATGATCTTGCCATTCTAGGCCTTCCTGACTCATCTCAAGTCTCATACAAGCCCTTGAGCCAATGAGCGAGGCTAAATATCTTGTTATATGTGTTAAGCTAATAGATTATTTAATTCCCACTTGATTATAATGACTCCCACACGAGTTGTCATGGGACCACTTTGTGTCCTGGCCTTCGCTGAAAGCCACTCCTCTATCGACAACATATAACTCAAACTACATGTCAAGGGTAGACAGTGCACTAAGAACTGATAACAAAAACCAATACACCTCAAAAGGTAACACATCTCGACGGATGTCCAATATAGAAACCTAATACGTGCACTATCCAAGAAACTCAAAGGGTGAACTAAAGTTACCACAACCCTTTCACAATTACGACTCTGGAAGACTTAGATTCACATATTGACATATATTTCCCTCCAGTACATAATTATAGAAACATGTCTTTCAAATACAATTCAACAAAATAACAAATCTATCCTTTGGATTTCCTAAATCTATTACAATCAATTCTTGCATATTAAAATACATCATCCAAACATTATTTCAATTTAATAAATTAATAACAAAATAATTAAATATTCCATTTCCAAATTTCAACTGCTCTTAATACTTAACTCAATTTCCTTAATTAAATATATAATATTTCTAATTAAAACATCTACTTGTGCATTGCATGCATTAATTAACAATATAATATTTTTTTAAAATAAATATATATATTCTAATTACATAATCTAATTATTATCTTCCAATGTTTATTTTAAAATATCAAATTGTGCATGTGCATGCACCTATTTAAAAATATATTTAAATATCCTAAAATTATATGCAATTTTTCTAATATATACTTTTAAACAAATAAATAAATATATAAATATAAATTAACAATTTTTCAGACAACCCTAATCATAAATCTAGTATTTGAGACTTTAATAACTTTTGTTTTCTGATCTAGGTTTCTCTAAATTTTTTATTGAAGGTGCACAATCAAATTTTCTAAAACATATAAAAAATGCAGCTGTACCCGGTTCGTAAATTTCAAGTTATGATTAATTTAGTAACTCACTCTCTCTGCTGTTTTGATTTTCAAATTACCAGAGGTTTCCAATTATTTCGGTTTTCTCAGAAGATTTCATTTTCAATCCTATAGAGGTTTTCTAATTTCTCAAATACTTCCTTTTAAATTTTCTATCGTGTTAAAAATTTTTCCCTACAAAGACCTAAATCTTCAACGATAATTTATCATTTCCTACAGAAGAATAAATTATGTTTTCACAAGAAGAGGTTTCTAAGTTTTGCTTTAAATTCAATAGATGTTCAATAATTCCACTATAATTTCCTTCTGTATAAATCTATTTCGAATAAACAAATTACATGTTTTCTTCAGAGGTTTTATTTTCACGACAATCTTTTAAAAGAAAGAAACAAGAACTTCTACAGTATTGAAAAATCATTTGCTAAAACATTTCTAATTTGCATTGTAGTAATAAAATAACTTTTCAATTTCAAATTTCACAAAAACAGTAAAGAACCTGTTACAGAAGAATGTTGCCTCAAGAAAATGTTGCCGAGTTTTTCTGTAATTTCAATTCCCAATGTAGCCAAAACTTTTCTTCAATACAATTGCCTCCTTCCAGAAGACAACAAAAAACACAACCAAGAATTCTACAACAAAATAATTCTAAAACAATTTCCTCCGAGAGATCCACAATTTCCTCACCAATTTTCCACAACCCATACAAAACTTTTCCCATGAAACAACTTTCTTTTCTTTTTTTCAAAAAATCTTCTCTGTGATTGAATTTTCAATAATTAGATAACAAATTTCTAACTCTCAGTTATCTTAAACAAAATATCTAAAATATCTTTTCCCTTAACAATTTAGATATTTTCCATTCACATGCATTTAAATATAATAATACAATTTACTAATTGCAACCAATTTAAATATTTTTATTTATTTAATTACCATTTATTTTTAATAATAAAATTTACTCAATCAACATAACCAAAATAAATTTATTTATTTATTCTAAAGCCCTCACAACAATAATTCATTTAATTAAATATTTAAAGTTAAATACACATTTAATCTACTAAATTAAATTTGCACAAGAATAAAATACTCAGAACAATAATGATAAAACTAAGACCAAATTCAAACTGATGACACACTGTACTAGGGTAAAGGTATGACTAGGTAGCTCGTTACTATCTCCCAATATTACTATAGAGTAGTAGACATGCTCAGACCTGTGAAACTAGGTGAAGCTAATGTTCTGTACCTATAATCCTGTAAACAAGCAAATGTCACACATGTAAACATATACTAAATCATACACACCGTGAAGAGAGAATCGCGGAAATCACAGGGCACTCGCAAGTAAGTGATGCAATACCGTTTTCTTCACCAATACACAATTACTAACTAACGATTATAACATCAATGATATGATCACAAGCATAAAACATCATAAAATCAGTTATTTGCTAAATTAATCCAAAACATGCCATAAAGGTAATATCAGAGTAAAATAATCATCACATCAAAATATATCATTCACATTATTTAACAGATAGCGGTCAAAAGCAACCAAGTTCCAAAGTCAAAGCATAATCAAACACAATCATTACAAAGAAAATAGTATCGATCAAAGAGCCAAAACGGAGGGGTGTTACAAAACCAAACATGGTTTGTAAGTTGAAGAAGGAATTATATGGGCTAAAGCAAGCTCCCAGGGCTTGGTATGCAAGACTAGACAAATATCTGACAAAACAAGGATTCAACAAAGGTTCTGTTGACAACAATCTCTATTTAAAAGTGCAAGGTAACAAGATGTTGATAGTAGTTGTTTATGTTGATGACATCATCTTTGGTGGAAATGAAGGCATGCGTAAGAAGTTTTTTGAAGAGATGCAAAAAGAATTTGAGATGTCTATGATTGGTGAATTGAATTTCTTCCTTGGTCTACAAGTGAATCAAATTGATAAAGGGATATTCATTTCACAATTTAAGTATGTAAAAGAACTATTGAAGAAGTTTAGGATGGTGATTCCAAACCTATTTGTGCTCCTATGGTAACATGATGTAAGCTAAACAAGGATGATGAATTTGCTAAGACTGATCAAAGAAAATACAGATCTATGATTGGTGGACTGTTGTATCTTACTGCTACCAGACTGGATATTATGCATGCAATATATTTAGTTGCCAGATTCCAAGCAGATCCTAAAGAGGCTCATGTTGTAGTTGTAAAGAGGATATTTAGATACTTGAAAGGTATACCGGATTATGGATTATGGTATCCTAAGAGTGATGATTTCACCTTGAGTGCTTATACAAATGTTGATTGGGCCAGATGTGTAGATGACTAGAAGAGTACTAGTGGTGGTGCTTTCTTTTTTGGTGGAAGATTGGTTTCATGGTTGAGTAAGAAGCAAGCCTCGATTTCTTTATCCACTGTAGAGGAATAATATATTGTTGCAGCATCTTGTTGCACACAAGTTTTGTGAATGAAGCAAACTCTGAAGGACATTGGAGTGATATGTGATGAGCCTATTTCTATTTTCTGTGACAATACAACTACAATAAACATTTCAAATAACCCTACTATGCATTCAAGAACAAAACATATATCTATCAACTATCATTTCTTAAGAGAAAAAGTGATGGAGAATGAAGTCAGATTGGAGTATGTGACAACAAAGGAACAAATTGTAGACATATTCACTAAGGATATTTTGAATGATACTTTTGAGCACCTTAGGGAGATGTTGGGGGTCATTGGCCCTCCCAACTAAGTGCACATGAAGGTGCATCAGCCCAATGAATTCACAAATTCTTCATTTATCTAGACTGATAAATGGGTCTACTCCACAGGGGGAATAGAAAAGGTTTTTCATTACTACAGTGTGGGTGTACTCCTAAGGGGGAGTAATCATTGTTGTTGATCTTTGAAATTGATGTCAAACAGGGAGAGAAAAGTCATGTGAAAAATAGTTCTCTCGGTATTGTGAAGGATGATGTTGTCTTTGAGGGTTTTTCACATCATGTTTTGCCATCAATGACAAAGGGGGAGATTGTTGCAGGTATGTGAAAGTTTGGTGGTATTGTCATTAATGTTGTCATTGATATCAACACAGTTTAACTTATGTTGCAAATTGTACATGTATAGTTTAGATGCTTGTTGAAATGTTATGAGTACATGGAGCTATCTTTTTAGTGTCGTAGATGTGTTGGTTTGATAATTTTCCAAGTGCTTTCAAGAAAATTAAATAAAGAAGAGAAGTCAGAATGATGAAGGTGTTTAGAATGTGCTCACATTTCTTCTGTATTGATCCTATGCTTGTGCGGATCTGAGGTTTGTTAATGGTGATCTCATGATGATATATTCTAAGTTTCAGCTTTGGTGTGATGTTCTGTGGAAGTTATGTTCACCAGTATGTGAAATGTTCTAGCTGAGTTGATCTTCTATGGACTGGGAGAAATAGTTTTGCTTTGCAGTTCTCAGCTATTTCATTTCAGATGTTACAAATCTGGGACATTTCTTGTGAAGGTCTTTTCTATGCTCTGGAAAAAAAGTTTGAAGATTGGTGATCTGGAAGTCATGTTTTAGTAATTCAGTGTGAGTTTATACAGTCCGGGTGGACTGGTGAAAGGTGTTTAGTGATTGAAGTTTGTTGTTTTGTTGCAGATGTATCTAGAGAATTCTAAGGTGTATCCTTATGCTTAATGAAGCATGTTGTGGAGTCCGTGTGTCATCTTCTAATTGGGAAGTGTGTACACCAATGTTTATTTGTGTTCTCATTAAGCTTGGCTGACCTGGTGTTTACACTTCATTCGAAGAATAAAATTTAAATTAAGGAAGCACGTGATTGATCCGATACGTTATTTTTTGATCTTGGTTAAATATTTTATTGGTCCACTCTTATTCCTTTCCACCGTGGGAATTTTGAGTTGCCGACCTATTTTGAAATCATGAAATGAGGTTTTTGTGGCTGACCTTGGAGAAAGTTTCTAAGGTTGAGAATGATATAAAATCAAGTCGAATTGTGAAGATTTGTATGACAGTGTGATGCAAAGTGGAAAAAGTGAGCCACAAATCATAAAAGCAGAAGTGTGTGTGAGAGTTATGATAACAGTTCTCCATTGTGTTGAAGGTAGTGAGATAAGGGTTTCTGCAATCCTACAAATGTGTATTAATTGCTGTGGTGGATATTTTTGTTCTCTTTTGTATCTGTAGGTGGGTATATGCAGGATCATCATGGAAAAAATAGGCCCTTAAGTGGAAAAAAAATTAGAAAAATCGTAGTTAGGAAACTTGACGTAAAAATTTGAATAAGTTATCTATATTATTTCAAAAATATGTAAGAATAGAATCTGTAGCAAATTAAATTTAGTTTCTAAGCTATTAGGTTCATTTAAAAAAAGGGAAAATCTATTTGGTGAAAATTTGAAATTTCAATGTAGTGGTACTTAAATTTCAGGGAAAAAATAAGAAGTAGGTGTCTGTCTGACTACCCTAACCACAATAAAATGATAACATTTTTTTTATAAGATTTTAGATATAAGTAGAGGACTCATGCCCTAATGTGATGCATTTTTTTTGTAATTTTTTTTCCATGTAAATAATTAATTATGAATTTTTTATTATAACTTTTTAAAAATATAAAAACTTGTATGTCTGACCACCTTAACTTGGTCAAAACTTCATGAAATTCATTTTTTATTTTTTTAATCCTATAGTATGTGAAGCATAGAATGTAATGCATGTTTTGGATTCAAAAAATATGATATTATTTGAAAGCTATAGATGTTTTTCAATCAGCCTATCAATCATGACTTTAGTTGTAATTTGAATAGAAAATGAATAATAATTACTTATTAAATTCAAAGTAAAGCATAATTTATATCAGTGGAAAGCTGAGAATCTCCTTTAAAAACCCTTTTCGTTTTATCAATTTTGGGTAAAAAAATATTCGTTAGCCACATACCCATCATATTGCCACTTTTTGGCCCATCATGATCCTGCACATACCCAGGTAGTGAGCCTCCCTATTGGATAGCGAGTCCTTTCTGTAGGCAGTGAGCCTTTGTAGTTAGACAATGAGTCCTCTTGTGGGTAGTGAGCCCTTGGCAATGAGCCTTTGTTTTATGATATTTTATATTGTGAGTTAACCCTCACTGTGGTTTTTCCCTCATTGGGTTTTCCATGTAAAAATATGGTGTTCATTTTTTTGATTTACTTTCTGTTATTTGTGTTTCATGCTCTTACTTAATAACACAATAGTGTGGTTGTGAAATTAATAAGTGTTGAGTTTTAAGTTTTGAATTGTGTGACAACTGATTCACCTCCCCTCTCAATTGTCTTGCACCTATTCAACATCAATGCCTCACAAGAATGATAAAATCATCTTAGTTCTTCCTTCTCAATATCCACCTCAAAATGTTGGTGAATCTAGCAAATAAAAAAATCCCTACAAACTAAAGAAGTTGAAATTCCCTTGTCCCATACTTCTAAGTCAAGGACTTATAATATTACCACCCATGAGAGAAAATCCAAATCCAGATCCTAAGAACACAAACATGTCTCATTGTTGATATCATAGAATTCTTGGACATAGTATTGATGAGTGTCATGCTTTAAAATGGATATTTAAAAGGTTTGATATAATAGAAATAGTCCCTTAAAAGCATGCCCTTACATTCCTTGCCATGTAATAGTTGTAGGATCATAACATTCTCACTATTGCATGTTTTAACATTCATTGCAAATCATTTCAAAATGCAAGGAGCTCATTCCCATCACCTACCTCCGATCATTCTTGTCTTGCACCTAGTGGGGGAAAGAATTAGATATCCTTACCCTAGTACCACACTTGATGTTGTCCCTTTAGCTAGTTGTTCACCTTCCGCATACAATGAATAAGATTGGGATGCAAACAACTTGCTATAGGTTGACTCGCATGTGCCTTACTAGTCTTGTCTTTGTTTTTTCATGTTATGTGTGTGATTGCATGTGCGTAATGTGATCTCTCGTACCATTTTGTTTGATGCATCTCTCAATCTCTTTGTGACATTCTTCTATTTGTATCTACATCCTTCTATATGTTGTTAACCCTTATCTTTTCCTTGTCTTGTGTTTCCCTTTTAGGGATAACACAAGGCATTCAGACATTTAGGTCCCTTCAATGTTGACCCAAAAGATTTTATTTGTTTTCAATCTCTGTGTTATTATTCCCATTCGATGAGTATTTGGGGAATGATGACATTTTCGAGCTCTCTAACAACATTGTAGAAAAGACATACTAACCCCAAATCCATCGATCTCTCATGTGTTATTTCATTTTGGGGGCAACACCTTTTCATGAGGTAGCTTATTGGAAACATGTGTATGACATAGGGATTTCCAAATAAGCTCTCATGTCTTCTTAGTATTTATCATTTGCTACTTTAAAGTAATTGCTCACAACATGGTATTTAACAATTTCTTTAAAGTGGGGGCATAGATTGGCATTATTCTTTTATATTACAATTACAACTCATGTTTCATTGTGTGGTCTTCTTACTTCATGTGATGCATCTTTCTCTTTGTGGTGACATTGGGCACATTGATGTCCTTCAAGAGTGTGATCTCTCTTAGCATATTATATTAAGGTCTTAGTGGAAATTCCAAGCAGAGTGCATTCCCTAAGTTGTGAATATTCTATTCCTTGATTGGTCCTTTCTTGGACACATTAGGCACAATTTTCCATAATTTGAGACTTTACATGAACTAAGCACACTACTCCATACCTACTCTTTTCCTTTCATTCTTTCACCCCCTTACAAAATACTCTCTCTCCCTTAACTTTTCTTTTTCATATAACTTTCTCCCCCTTTGACATTAATGGCAAAGGGAAATACCTTTGACTTGTACCTACTCACAATTGGTCTATGAATTTATTTTTTCTTTATTGTGCTACATACTCCTGCTTAGGAGAACACAACAAATTGCATCAACCAACAACCACTGCCAACACTTACTCCCCCTATCTACAACAACCAACAATGCCACTACATACTCCCCTTGAGAGGTAGCTATCAACATTAATCTAGAACAAAGAATGAATCTTGAGATCCACTGGACTGATGCATATCCTTGTACATCTTGTTCAACTAATGAGGGGAAATAACCTATAACTTCTCCCAAAGATACTCAAAAGTATCCTTAGGAAGATCCTTCATAAATATGTTAGCAACTTGATCCTTTTTTGGCACATATTCAAGCTTTACTACATTCTCTGCAACCTCCTCTCTCTAAAAGTGATACTGGATTGAGATATGCTTTGTCCTTGAGTGCATTACTAGATTATTTGAAATATTGATAGAGCTTGTATTATCAAAAAATATACAAATTGGTTCATCACATACCATTCTGATATCCGTTAAGGTGTGGCAACGGAAAAAGTATTCCTCTACTTTTCTTTATTTTTTTGGGCCCTCCTTGTTAAGTTAAGCATTATGTTGCCTTGATTTAGTGTTGTAATGTGTTTGACACATTCACATTAGGTCTTGGGTTCTTGTGAGCTAAATAAACTTAATTGTCCCTTATTTAAGGCATTGTAAAGTGTTGTACCACATTTTCACACTTTTCTAGGGTTTTCATAAATAATTGGGCTACTTTATGCCTTATTTGGCCTTATTTTGCATCCACATGCCTTAATTAATTCATCTTTTCAAGGATAATCTACACATAAATCAACATCCAATCATAATTCAGGTGTTTCTAGGTTGTGTGGTCCAAATTTAGTGACTTGGGACTCATACGCCACCTTGGCTGTATGAGTCTCACCTAGGTTTTTGGGCCCCAATCTTGATTTCACATCATTCTAAGCATTTTTGAAAATGTGTCCCATAGTTAAGCCTAATGGGACTCATACGCCACTTTTGGAATATGAGTCTCGTGTGGCCCAAAATTAAATTTAATTCAAATTCTTAGCAAGATTTAATCCTCCTAAATTTGATGTCATCTTGTAGTGTTGTAATTTCAGAAAATTAGGCATAAACAAGTATAAATAAAAGTTTCTTTCACTCATTTTCTACCTAGCAAGTTGAATGACCATCCTTATGGAAAATTTGAGTTCATCAGAGCATTCAATAGTTTACAAGAGTTTACAAGAGAATTCAAGAATCAAGCATCATGTCAAATATTATCAAGTGTTTCAGAGAATTATTCAAGTATCAAGCATCATGTCAATGTCATCATGCATCATGTTTATTTTTGAGCTAACATTTGTGATATAGGGTTTCATGATTCAAGATAGTATTCAATTCAAGATCTATCACATTCAAGCAAGAGTCAAGATCTACATACATTGGAGCCATTTCATACATGTTTGGAACACTTTATTGCTAGGGTTTTGTGAGTTACAATATTACATTTTGTTCATTCATCATTCCCCTTTCCTATTTCATTTCATTTCAAGGTTTGATTACCAAAACAAGGTTTGACCAAGGAAAACCTCTTTCTACTAACAAAACATCATTTTTCCCTCTCTTTAGTGTGTGATTTGGAGATCTAGGTTGAAGAAATATTGAAGAGAAAGTTTGGAGAAATTCGTCAAGTGTCCAAAGTTATCAAATTTCTCATCTTGCATTAGAGATCATTGGGAGACATCTATAGGTTGCAAATTAGAGATTTAGATCCAAAAATTAGGTGGAAAGGATAGATAAGGCATTGAAGAGCATAAATAGACTTTGAATTCCCATAAAACCCTAACTAGAATGATATGCCACTTTTGGTGTATGAGTCCCAATATAGGAAAATTTGTAGATTTCAAGAGTTTCAGTCATATCTCTACCAGATTTTTGTTCCTGCCTAGAAACCCTAACCTGGGACTAAATTTATCAAACTGGTGTATGAATCCTAGTAGGCTTTAATTTCAATGTTTTCAACATTTCTAGTCTTCATCTAGTCTTCTTTAGGTTTCTAGGTGCACACCTTTCATCTCTCATCTTTTTGTTCTGATTTACATGCATTTTTAGGTCATTTAGTGAAGTCTTGCATCAAACTAGGTTTAAGAATTAGGTTTTTCATTTCACTAGTCTTTCAAGCCCTAGCTTGGTGGTGAACACCTCTTTAGTTTATAATCAGACCGTAGGACAACCCTATTTCAATATCTCTTTCTCCTTTGCATAACTTAGATAAAGATTTCTAGGGCTTTCCTTAAATGAGAAATGTAGAAGATTATTATTCTATCTCCCAAGTATAGAAAGAAAACCATTTTCTCCTTTTCATTTTGGTGAGCTTGCATTTAGAACATCATAATTTTGATTTGGAGTGCATTATCATCTGATATCTAGCTTGCATTAACATTGCATTATGGTTTGCATTAGTTAATTGACATCTAGGGTTTCTAAATCTTGCATTAGTGAAAGTGCATATAGATTGATTTTTGTCTCTTGCATCACTGAAATTGACTTAAAATATACATTTGCACTTAGTTTAGACATCATCCAAAATAGAAAGCAAAAAAATCACTTAATTTTTTTTGAAATTTTTGAAAAAAACCCTCACTACGACTCATATGCCCCTCTGGGCGATTTAGTGCTAGTGCATATTTTAAATTGCATTTTCTAGAATTCAAAACTCTATTTTTGATCTTCTATTTTCTGTTGATAACTTTTTGTTTTAGTTTATAGAGTTTATGTTATATTCATTTCATTGCATTTAGCTTAAATTGCATTTGCATTGATCTTGCATTTAGTATCCCTTGTATGAGATTTTCTTCTTGGTGTCCTATTGCTAATACTATAGTGAGACAAAGTTTGAGACTCGTGTCATCTCACAATAGCACAATCATCATGGATATTGGGTTGTCTAGCTCTTTCACTCCTAGTATTGACACTAGTTCACTAGGTATGGACCATATCCTTAACAAATTTTTGCCTTCCAGTAGTGTGATGCATGCTGAAACATTGGTTGCTAGTGTTCCACAAGAAAACATAATCCAAATCCATGAAGACTTATCAAACCTACAAAATCAAATAAGCACTGAAGACATTTCAACCACTACTATCCCTACCATAGATAACATACATCTCATGATTGAAACTGAAGAAGGAGTTGATCTTATGCGTAATATAATTCCAATTTTTGGACTGCATCTTACCTCAAACACTAGTTGTCCTTTCACCTACAAACAATGTTACAAGTCAAGGAGGAACTAAAATTACTCCTACAAAAATTGCCTCTCTTCCTACCTATACCAACCCTCAATCTATAACAACAATGCAATTGACTAGTAATGTGATCCCTTGCTTGGGTATTTCCGCTAGCATCCCTAGTACCTTTATGGCATCACATGTCATATATCCTACCACCTTACTACCTATAAGAATTCCATTAAATTTTCCCTTGAACACATACACAACTCCACCATATTCACCTCCATCTCACAATACAAGCAATGACCCTCTCATAAACCAACTTTTCCAAACTGTCTTATCCCTTCAAAAACAAATCTGTACTATGAACCAAAATCAAAATGGCCGACCCACATATTATGTCAAAAGCAATCCCTTGTCCTTGGAGATATTGCAAACACCAATGCCACAAGGTGTAGAGGTGCCTAGATTCAAGAAATATGGGGGGAAAGGAGATCCTTCTAACCATGTTTCCACTTACAAGGCCTTATGTAGTGACTTTATTCTTGATGACAAACTCTTGGCTAAAATTTTACCTAGATCCTTGAAGGATACTGCCTTAGAATGGTTCTCCTTGTTACCAAACAACTCAATTTTTTCATTCAATGAACTTGTTGATTCATTTATCAACCATTTCCAAGTGCATATGACTCCTAAGATGACCTTGGCCAATTTAATGAGATGTAAGCAAAAAGAAGAGGAAAATATTACCGAATTTATTTCACGCAATCAATCGCTCTATTCCCAAATCAATGTAAAGGTTCTTGATCCTAACCTCCAAAAGATGTTCATAGATAATTTACAAATTAAGATACAAGATAAGCTTACCATGATGAAATTCCCCTCCTTCATGCACTTATGTACTACCCTCCGTGATTATAAAAATTCAGTTAGTAGTCATGAAGCAAAATCCACCTCTAGCTGAACTAAGAAGTCCAAGTCCAAAAACCAAAAGAATTACCAACCTTTTAGGAAGCAGAATAAAGGTTTCCTTCAACTAAATCCCCCTCAACAAACAACTCAACATGTTGATAACCAAGTAATTGTTGTAAAAGTTATGATACCCTTTAACTATGGGGACCCAAAAAGACAATTCACTCCCCTACCCAATACCCTCCATAATACAATGGTACAAATTTTAGAACAACAAATGATCAACTTTCCTCCCATTAAAACACCTGATCCTAATAAGCCTCTACTTCCAAACTTTAGATCAAATGCTTATTGCCATTATCACCCACAAAATGGACATGATACAAAACATTGCAAGCATATTAAACATCTTGTGCAAGACCTCATTGATTCTAGCCAACTTTCCATTGGAGGTGTTAATGATCAAGGAAATAAGTTTGCTAGCCCTCCTAACCAAAATTTGCAAATCTTTACCAACCCCATGCCAAAACATAATTTTCATTTTTCAAAGCTAGCAAAACTACAAAGATTGATGTGATGAATGTTGACACAAATGATGAGAACATAGATACAATTCAACAAAGTCCTATGGATAGTGATCAACAAGAACAAAATCCTATCGATGGTTTGGTTGGATTGGTCAAAACTCAACATCGTAAGGGCTGAACTAAAAAGCCTCTTGACATTGATTTCTCCTCTAAAGATATACTTAAACATGCACTTAATGGTCCTCTTTACATAGCTGGTTGAATCTATGGTAAGCCCACTAATGGGATATTAATAGATCATGTCTGTGGAGAGAATGTGATCAATGAGGAATTCTTACTTCTACATGAGCTCTATCAAGAAATATATGACAAACTAAAAGCATGGATAAATACGCATAACAGTTTTGCTTGCCCTATGATGGGATCAATCAACTTACCTTTACAAGTAGGACTGAAAACACTAAATGTCTTATTCTCCATCATATTGATGTCAGATCAATTCCATGTGAAGCTTTGTCACCCATGGCTATGCTCCATGGAAGCGGCCCCATTGGTTGTGCATAAATGTTTAAAGTTTCCCTTTGACAATGAAATTTTCACCATACATCATAGTGGCTTTAACCCTTTGTCTTCCCATGGAAACTTTTCCTTAGAATTCTTTTGGCCCAAGCCCGTGGAACTTATTAAGCCTCATGAAGACTTATTTTTCAAATCCTACCATAAGTTTAAGGAAAAATGCATAGAAAAATTATCCCTCCAATACATGCCTCCACCCACGTCCGAGCCTACCATCCTTGACGAAACCATGATTGAACCAAAAGACATTCCAAGCAACCAAGATCAATCTAAGATAGAACCTTTGCCTATTTCCTACAAAAGACCAAGAGATAACGAAAACAACTCAGTCATGCCTCCTAGAATAAAATAAGTCTAAAAAGTTAAAGAGAAAGTGCTTGAACAACCTTCAATGGTTCCTTTCGTTCCTCCCCTTAGGGAAGAAAAGAAACATATTGTTGATCATCCCGCTCCTACACAAGTACAACTTGAAAATTGAACTAAAATAAATAGAGGTGCTAGAGAGCATAGGTGTAGATGTCGTGCCCTTGCTTGAAAGTTAAATGAAGAAATAGACAAAGAAAATCAAAATCCAAACTTGACTGAAGTAATGCATGATGAGTCTCCCCCTTCACCAAAACCAAAATATATTATACCACAATAGGATCCAAACCCTTCTTTAGACATTATCATTCAACCTACTATTGTGATTAACTTGGATGATAATGATGAGATTGCAAAGATTGATGAACAAGTGCATAATGAACTAAATACATTATTTTCCTCTTCTATGAGCTTAAATGATAATTCTCCTAAGTAAAGTGTTGAACTTTGTGATGGCCCTTGTTCGACACTTACTATTTTACCTTTAGCTAGTTGTCCTCCTTCTGTATATGATGTAAATGATTGGGATGTGGATGACCTACTAATAGGTTGAATCGCATGTTCCTCAAGTGATAATACAAGTGCTATTAACATTTCGAAGAATCCAGTGATGCACTCAAGGACAAAACACCAATCAAATATCATTTCTTGAGAGAACAATTGGCTGAAGAATAGGTTAGGTTGGAATACATTGCTACCAAGGAGAAAATTGCTGATATATTCACCAAGCCACTACCAAAGGATACATTTGAGTATCTAAGGGACAAATTGGGAGTAGTCCCAAACCCATCCAGTTCGTAGATGAGAGCATACATTCAGGGGAAGCTACCCATAGCAGTATCTTGTAGCTCCATGGAACAAAAAGTGCATGCGATTGTTGGAAGACCCTTTGCCATTGATCTCAAAGGGGGAGAGATAGAGTAAGGGGGAGCAAAGCAAAAGAAGAGGATTATGATTTTGTTGCCATCAATGACAAAGGGGGAGATTGTTAGAATATATTGTCATTGATGTCAAAGGTGTTTTGATATAGACCAAAAGAAAAATTTATGACTGGTTAAATATGAAGGTCGACCTCCCTTAGATTGGCATATATGCAAGACAAACTTACACTTATAATTCATGAAGGTGCTTATATATATATAATTAAGTGTAAGTTTGTCTTGCATATATGCCAATCTGAGGGAGGTCAACCTTCATTTTATATATATATATATATATATATATA
>VDFB02018296.1:16767543-16806178 GCA_007258455.2 Sequoia sempervirens | reverse complement strand
TAATAAGGGTTAATCGGATAGATAAAGGATCTCTTAGGATTCATCTAAATGTTAGTGTAAGTTATTAATTCTCAACGAATTTGTATTCCTTTGCTAGAATCAATTTTCCTACATTACGTTTTGGTGAATTTGATGCTCTTGAATATAAAAATCTTCTTTGAAAAACAAAAGCCAGAACATTTAAATTTAAGCATCTAAATCTCTTCTTCATTCATTCCTGATACATAGATTGAGTGTCATCAATTTACTCTTATGAGCTTTATGACCTAGTCTCTTTCTTTTGATAAAATTTTAAGAAGAAGCATTCATCATTACAACATGTCATAGTCAAAACATTTTAACATGACTATCCAGACTTGACTAGTTTTTTCAAAAGAACAATTCACCAAAATGCATGTATATCCAATATAAAAAGAAATTTGATCTTCTAAATTTAAAATTAGAAATACAATAAATATCACCAACAATAAAAGTTCTTGTAAATCTATAATTAGAAATAAAAAAATTTACATGTTCTCATATATTGTATCCATCCTTATTTAATCTCTTGAAATTTTGTAGAGTAAAAGTAATATATACAAGTGAATGTGTTTAATCTGGTATAGGAAGTAGGGATAATAAAATTATTAATACGATTAGAAATCTCCATATATTTAATGAAAATAGATGGTGAAAATGGCTAGGTACCTACTTCAATTCAAGTCAAAAGAAAAACACGGAATGGAAGAAAGGTACGACTAGACTTTGGGCTAGCATTTATAACACGTTACTCACCATTTCATTTCCCACACGAAGTCAACAGAAATTCGGAAAATATTATTTTTTGTTTCCACACGAAGTCAACATAGATTTGGAAAATGTGATTTTCATTTTCTACACGACGCCAACAAAGATTTGTAAAATGTGATCTTATGAGTGAGAAAGGAAAGGTAATCTACTTAATGACGATGTTTTTCCTTTCTAAAATTTAATTTTAAAATCTCTTCCCTCTATTATTTTATTTCTAGACTTGATTATTATTAAGTTTAGTTTAAATTTTTACACCGAAGGCATGTCCTATATGAGCTTTCATAGCTCATTTTACCTATCAATGGTCTAAAATGAAGAATAGGGCTTGGTTGACATTAAAACAAATCTCAATCATCCATCATTTCACCGTGTTTTTCTGCGTTCCCCACCACTATCAGTTCCACATGGTTTTTACACCGTTCAAAGGCTATGTTTCCTCTTTGTGGCCAAAAACCGTTCAAAGGCTATGTTTCCTCTCTGTGGCCAAAAAACGAACAGCGTGTGCATTTTTAATAGTAGATTTTTTGTCTCTTTTTTTAATCCAGTTGTTTAATTAAAATTCATCGGCCGGTAAACCACACGGGACTGCAAGGTGAAATTTCTAACAGATCGGCCTAGAAATTTGAATTCTTTTTTTTTTTTAACGTTTAGAAAGTGCTCGTGATTCTACCCGCGATCTAGTGGTCAATCGCCATGTGTAGGTTTTATGGTTTTCCGAGATTTTAAATTCGTGGAAGACGGTAACATTATGCTCATCGTCACCAATTTTCCTCCTTTGTGCCATTTTTTTCCCTCTGTCGGGTAGTCGTTGTCATTTTCCCTTCTTTTACTATCAATCTAATTTTACCGTCACGCCAATGTTTCCTCTCTTTTGGTTGAGATATTGCCGTGAAATTTAGTACTCATTAAGTCACATCATGTCACCTCTTCACTGTATGTCATTGATAGATTAATATAATGGGTGAAGTTTTTAAGATTTAACAAGTGACACCTAGTGGCGAGTATATGCCATTGTAGTATTTTAATTAGAGATTTGTAGAGTTGGAATAAAAATAAATGTAAGTTTAATTAATGTGAATAAAATTAAATGTAAATTTTTTAATTGTTGTATTTTAATTTTGACTTTTGTATTTTGTGTTTTGTTTAATTAATAGTGTTGGTTTTTTATATGCTTTAGTTATGTAATGTAAATATCTTGTTTTATGTTAAATATTTGAAAATAAAATAAATTGGAATAAATGTTTATTGTTTGATATTATTTTTTTCAAAAAATTAAAGTTGAATACATTTGAATATTTATATAATGAACTCATTCATTGAGAGAAGGAAGTAGTTTATGAATTATTTGTACTAGACATAACTATGACTAATAAAGTTGAAGTTAAATTTGTTCTTTAGAATACATATTTCCTAACATTAAATAATCAAATGATTTATTATTAAAAATAATTCTTAGATTGATTCTAATTGATTTTGAATTTGATAGTGAAATCTTCATATTATAGTTGAAGTTAAATATACTATTAATATAATAAATATATTATATTCTAATTTAATATTAATAATTTATAAATTATATTATATAAACTAAGTAAATTTTTTTGAAGAAACTATATATATTAATATAAATTAATATAAAAATATATATGATGAAAAAATCTTATTAATAAAAAGAAGGAGCACATATATAATCAAATTATACCATAAAATATTAAAAACATAGATAAAGATATTAGTTTAATGGAAAAAAATAATATAAATTTTTTATTTTAATAGTGTGAATCCATAAAAATAGTTAATTGATTTTTGTAAGATTTTTTTAATAAAAAACAATTACATACATAAAAATCATTCTTAAAAATATCAAAATAAACAAGAGCTGCAGGGCAGCGAAGTTCCTGCCAAAAAGTTTTAAAATAGTTATGTTTTAGAAAGTTAGAACTAAAAGAAGGATGCAAAAGTTTGAAAATATGTTCGATTTTATTACCGTTTAGCAAAGTATTATTTATTTACAAGTAACTAAGGTTGCTTTGGAGTTAGTCTATTAGGTTGGTTACTATATTAAATTGCTTCCAGACATTTATCCTTAATAAATATCAAGGATGGTTGTTTCCATTGGATAGAATCATATTCTGAAAATGGTACTGATCAGACAACTATTTGAACATGTATTCTGCAGAATACAAAGTGTGCAGGATATCTAAGCATTCCCTGTTTTAAAGCTTGACTTCTTAAGATAAACTTTCACAAATCATTAATCATGCGTTTCATTTCAGCCTGTCTTCTACGATCAGGTTCCACCAGTGCTCTCTCAGTAAGAACATGCTTGATACGACACATTGATTTCCTCACCTACAAGAGAAAACAATAGGTATTATCAAATACAAATAGATAGTATTGCTATGCAAAACCACCACCAAGCATTTGAAAGAATTAACACCAAGGATCCATTAGCTAACCATGGTTGGTATGCGCTTCTAAATGTCAACATATTTTAATTCTGATTCCAAAAACTATTCAATAATTGTTGGCTAATAACCAAGCAAGTCAAAAAACACAATACAAGGTGCTCGCACAACTCTTGTGAATTTGGCAGATGATAATCATGTCTTTTCCTTTGAGTTGGTTTGATTTGGACTGAATTTCATCAAAGTCCCTCAATCAATTTTTGTTGCACAAAAATTATGCTTTCTAATAAAAATTAAAATTCTTCTGTTGATTAGAAGCCTATTTCATTGCTCTGCAATTTTAGTAATTGAGTAGATACGTATGGAAGTAAAAGACAAAAATGTGAAGTCTACTACAAACAGACTTCATCATAATGGTAAATACCATAGTTCAGAGAGAGTTGAAAATATGGATTTTAGTCAGTCATGAATCTTAAAAGAATGGACTGTCAATTTTTCAATTATTTACTTTTAGGCAATGATAGATGTTCTGGAGCACCAATAAAGCTGAAGCATTCAAGGACTCCTAATATGTCCTTTACAAGGGAATTAAAATATTACATAATGTGACAGATATTCTATGAGAGCGCTGAATATAATTGATATGTAATGATAGTAGATCTCAACTGGATCTTGAGACCTATGTATGAATCACAACCATGTACAAAGGTCGGGTATCAGTAGAGACAAATTATTTTTTATGCAAACTCCCAAATAACAATTGAAAAGTAAGTAGAGTTGAAAAGGCATACACCTCATTTGTTGACCACAACAAAGGTGAAAAGTTACAGGAATGTCAATAGCCTCAGATGAAATTGTATGTAAAGAGTGATGCTGATGCTACATAATCCATTATGCACACAGAACTTTGGTTCGTGGCAATTAACACCAAACCTCCAAAATGTTTTAAATATTGCTCAAAGGTCATCACAAAGCCTCCTGATTCACTAAATCATTCAAAATTCCTAAAACCGTGCATTAAATCCTTTTTTTTTTATTGAGCCAGCAAGTACTTTTCTTCATTTAATCTTTTAACAGGGCACAGGAATCCTCTAGAGTTGATGACTGCTTTACTGTTGAAAGCAATTGACTGGTAATGCTTGGATATCTGATAACAGATCCTAGACATCTTTTTCACAAAAGAAAAATAACTATAAGTTTACTTTCAAAAGATCTAGAAACTACACATCCAACACGAAGACATACTATTAAGAAATGCAATACCACAAAACTTTACTTCTTCAAAATGTCTTCATATGCAACTGCAATGCAAATTCTAAAAGATAAAGATGCTAGTGGTCTGGAGGAACTAGAGTTTTCTGCTAATATATTCTCACTAACCTTGGAAAACCGCTCTGGATTGGGGAAACGCAAGTTCTGAGCCTGCATCATCTGCCGCTGTGACATCAGCATATTTTTCTCCTTCAAGAGAACATACCAGAGTTTCTGCAGGTCATTCCATGACTTGAGACGTAGCTCAGAGGCCTTCCAACCATGCCCTAGTTAATGAAAATAGTGGTTTCAATTTGTTATGATCTTGTAGAGGACAAAAAGAACAATTCAATAATGAATGGTTACAGTTAAGGAAAGAACAAAAATTGCACATTTACAAAATAGGCATAAAAAGAATTAATTTGCATAAAGTATAACTTCTAAACATCAAACTAAATGTTACTGTAAAAGAAGCCCAAAAGAAAATTAAAATAATATAGAGGAAAAGGATTTTCTGATTTATAGGTGCATAGAAGCCAGTCCCTTTACAGTAAGTCTCAAAAGAGTCGAACAAAGGGTTGAAAGAAAGTGCAATACTTATGATGCAAGTTAGGACACAAATTGGAAAATAAACCAGAACAATCCAATTAGACTGCAGGATTGAAATGAAAAGGTATCATAGTTTCTATTAAGCCAGTAAGTGTAGTTGGATGTAAGGCTCTGCTTGAAATCAGTAGAGAAATTTCTCAACTACAAAAGGACAAAAATAATCTGAGTAAGAAGATTAACCCAAGTTAAGCAATTTGTTTTATTAAGCTCTTGCAATCCTAACCAAGTTCTCAAAGCTTGCTGCTTGTCTAGTCAAAAGTGCTATTTAAGATCTGCAATACCTAGCCATTCAAAAGAAAGTTCTGCAAGCCCAGTAAAATGAAGTTGAAAATAATCATTTTTACCTAATGTTTTTCTAAAAGTTCATGACAGCTAAATTAGCTTTTCCTTACTCAAATGGAGTTAAGAACTAATAAATGAAGTCTAAAAAGGTAGGAGGGCTACAAGAGCATCTGGACAACAAAAAACAAACAATTAGCTACTATAGTAGCCAATACACGTCCAAGACAAAAGCTGCAGCAGAACCCCACCAACTAGGACCCAAAAACTATGCTCCATCACATTTGCAGGACGAGGATGGTAGGAAAGGTGGGTAAATGGTTTGAGGACGGCAATGACGCGAGGCCATTTTTGGGGGACAGCAGTATGTTAAAGTTTTAAATAGGAAAATGTGAAATAGATAAGTTACAGCAGTGTAAAGTGAAATACATGCGAACTAAGTTATAGAAGTCCATAATAATATTAAGTGAAATACATATGCCATTATGGTATATTATTATTTTTAAATTATAGCATACAAGCCAAGTCAATCTGAATAAAATATAAAGCATCACAGTAAATTTTTGGTCATATACCAAAGAGCTTCAAGTTCAATGTGAGGCATCAAATTTTCAGCCTTCTGCAGAGGCATCAAACCGAAAAAAAATGGTAAAGGATGAGGACTCTCACGTTACAAAGAATTTATTTCAGGTGTGGAGTATGCCTAAGCCCTGTGACACTATAGAATTAAGAGCTTGCTTCAACACTTGAAAATTGTTATGGTGGTCTAACGATTCTAGCTCAGGCTCGCACAGAAAAATATTTGTTTTGGCTGAAACATGGGATGTGCTATTCACCGTCAGCTTTGAATAATAACTGTCCAAGATGAAATAAAATGAGGCTTCATAACTGTTCCGATTTTTCTGACCATGTTCACTCAGCGTGCGATGCTCTGTGCTTTCCATCTGTGCCATTAGGCTTTCCATCTGCGCCATTAGGATAATGGATCCGTATAAATCGCCCTTATCGGGTAAAACTCTCCTGCCAATTAAATTTAAGAAAATTCATTTTAAAAATATGTTTTCTTATATAATTTGCATCTCTACTTTAACAATAGATAAATATTTGTTAGATTAAACCGTTAAGCCTAATTTTTATTTCTTCAATCTTTGTTTAATGAATTATTAAACATAAATTAATGTTTCACATAGTAGTAAATTTCGTTTCCTCAATCTTTGTTTAATAATTTATTAAACATAAATTAATGTTTCACATGCAGTAAGTAAATTATTTAATTTTGATATGATATGGTTAAGTTTTATAATGTGATAAATTAAGGTAAAATCTTTGTATGCAACATTAAGGTAAATTAAGGTAAATTCAATGTGAAAAAGACAAATTTATAGTACTTGATATGATATGGTAAATTTTGACAAGTAAAAGAAAATATTAAAAAGGTAAATTTATAATGTGAACTCAATAAATTAATTGATAAAATTAAGTAAATTTTAATAAAGCTTATTTAATCTTTTTAATAAATTTACACTTTTTCTTATACAAGAATCAAATTTCATATATAAGAGTTATAAATATTTGTAATTTACTTTAAAAAAATTTGAATCAAATTTCATGTGTTTTTAATAAATTTACAATTTTTCTTATATAAGAATCAAATTTCATATATAAATTTGTAGTTATTTTTTTTTAATTTCTTTAAAATAGTTTGTAAAAGTTTGAAGTATTATTTTGTTATTTTAATCACACTTAATAGTCATTTTCTAATCTACATTTGGGTTTCTTATAATGTTATGAAGTTACGTATGAAAGTTTGTAAAATTTTAATTGTTAAGTAAATATTTTTCTTATAAGGTTATAAGGTTGTTTGAGAGTTGAATAGTTAGAGGAATAAAAAATTAAAATTAAAAGTAAATATTACTATGATATGATATGTGTATAAAATAAACAAATACGACTACTTTAAATATAATAGTGGCCAAGGCAATAGTTCCGATTTTTCTGACCATGTTCACTCAGCGTGCGATGCTCTGTGCTTTCCATCTGTGCCATTAGGCTTTCCATCTGCGCCATTAGGATAATGGATCCGTATAAATCGCCCTTATCGGGTAAAACTCTCCTGCCAATTAAATTTAAGAAAATTCATTTTAAAAATATGTTTTCTTATATAATTTGCATCTCTACTTTAACAATAGATAAATATTTGTTAGATTAAAAAAATAATGAATTTTGATTTGTTGAATAGTTGTTTTTTAATAACTAGTTAACAAAGCCGTGCCAATAGTTCCTTGGGTAGGAACTAATAACATTTATTTATTTTAGAAAGATTTAATGAAATGATTTTATAAAGCAAAAAATAAAAAATCATTCCTTAAAAAGTTTAATTTGCTTTATCGCCAATAACACACAAAACTTTTTAACCAATCATATGCACAAAAAATATTTTTTTATAATTTATAAAGTTAAATATTTTACAAGATGTTGTATTGGCATGGTGTGTTGGTTTTAATAGTGGCATTGTTGTTCTTGTCACCAAGGTTCAAACCCCATTGGGGTATTGTTTAATGGTTGTATTCCTGTTCATAGCTCGGTCAAAAGCATTTACCCTTGAATAATATAAAAAAATATTTTACAAGTTGACTTTACAAAATTGAATTTTATTTTAATTTTTGTTTAAATATTGTTTTTCATTGGTTGAAAACTAAATTATTAATAACTAGTTAACTAAAAAAACCAATCTAATAATTTGTATTTTGTATTAAAAAAATTTAGATATAAGATTTAATATTTGATATTTTTAATAAACTGTTTAAATTTATCAACTATTTTATTATATATTTAGTTTTTTATTCAATTTTTTAAATATAATAGAAATATAATCTAAATACTATAATTAATAATAATATAAATTATAATATTTTTTAAATTATAATAAAAATTAAATAAATATAAATATAATATGATATAAGATAAATAAAATTAAAATAACATATAATATAATATAATTATAATTATAGATTTATAATAATTATAATCACATGATTATTATAATAATAAGTTAATAAAAATTTGTAATCATTAAAAAACATAATATAAATATAGAATAATGCTATATAATTATAAGATTATATACAAATTAAATATATTAATAATAAAATAATAAATAATAATGAAAAAATATAAAACAATATTAAATCTATATAGTTATTATTAATAATAAATTAATAATTAAATATAATCTTTAAATAATAAATTATAATATAGATATAGTATAATATAATTTTGAAGTAACATTAGTTAAATTAATAATTAACTAATAAAATATATAATTATAATATTACAATATATTTTTTAATATTAGCTATAATATATTATTTTTACAATATGTTTTTTATATAATATATTTATATTACAATATAATATTAATTATTACTTATTATTAGATTAAATTAAAAAAGATCCCATATATTAATATTAATTCTTATATTATATTTATTAACATAGTCTTTACATATATTATATTATATATTGATATATTTTAATTAATTTATATTAATAAGATCATATTAATATGTATAAAATTATAAATTAAACTTATTTTAAACCTTACACTTATCTGTTGTTAATCTCACATGTGTAAAGAAGCAAAGACCTATAAAATAAAGTTGGCTTAACTACGAATCCCTAACCTAACCCTAATTTATCCACAATAATAATCCTAACCCAAACTTTATCATATAACCATAAACCTGAACCTATCCCAAAATCTACCCTATCCCTAACCCTAAACATAACACTAATATTATTTCAAACACCAAGACTAATAAGAATTGTAATTCTAACTCTAATCCTCACCCCAACTCTAAAACCAACATTAATATTAATTCTGAATTTAACCTTAAGTGGACACGATTGTAATTGTAACCCGTACCCTAACCCTATTTGATCCCAAATCTTAACCCTAACTATAAGTCAAATTTAATCATAATCCCAACCCAAATTGAACTCTAACCATAATTGTAATTAGAAAAGTAATTTTTTTTTAGCTTAAACATTAACCTTAATTAAAACCAAACACTAATAATATAATATTATAATAATTTAATATAATAATCTAACAATAATATAATATATTAATAGTATAATAATATAATATAATAGCATTCATATAAAATTTAATACAATAAAATTAATATAATAACAATAATATAATTAAAATATAATAATAATAATTGAATACCACTATTAATAATATTAATCATAATATAATACTAAGGATAATAATATTTTACAAACTATAATATAAAAAAAAACTCATATTAATAATAATATGATAGTAAGAATAATTTAATAATAAGAACCATATAATAATTTTAATATTAATAATATGCTACTAATATTAATAATAATATATTAATAAAAAATATACTAATATAATAGTAACTATATAAGAATTAAAATAATAATATAATATTATATAATAATAATATTAAAAAATATACTTTGTCAAGAGGTAATGAAGCTTTATAACATGAAAACTATGTTATTTAGATAGAAATCAAATGGTGTACTTTGTCAACTTCAATCTAATGAGTGACACCTGGAGCAAACTCTAGAATAGGGTATGGCATATATCACAACATAATAGAAGGGAATTTTGTTAGATGTTATAGATGCTAAATGTTGAACCATTATCATGGCACTTTAATAATTAGTTTCTCTCTCTCCCTTTATATGAATATCACTTCTCTAAGCTAAGGTTTCTAACTTTATGGATTGTGGAAAACTTAGACCAAAGTTATCTCTTCTCCTTCTCTCTTCTCTTCCTCTACCTCTTGATCTCTCTACCTCTCTACATCTCTTTATATGTCTTAGTCTCCATCTCTCCTTTTTCCTTCTCTCTCTTACCCTCCCTCTCTATCTATCTATTATTCTCTACCTCCCTCTCTATCTATCTATTAATCTATCTATCCTTCTCTATCTCTCTTCATGTCTCTCCCACTAACACACACACACACACACCATGTTTATCCCTCCCTATCTCTCTCTCTCTCATTCATACACACTCACACTCCCTATTTCTCCCTCCCTATCTCTATCTCTCTATCTCTCCCCCCTCTCTCATGTATCACTCTTGCCCACCCTCTCTCTCTCTCTTATTCACTCCCTCTCCCTCCATCTATTCTACTAAATATGTCCCTCGCTCTACCTCTATATATCACTTCCTATACATAAATTTATCTGTATATCTCTCCATCTCCCTCCCATCTCTCTTTCTTATTCACTCCATCTCTCCTACTCAATATCTTTATCTCTCTCTCTTTGTCTCCCTCTCATTCCTCTCTATCTTTTTCTATCCATATCTTTCTCTACCTTTATCTCCTTATCTCCCTATATCTCTCTCTATCTCTCTAACTCTCTCTATCTCTCTAACTCTTTCCCTACGCCTTTCTATCTCTTTATATCACCCTCTATCTATATCTCTCCCTCTCTGCCTCTCACTCTCCCTCTTCTTGTCCATGTCCCTCTCAATACATTGAACTATCTCTCCCTCTATCTATATCTCTCCCTCTTTATCCCTCTCTACCTATATCACTCCCTATCTCCCCCTCTTCTCTCTCTCCCTCCTCTACCTATCTCTATCCCTCTCTCCTGCTCTTCTCTCTCTCCCCCATCTACCTATCTCTCTCTCCTCCTCTTGTCCCTCTCCCTCCCCTACATATCTATCTCCCTTTCTCTCCCTCCCTCTCTCTATCTCTCCCATCCGCATTCCCTATCCTTCCTCTCTCTATCTCCACCTCTCACTCCTTTCTCTTCCCATATATATCTCTTTCTCTCTCTCCCTCTCTTTACATCCCCCTATTTATATCTCCATCTCTCTGTCTCCCCCTCTCCATCTCCATTTTTCTATAGCTACTCTTTATTTGTTTGTCTCTCAATCTCACTCTTTCTCTCCCTCTCCCCATCTCTCTATATCTCCCTCTATATCTATCTCTCTATCACTCTATCTCACCATCTATATCTATATATCTCTCCCTCTCCCTCTCCCTCTTCCTCTATATATCTTTATCTCTTCATCTCTATCTCATTATCTCTATCTTTATATACCCCTCTACCTCTCTCTATCTCTCTATCTATCTCTCTTCCTCTCCCTCTCTCCCTCTATCTCCATCTCTACCTCTATTGTCCTTTTCTTTCTCCCCCTCTATCTATAAAAAAATTTCTCCCTCTCTCTATCCATCCATCTCTCCTCCTCTCTCTCCCTCTCCCTCTTCCTAGAACTTTATGTTTATATCTATTTGCCTCTCTATCTCTATCTCTCCATATTTCTTCTACCATCCCTCTCTATCTCTATCTCGTTATCTCTTCATCTCTCTCAACCCCTATCTCTCTCTACCTCTCTCTCCATTTATCACTTCATATCTTTATCTTTATCTTTATCTTTCTATCTATCCCTCTCTCATTCTCACCCTATATATTTATCTCTTCCATCTTTATATACCCCTCTCTCCTCTATCTCTTTATCTCTCCCTCTTCTTATCTTGATATCCATCGTCTTCTCCTTCTCCATCTCCATCTCTATCACTATCTTCCTCTCTATCTCTATCCCCTAGCTTTATCTCCTTATCCCTCTCTCTATATCTCTCTTCCACCCTTCCCTCTCCCTCTTTTAATGCATATCCCTCCCTCTTTCTATCCCTATCTCTCTCTATCCCTCCCTCTCTTTGTATTGTAAACATAACATGAGCCTATTGGTAATGAATTTTGATTATCTTCTCAATTCAAAGGTTGTGTTTCATTCATGTTTGGATCCATGCAAGTGGATGCATAGTTGATTTGAAGCTATCACTTCTCCATTGAGACCTTTGTTGCACAAAAAACATCATTTGATAAATGGCCTACCAATTGACCTAATATATTGCACAAATTTATGAAAAAAATAAACCATTTTTTTCCTAATTGACCTTCCACACCTCTTCAACGTACCCATTGCACAAGGTGTCATAGCTAGTTTATATAATATTACTATTTATTACTTTGTTTTTTTATCTTTTGGTTGTTGAAAGTTGTCTTATGGTTTATTATTATTATTTTGTTTAAGAATATTTAAATTGATTTATTTCTTTGTTTGATAAGTGGTAAGAAAATTAGTTTATTTTTAAATTATTTAACATATAATTATAATGAACAAAGTAAATAACAAAAATAAATAAATTTATAATTTTGATGAACAAAAATAATGAAATTGATTTAATAGCTTTCAAAAATTTATGAAGTTTTAAGTTTTTTGTATTGACATAATGCAATAAATTACATAAAGAATGGTAGTCATAAGTTGTTCATAAAGAGAAAATGCAACACAAAGACCAATGTCGGACAACGACACCACTAACAAACCATCACATATTAATTACAACAACAACAAACAACTACAAGAGAAGCAATTCAATTCTCTAAATTTTAACATACCCTAAAGCTTTGTGGAACACATTACATCATTTTTGTGTAGCTGCAATATTTTCCATTTAAGCTTGTCCAACTAAAAGCTAATTTTCACGTTAACTTTGAGAACTCCTTGCAATTATGAGCATAAGAAGACAATTTGCAAAATAATGTCAGAGTAAAACCTTAGCATTTATGATTCTAGATGAACATTATGATCAACAAAAACAACCATACATCTACTTTTCCATATATTAAACAAGACAATGTACCTTATAGAATCAACAACAATATTATTTTGTAGGCCCAAGCCCAAAATGACTTCTTTCCAGCTCAAAGCATGCTCAAAAATCACAAGGAGATAATAAAAAATAGCCTTTCATTTCCTTTTTTTCCAAGAGCAATTCTAGAAAATATGATTCAAACTTTCAAAACATCTACAAAAAGGACAATTAAAAGGTTGAACCTGCATATGAACCAACCTATCACCAATACGAAATTTACAATGCAAAAAATTCCAAGCTGAAATTTACACATTAGCTTTAGTTTTTGAATGCCAAATTTGATAACTTAGATTTTTCCAAGTTTTTTCTTTACACTTGCAATTCCATTTAAAATTCAATCTAGGATTTAAAGGAAACTATGGGAGAAATTTCAAATAGACCTTTTTAAGCGGAAACAATGCAAACTAACTCTTAGACAGTCACCACCAATCCTTGAAAGGATTACAATGAACGGGGGTACACATCTTCATAACTAGCTCCAAGGGAACCAATGACATAACAAAGATAAGAAAAATTTTGTATTTAAAACTTAGACCAAATCTAACCTTTATCATCTGCTAATTGACCCACTCCTGAGCATTAAATTCCCACAAGTCCCCAAAACTTTGAACTCTTTTTTTAAATAAGTAATAAGCCAACCTTGGAAAGGCCACATCAAGAGGTTGCCCCTTAATAATTCACCAGTTTATTCCACAAAATTGATGAAGAACCAAAGTTAGACCTGTGTTGAAGAGAACTTTTCCAATCTAAAAAGGTGTTTACTTACTGACATGCCTTCCAAATAGAAATTAATGGAAAGGAAGCTTTAAGATGGAAGAAAGGCGTCATTAATATTTTATCTTCCCAACTGGTCCCACTTGTCATTTACCTTTGGCAGTAGCTTGGGAAATCTGAAAATGAACCATATTTTTCCATGGAAAATCTCAATGATTTACTAATCTTACAATCCATTTAGTTGCCAGGAATGTCCCTTCTGTCCTTGGATCCAAAAGCCCCAATCCACCTTTATTTTTAGGTTGGATTCAATGTAGCCACTTGAGATATATTTAAAACTCGCCTTACCTCCCCAATTAGTCCATAGGAAGCTGCAAACAATTTTGATAAGGTCCTCATAACCCTTTTTTGATGGCATCCAACAAGAGAAATAATACACATGTGAAGCCAACAAAAATTTGTTCACCACTTGAATTTTTCCTACAAGGGATAAAAATTTATTTCCCTAATTACATAGTTTATTGTTTAATTTTTGTAAGTACCAATTCCACATCTCAAAAATTGAGACCCCCATTCCAAATGGAATTCCAAGAGACCAAGTAATATACTCATGTTTAATTTGTTTCCACTCTTTAGGAATCCACCATAGAAGTGAACCTAATTGAACCATCAAAAATTTAGTATTATGGTGTGCAAGCCTTGATTCAAACAATTCACAATAAAGGTTAAGGACTCCCAGGACATTATGGATCTTCGTCTCAGAATTTTAGATAAACAACATGTTGCATCAATGAAGTGAGAGTTAATCACCATAGAATTATGGGGGGTAGAAATTCCCTTAATTGGATTCAATTGATTGTATTTATGTAGTAAGTATCCAAGAGCATTAGTAGCAAGCACATACAAAAATGGAGACAAGAGACAACCCTGTCTAATTGAACGTTGTAAAGGAAAGACATTAGTCAACTCTTTATTAATCACTAATTGAGAATTGACATCATTAAACAAAATTTGAACGTTTCTACATAGTTTAGGACCAAATCCCAACCATTGTAACATTTTGATTATAAAGCCCCAATGCATTCTATCATATGCTTTGTCAAAATACAGTTTGACCAACATGGCATGTTGGTCAGATTGTTGAGCCCATTCTAAAGTTTCCCAAGCAAGGATAAGGTTATCCAAGATGAACCTCCCGTCAAGAAACCCATTTTTTTCCAGTTTGACTATTTCTTTAACAATAGGTTTAATTCTTATTGCTAATACTTTAGCAATAATTTTATAAGAGGTATTAAGCTAAGTGATTGGATGCCAACCTGCAATAGTATCCCCATTTTTCCCTTTTGAAAGGAGTTTAATTAAACCTTTGTTTATATTTGGCCCTAAAGAACCATGATCCAAAGCCTCTAAGTAAACCAAGTAGAAATTATCTTTAATGTGGGGCTACATCTTTTGGTAAAATTCCACTAGCAACCCATTAACTCGAGGACTTTTATAAGAAGGTATGGAAAACATGCAATATGTTCTAAGTATTCAGTGGATAAAATGTGATCAATAAAATGTCTATATTCAAAGTCCACCCTCTTGGGAATAATGTCTTTAAGCATATTTTCCAAGATTGCTTGTGCATCCTGCCAATGTGGGTCTTCTTTGAACAACTCCTCATAACATTTTTGAAACAACCCTTTTATCTCAGCATGCTTGGTGTGAATCAAACTAGAATCATCTTGAATAGCACCAATAAATTCTTTCTTGTGCTTATAGTTAAGTTACTTAAAGAAATATTTTGATCCTCTATTCCCCTCTTTAATCTAATGTAATCTAGCCTTGATTTTAGCACCTTGCCCCTTATAATTATCCATTTTATGAATTTGAGTTTCTAAAGTAGCCACTGAAGTTAGTAACTTATAATTACAAGGATTGTTATTAAGTAATTTTTTATTTTTTTTCTAACTTCCCTTGGAAGGATTATAATTTCCATTTCCACTTCCAAGATAGTCTTCTACCAAAAGCACGTAGGAATTCAACACATTTAGAAACAACATTATGTCACCATTTTCTATAGGATTCCCCTTCATTTGGTTTAGGGAAAGAATTCCAAAGGCCCACCAATGCTCCCACACATGTAGGATTTTTTAAATGAGAAACATTAAGCTTATAAGGTAACTTAGATTGCACATTACTATTATCAACTCCAGAGATAGTACAAAAGATAGGATAATGGTCATAAAGAGTTGAAGAGTAATCAACCCTAACCACCAACCCTGAGGGCTCTTGAGCAACAAAAGGATTTGGAGATATATAAAAAAAATCAATTCTACTCAACTTCTTATCATCCCCAAATCTATAATTAGACCAGGTGAACCAATTATTGTCATGACTACCCCTTTTTTATGAATTGGGTCAACAACACCTAAAGTATTGCGACAAAACAACCACTAATCAAATTATTCATTATTTAGCTTGATATGAATGAGCCAATTGTGGTCATTATGGTGCTCTACCATATTGAAATTACCTCCTATAACCCAATTTGCATTGGGGATGTTTTGAGCCATCCAATCCCACAATTCAGATCTATCTTTAGCAAAATCAGTAGCATAAATTGAGCAGAGCCAATAGGTTGGCCATTGATAAAGGTCAAGGCCCACACACAACTATGTGAAGGGTCCTCACCTTTATCAATGATAAACTTATAGACCCATTAAGCAAATACAATCATTGTCCCCCTACCTTATATATGTGAAGTATAAAGAAAACATGCATCTCTCCATACATCGGATAGAGAAGAAGAAAGACGGAGACCATTAATTTTAACCTCCTAAAAAAAGACAATTTATACGGTTTCAATTTCACTAAAACACCCTTTAAACCATATTTACGGTGAGGAAAATACATCCCTCTTACATTCCATGACATTATTTTGTAACTCATGGTAAAGAAGTGATACATAGGTCCTACTCTTCTTGCAATTCTTCAAACTGATTGACTAATACAATCGCAAAATCAGAGGTACCCAATTCTTTTGTCATTGAAGGAGGGGACATGGATCTTTGTCTTGCAGAAGGAGGGGGGAATTAGAATCCTCACTTTCATATTTATGGTTGTTGTGAGGGGGTGAAAGTTGTAGGCCTAAAGGCACAATGTCACCATTTTGAACTATAACTGGACTAGGAGGTTCTTTCCTCTTCCCATTTTCCATCCATCCTGCATCTCCTCATCTTTAGGATCTGGGTTATTTGTGATCATAGTTTTATTAGTCTTTTGAGGTTCAACAAGTGGTTCAAGAAATTTGGTATGGGTTGGACCCTTAAGAGTGGCAAGCATAGGCAACCTGCTATTAGTTTGTGATTATCTAGGTGGCATTTCAACAAAGGTTTGTAATGCTTTGTTATTTCTAGCAGGACAATCTCTAATCAGATGGCCTTCTTGATTATAGTAAAAATAAGCATTAGGTTTGTCCAAATAGACAACTAGCTAATAAAATTCAAACCCTGGTCCAATGAGTTTAATGTTTTCTAGCAATGGATGGTTCAAGTCCATTTCCACACATACTCGTGGATGCACCCTTAGGTTGGAAAATTTGTCTAAGTTATTATTACACCAAATAACCCTACAAAGTTGAGAAACATTTTCTCGAAAAAAAGGTCTGAAAGCCAAGTTCAAAAAAGGAAGTTCCACCCACATAGGATAACAAGATTTGGAAGGGTCTTATGGGTGAAACTCAAGAGTCCATGCTTGCAAATAACTAATTTGGCCGCATTACCCAAGTCTCATATTGTAAAATAGCCTAAGCATGTTCAATAGATTTAAATGTGCAAGGCACATATCCTTTTCCTAAACCTCTCATTGTTTCAATTTCCCACACTGTGTTTTCCCAGTTTAATTTAGCCCATTTGAAAAAATCTGATTCAAAGGGGATGCCTCTTAAAAAGAACAAAATCAAAGATTTATGTTGGCACTTAGAAATGCAGTCCATAACATCATCTCGAAGCAAAAATTCTATGGTTTTACCTTTGTCCTCACTGAAAGGCTCTTCCATTGCACAATCAATCTTATGATTTCTTCGTGTTGTGTTCATGGTAGATGGTTCTCCATTTTCGGCCTCATAATCTGTTGACTCTACCTCACATTTGTGCTCCCACCATCAGCCTTATTAGGAGCCACGCCAAAATTTTAGGCCTCAGCCTTGACTCTCATGTGGATCTGACTACAAAATCAAATCTTTCTTCAATCTTCTCTGCCTACCATTACACGCAACCTTGAGCAGGTGCAGTTGCAACCACAACTCGTGCTCCAAACCACACCACTCCAAAACCACTCTTAGCAGGTGTATATAAAAAAATAGCTCAAAAACGTGTAGGTTTCAAGACAGCAGAAAGAAATTGCTTGTTGCAGGAAACTAGGGTTAAAAACGCTTCACACACGACTCTGTCCTTGGTGCTCTCTTAAGGTGGGCTTATGATACCAACACCCGAAGTTTATTTATTAATTTAATATTCATTATCTTATTACATTAGAAGATGTCTTGACAAATCAAATACTACTTTGGTGATTTTTTGGTTCAAGTTAATGCAAATATAATACTAAGTTGTTTTCCATATCATAGTTTCTAGAAATTATAAAATATTTTTCATTTTTTCTTTTATACATTACTATTATGAGCAAGGAAGCTTGGATGGATTATTTATGTAGAGTATACAAGTTCCTTTTTTTTCTTTTTTTTGTATGAATAAGTTGTACATATCATTTAAATTATTAATTAAATATTAATAATACACTATTCAAAAAGTAAATATAGGTAGTAAAAAGGTGCATCCTTAGATTCTAAGTGAGAGAGACTAAGAAATATCAAATCCAAACAAAAGATGAAATATGTAAAGAGAAAAGCCTAATTATAAGTAAAAAGAAATAAAATTACTAGGTGTTAAGAGTATTATTTTTAGTAGGGTGGTTATGGTCATAAGGTTTTCTCCATACATTAGCAAGGATAAAATCATTATCAATAGGCACCTAGTTAGTAAGAGTGTCATCCTCTTCCTGGTTTTCAATGAGTTTTTGACCATGAATAAAGGAAAGAAATAGCTCTAGGTGAGGGAAATTGTCAATATTAGGCTAGCTAGGAGCACCACACCCATGAGAACTAGTGAAAGGTGGCAAAGAACATTGAGACCATCTATCAGTAGTACGGTCCTTGGAACCTTGCAATTGAGAACCTTGATATTGGGATCCATAATCCTATTTAATAGATTTACCATGACCACATTAGCATCCACAAGGTAGGGGGAGGTAGGAGCTAGGACTAGAGAAATTATGTAGGGAGAATTACACCAATGATCAAGGAGCTCCTATAAATGTGTATCTTTTATTGCAACTATTGCAACCTAGCTCTACATAAGCACACTAGAGTAAACCATATCTTTAGTGTATGTAGAGAAATTTTTGCGCTATAATTTTAAGTGATGAGGAAGTTGATTATATGCAAGAAATTCAACTAGAACATAAATTCAAGTATAGTGGAAAGAATATATTGACATATGAGAGGGAGATAGGTAGTTCATGTAATCATTGTGTTGAATCAAAATATATATATGATTGTGCATGGTGCCTTTCATATGTTATTATTAAATTATTTTTTATAAATGAGATGTACATTATTTTCTCTTACTATTCTCTCCTCTTTTTCAAAAGTAAATTTATTCTCACTTTCTTATTATGTGTATGCATCCTTGGTTGAAAAATCTAGAACACTCAAATATCTTGTGCATGTTTATGAGTATGTAGATCCTTCCTTTTATTTTTGCATTTTCTTTTTCATTGTTTCATAATTACAAATCATATGCAAATCAAATTATATCTTTACAAGAGGGTTTTATAATTGACATAATTCCAATTTATTTAGGATTTTTTCTTAATTTCATCTTTCCATTTCTCTTGAAATTTGAAATAATTCACCAAAAAGATCACGAAAAATTAGCTTCTAGAATCTCAAAGGTCATTTTGTAAGATACATCCCATGTTTCTAAAACTCCCCATGTTGATGTATGTTTGTATGTGGGTATACCATTCATGTGCAACTTTGAACATCAACAATATATAAAGAAAGTGATTACTTAAACACCCTAAAAAGATAATTTTTAGCTTTCCAAATAATAAAGATATATCCCACCCTAAAAGTTGTATGCACAACCTATAAAAAATTAAATTCAAGTGACACAACCAATTTTCCCAACAACACCAAATAAACTATGGGTTAATTAAGAGGTGAGTGTGGAAGTCATAACCAACCATTCTAAGCTAGGGATTGATAGGTTCTAAATATTTTCAAATGATATTAATAATAAATGTACATTGTATTTGGATAGGCTCCCTCATGGTGAAGAGACTACAGAGTCCAAACCTCTTCCAAGCTAGTCATCTAGTAGAAACTCTTGATGAAATATAATGCCTAATGAGAATTTACTAGGTGCCATTCCCTTCTAGATCTCTAATTATTTATTTATCATATAGAGAAATTTATTTCCAATAGATTAAAAGAAGCACTAAACCACCAACATCATGAGGGAGATAACAAAACTAGAAAGAAACATAATGAAAACCTTTGTTCTCATCAATAGATTCCCAAAGAAAATCTTTGACAAGATTCTCAACTTTAATATAAGAGGCCTTAGAAGCAACCAAAAAATAAGAATAGTAAACATGGCTAGCTTGACTAAACTTTTAGAGAACACCTAGAATTTTCTAGCCAAAGAGAGAGGCCTAGTGATCTGATAGCTTAGGCCTTTTTTAATTTGGGAAATTATAAATTACCACAAGACGGTAGGTGATACATGGAAAAAGAATGAAATACGGTCCAAAAATTAAAGGATTTGCCCACGATGAATCTATTTTTAATCAAGATAGTCCAACCAACTCAATTTGGGAAAAACCTACTTATATTATGAAAGGAAGTCAAGTGAATAAAAGCAACTTCCTACACCAATATAAGGAGGGGGGAGTTGCAAAAATTTCTTTAACACACCTTAAATAATTACAATTATGTAAAAAATGCACATTCAAAATATATAAAGCAAATAAACAATACAAACCATAACATAGTGATTACATGGGAAAATCCCTTTTGGGGAAAAATTCACACTTCAAACACATAGCTCATATTTTATTATCAACAACAAAAGTTTCAATAAAATGTCAGAGCAATTCTCTTAAAGAGTCTCGCACTACAACAAGAATCTAGAGCAATTCTGGTAGTATAACAACGTGTCGACAATTCTTCAACCTACCATACTAAAAATGCACTAAAGAATCAAGTATTTATAAAAATTCAACATGAAGAGAGGGTTCCAAAACTTTCAAAATCCAAAACCCATGCCTAGTGTATGAACATGAGTTCACTATGACATGTTGTCATAGTTATAACCTATAACTTTAGGCTTTTTCTATTTCCAACACCTATCTCCTCAAAATTAGCCACCATTGAACATGCAATGATTCTTCATGCATGCAAATACCTTGCATATGAAGGCACCTCCATCACATGGGTCCCACATTTCATATTTAACTCACAATTTATCATACATGACTCTTTCACTATCCTAATCGGTCATAAATTGACATAGAAAATTTTCATAGCCCATTACATAGTAACTTATGCCAAATGCCACCATGTTAGGCACAAATTAAGGTCCTCCAAAGTGGATTCCTACCTCCACAAAAATAGCTTACACATTTCACATGTCAATTTTCATGTGGGATGTAACCTCAACTGTAGGTCCCACAAAGTGACAACAATTTTGGTAGGAAATAAGCTTAAGAAAATAAATAAATAATCACCAAAGAAAAATAAATTAAATTCTAGTACTCAAAATTTGAGACACCTAATCACAACATTCTCTCACTTGCCAAAGACATGTCAAGATTCATCTATAATTAACTGCTCAGGGCCCCCAAGGCCCATGAAAATGGAACATCATCTAAACTTCTCTATGCTCACTGGGTTCATTAGTGCATCTGCAACATTCATGAAAGTTTCAACCTTCTCCAAATTCACCTTTCCATCTTATATCATATCATGAACAAAATGAAATTGAACATCAATGTGCTTTGTTTTAGCATGGAAAGTAGGATTCTTTACTCAGAAAATGACACTCTAACTGTCACAATAGATAGTAATTTTTTCTACATCAAAACCAATATCATAACACAATCTCTTAATAAAAATGGCTTCCTTGCAAGCATGAGTAGTTTCCATGTCCTCTACTTCTATAGTGGAAAAATTGACTACAACATATTGGTTACTCATCCAATTGCTAGCGCTACCAAACATCATGAACACATAGCCATCGGTACCTGCCCAATTTAAATCCACATATCCACAAATATTCACTAAATGTTGATGTCTAGTAGGATAACCATGAAAACATAAGGAATACTTGGAAGTACCGTACAAGTATCCAAACACTCCCTTAACTTCATCCCAATGTACCTATCCAAGATTATCCATAAAGTGATTAAGGAATCCCACTTTTTGGGCAATGCCTAGTCTTGTACTGACCATAGCATATAGTAGACTACCAACAAAACTTGCATATGGTACTCTAGTCATGTCCTCCATCTTGGTAAGATATTTTGAAGAATCCTCCACAAAATGTGTTTTCCCATGCATACAAGAACAATTAGCTATCCACAATTTCTCATATTGAATCTCTCAAAAACTAAATTCACATAATTAAAAAAAAATTATGTTCATTCTATGCCTTCTGATATCCACCCCTAAAATATACCTTTCTGCACCTAAAATATTTCATATTAAATTGTGTTGACAACTGAGACTTCAAATTTAAAATCATACTTTTTCCATTCCCATTAGACAACATATCATCTATGTATAAAACAATAATGAGAATACAACCATTATCAAATTTATAATACACACAATGGTCAAATTTGGATCTCAAAAATCCCAATGACTTGCACCACATTGGTGTTAAACTTTTGGTACCACATTCTAGGAGACTATTTCAAATCATATAAATACTTTTTCAACTTGTAAACCATTTTTTCTTTATGTTTAACTATGAAATTCTCTAGTTTTGACATATAAATTTCTTCCTCCAAGTCACCATGAATGAAGGTTGTCTTCATATCCATCTATTCCACTTCTAGATCATACACTAATGCAAGTGATAACAAGAACTAGATAGATGTCAACTTCACAACAAGAGGGAATATCTCACCATGGTCAACTATACAATCCATTTTCAAGATGGATGATGCCTAGAAATTGTAGATATGAGTTGTCAGTTTGAGTTTAGCACCAACTTTGTTGCGACTTCATTGTAGAGTATGCAGGGCGAGATTACCCATCGCCTTTTGTCACTACTTAGAAAGGTTGCTATGGCTAAACAACTGAGGAGAGTAAGTTGGATGATGTTCACCTCATTCATCACTTTAATGGTTTGATTTGTTTGGGTTGTGGAACGAGGAGGTCAAAATGTCCATTGATGACAACTCACGAGCTATCATCAGTGGACATCTCAAACAGTGCATGAGTTGTCATCAATGGACATTTTGGCGGTTGCAACTACTACTCTGGTAGACATATATGCAACACATGGAAGCATAGACAGAGCACACGAATTTTTTGAAAAAATACCTAAAAAAAAGTGGTTTCATGGAATGCCATGATTGTAGGATATGTTCAAAATGGATCTGTTGACAAGACTTTACAGAAGCCTCTGTTTGACCCCACCATAGCCTTCAAAACTTACTCCCTGCTCTACAATCCCCAGTAAATTATGTAAGTAATGTTAATATTACCCCTGCAACTTCAAATCAACCAGTGAATATCCTCTTTGGCTTGGTCTTGTAGTTTTAACATCATCATTGTAGTTGTAATATGTATTTATGTCATTGTGCAGATTTTCTATGAATGAAATTCTGGTGGAAATCTTTAAAGAACAACAAGAATTCAAGAATGAATATTCTAAGAATCAAGCAATGAGATCAAACTCAAGCCTGTGGAATGCAAATGATTGGGAAAAGAGAGTTGGTGTAGTTGGTGCAGTGAAGATTGACTAGAGCAAGTCTCCTTTTGTTGCTTCTAACAGAAATTTCAAAGTAGAGACATTCTCTACCTTCTTTTTATGCTCTATGAATTCATGGTACAGTGTAAAGCCATTGCAATCGAATGAGCAGTAGAAACTTCAATATGTGCACAACAACTACATGATTTATGATTACTATTCAGATACTAAAAGAAAGTTTTCTTTTGAGTTCCAAATATTCTCTTAGTTTTTCTTCCTAGTATTTTTTCCTGATGTCTTTCTTATATGAACTTTTTCTAGTAAAGTAATTTACTTCTTTGTGTGTGGGTGTGATGGTGTGCGTGTGTGAGAGATTAGTTTAGATTAAAATTTTCATTAGATAATTGTGTTTTAAAAGGATAATTCTCTATGATTTCATCATTATATTCCAATCAGCTTTGGTATATCTATTAGAAAAGCAAGATAATTTAATATATGAATTAATATCTTTTTTATGTATTTGACCAATATAACTAGTATTTAGTTATGGATCATCCATTTGAAACTTAATAAATATATTTGTGAGTCTCCAAAGCATTGGGGAGCCGACATCCCTTTCTAGAGAGCACTTATTTTCCCAATCGATTGAGCACTTATTTTCCCAATTGGTGGGTTAAAAGGAAAATCAATAGATACACCCACATGGGCATAAGCTTGAATGTGATGTTCTAACAATACAATTTCCAAAGAGCACTTATTTGCCCCACATGTTGGTGGGTTAAAAGGAAAATCCAGAGATACATCCACATGGGCATAAGTTCATGAGATGTTCTAATGATACAAACAACTATGACAAGTTTTCTAATAAGTTCACAAGTAAAAAAAATGACTCTTTTGATATAATTTTCCTTCAAGAAATGAAGCTTCTTGTTTTAAACTTAAAATAGCCTTACAGGATAATATGGCTTCATAATTTTTAATTCACTACCTTTCATAAGGACGGTCATGATAACTCATGCATTTTACTTTCCCCACATTTATGTTCTTCCATTATTTCTTTGGGATAGAGCTAAACCATCATGTTTTGTAGATTATGTTGGACATGGTATACAACAAATTCACAACCAACAATTCACCGACGGAAAATTCACTGCCAATAATTCACCACGGGAAAATTCAACACCATGACAATTCATCGCATGAAAAATTAATTGCATGAATTTTTGGCGGTTAATTTTCCGTGGTGGTGAATTGCTAGTGGCGGTGAATTTTCTCATGGTGAATTGTTGACACTGAATTTTCCATCAATGAATTGTTGGTGGCGAATTTTCCTAGTCGTTGGACATTGGTGGTCATGTGGTTAGCCTTATTGATGTGGGTGCACCAAATAATAAACCAATAAGATGATATTATGGAGGTGACTATCTCACAACCTAGCACCCCTTTCTAATTGGCTCATTTATGATGAATTTAATTTTTTGGATTCAATTGCAGATAAAGAGGGAGATCTATTGAAGAAATGGTTCATTAGTGAGTAAGAAGCTTGGCTTTATTTTAATAATCATCAAATGTTGTCAAACCCAATTTTTTGGTGGTGGCATGCCAAGTTGGATCCTTTATTTAAAGAAAGGATTCAGTTCCTTTAAATAAAGGAGTTGTTTCTCAACTCTTGAGATTAGCATGTGTAGTTTTTTGGTCGACATTTATGGTGTTAGGAGGGTATAGTATAATGTTCTTATTTTTTTCTCTTTTATTGGTTATGATGGGATTTTCCTATTTTGGGTGTAGTTCTCTTGACATCCCTAGTGATATCAATGATGTTCCTAGGGATATTGAGAGGCTACTTCTAAGAAATACATTAGAATTTTGTAAGATCATTTAAGCAATATGGACCACGCATAATGCACGATGACATTGCATATAATTTGTTTGTTTCTTAACTATTTGATGAATCCTTGTCTTGGTAATAAATATTTTCTCCTAGCTTAATTCATTCATGGAAAGAGATATGGGATTTCTTTATATAAATTTTTTAGATTCATTCATTTGTAAGTGAATTTTAGATTTTTTTTAAATGTTAAACAAACTTGTTTTCTCATTCGTGATTCTTAATTCCATTTATTTTTGTATTTTTCTAAAATCACTTGTCTGTTTGACTATAGTATTCATTACAATGGACCCCAATTTGAAACCATTAGAAGATTCCTTCAAAGAGGAAATTTCTCTTGTTTAAAATTTTATTCCTCAATGATGTAATTGTGCATGTTCCCCATGAATTTTAATTTAAACATAGGTCTTATTTTGATTTTTTGACTCCTCTAGTTTATCAAATTAGTTAATTTGAATCATATACATTTTGGTTAGCTTGTATATTAACTATGCACATCTATAGTTCATAAATTCACTAGTGCTTCTCCTCATTTTTTATGTGTATCTAATGTATATAATTTGGCCATGACCTCCCTAATTTATATGAGTTTCTAGTGAACCATCATGTGTAATATATTTTAAATTAGATAATGATAAGAATGAGAAGATTTTAGTCTCCTTACAACCTATTACAATTAGTTAAATGAGTGGACTAGGTATTCTAGGTAAATATTGTGTTATTTCATGCCTATATTCCCTCATGACATGCAATCTTTAGGTTCTATTATAGATATGTGTGAAATGTTTGATGTTTCATCATTTGTGATTGTATTGGATGATGTTAGGGAAGTTGAGATCTCAATTCCCTTGTTTCTCATCAAAACAAATAAATCCCTCATACTAAACATTTCTCATCAAATTGGCATGAATTCATTAAATATCACCAAGCTAATCAAGGTTTTAAGTTGTTTCATGAGACTAATAATTTGTCTATGCAATCCTTTTTCTATATTGTGTAGTGATTCACATGATCACATAGAAGGAATCATTTCAAATCAACCACCCAATGGGGATATTCTGGAAGAATTATTTTCTAGTTTTTATTTTGATTTTGTTAAGAATATATAATAAAATAAACTCTTTTTTTGTCACAAGTAATGGTACCCATATTTTTCTTATATTCAAGTAAAGAAGTAGATGATTTCTTTAGTTTCAACAACATCAATGATATTACTTACAGTAATCATAGTTTTATTTCTATCTCTAATGAAGAGGTCTAGTGGAATTAATTGTTAACTAATAATTCTAGGCTAAACCCTTGATATAATCTAGGATCAATGTAGAATATAAGATATTGATTTAACAAAGAGACATCATTTTCTAAGTACACACTAGTATAAGTCCATAATTTATGTTGTTATCCCATACTTCTTGATAATAGATCTAAGTGTTACCCTCCATATTTACATTCCTTATTTAGATATTATAAAATATAATATTATTAGTCCTAGCTATACTTATGTAATCTAAGCCGATTTGTGCTTACTTTCTTGCAATTACTTAATTTGCTTAGGTTAACCCATATGGAAAGCTTATTTTCCTTCATAATTTTGGTGAACCCAATGGGTCTTACATGAAACAAACTTCTCTCTAAGATTTTTTATATAATAAGCATCTTTTAATCTGCACTTTTTTTTATATTTATATATTTTATTTTCATATTTGAGACTCCTTAAATATTTTTAGATCAATTATTACTTTTACATTGTTATATATTTTAAATTAGGGATTTTTATCTATATTCTACTTTCACAATGTAGTCCTAAGTTTATGCACTGAGAAAGTAAGGAACCTTGTTTTGACCATATTCTATGTCTACACTGTCTACACTATATAGTGTAATTGAGAAAGAAAAGTAAAGATAAGATGAGTTCAAAGGAATATACTTAATATAGTGAGTAAAATATTAATGTGGAAGGACAAGGAGTGAATGTCTTAACATGAATATTTTAGGAAATTAGTCATTATTTAGTTTGGGATTTTTAGAGTGGGGGAAAAGATAAGTGTATATAGAATTAAGAAATGGAGAAATGAAGGTAAATTTCAAAGAACTGATCCAATCTTGGGCCATGTAGACTAATAGAAAGGGATAGAAGGTACTCTAGATCAAGAGTTCAAACCTAGAGTGACCTATAGGGAAGATCGCTAGAAAGGGAAAAGGAGCAGGAAAACTTAATCAAGTAGAGTGAATATGATTTTTTGATGGATTTATTTGCTTCAACTTACATGATTTATCTACGAAATTTTTTACTTTTCTTTTTGATAGGGACATGTCAACCCCATGCAACTAGGAAGATGCATGGGCTTATCACTGAAGTTTAGACTAAGAGAGTATGGAGATCATGAATGTGGAATAATGATACATGATATTTTTTTCTTTTAAAATAAAACATTTGATGAGGAAATAAATAATTTATTTTCTTATAAGTATCTATGAGTCACTTATGATATAAAATTTTATGAAACTTATTTATGGTATTTGAAAGGAAACTTTAAATGAATAAACTTTACTAATAATTTTCTTAATAACCAAGGAAGTCAAACCACAATAGTGGTTTACAAATTATATGAGGAAGGAAATTTTATTTTTTTCCTTTTCCCCAAACTCAATGGGTTCAGTCGAACTCAATGGTTCAACCGAACCCACAAACCCTAAATAAAAATAATCTTATCTAAAGGGGTTCAGTCGAACATGGGTTCGACTGAACCCCCTTAAATAAGACAAAAAAACAAAAACATTGTCATTTTCGACTATCATTTTCACTTTCTTTTTACCAGTTGCTTTCCCTGGTGCATGCAGCGAACTAAGACCGTGATCTGCAAACGGCGAGCAAACTAACTTCATCTCTCCAGCGAACGCAAACTCAACTTCGTCTCTCCAAAGTTCATCAACCCAACTTGCATATCGAGCACCAGGTATGTGAAATTCAAATTTTGTAGAGTTCAAAATGCATTTGTTTGTTAAATTTTGAAAACCTAAATGCGAAATTTTTCAAATTTGTTGAATTCAAACTACATTTGTTTGAAATTTTTTAAAGCGTTTTCAACATAAACTATTTTTCTTCCACATTTTGCATACATTTTTACCAAGGCACCTCCAATTTATTTGAGGCATTATATCAAACAGTTCATTAACAAATTTATTTGATGAATTATATCAAACAGTTCATGGTAATTTTTGATGGAGTATGATAGAAATAGTGTTTGCATTGTATGCACCCTATATAAAACAATTCATTAACAAATTTATTTGAGGTATTATATCAAACAATTCATGATAATTTTTGATGGAGTATGATAGAAATAGTGTTTCCATTATATGCACCCTATATCAAACATTTGATTAACAAATTTATTTGAGGCATTATATCAAAAACACTATTTCTATCATACTTCGTCAAAAACACTATTGGAAATTTATTTGAGGCATTATATCAAACAATTCATTAACAAATTTATTTGAGAAATTATATCAAACAGTTCATGATATAAAGTTTCTAGGGTGCATACAATGGAAACTTGGATAAAATTCTTCATATTTTTCCTTTGAGTCTTATGACATTACTCCAAAAATGGTTGGTGAACTAAATGTATGAATCGAAGAATAAATTTAGAGGAAAGAAACTAGATTGTTTGAATGAAATGTATAATAAATTACCCCTTAACTTAAAATTTAAATTCAAATTAGCAAGTTGAATTTACCTCTCTTTATGATCATTTATTCTAATTCAAATTTTGAAATAATTTTGTTTTACTCTTAATTATATATATATATATATATTAGATGCTTAAATTTTTATGTCCTATGTGTAAATGAAATATGCCTTCCCATTTCAGCAATCAAAGCTATGGATAGCCTATAAAATAAAAAATCTACCTTGCTCCTGAATGGAAAGACCAAGTGAAACATATATAAGAACTTAATAGCATATGGAAACAAACAATATAAAGTTATGAAGTTCAAATAGAACCACAAGTTGTATCATTTGAATGTGGGTAGATTTGTTGGTACCATTAGATGCAACATGCATATAGTTCCCTTAACAATATGGACAAGTATATTTGACAACTCAAATCATGCATATTTTCCAATAGACTCTATCTCACTAGGAAGATATCATTTGTAACATTAAAACTGTCCATCTCTACACATTTTTGGTGGTAGGTAAGTATTGCACAATAAGATAGAGGATGTAAACTGATTAAGACTTGGATAGTATTTTAAAAGGAATTTGAGGTGTGGAAACACTTCCCATATTAACCTATCAAGAGATAAATATGCAAAATAGATTTAATTTTAGTTACAAGAAAAATGTATAAATTATAAATTTATAACATAATTATGTACATGGGAAAATCCTCTTGGAAGAAAAATCCCACAACCAAAAACATGAACCAATTATATTATTTGATAATAATATCATTTACAATAAAATATTCATGTGCATACCCTTATAGTAGTATCATCAACATGTGAATATGGAGTAATTTCTATTGGCATGATGATACCTACAAAATCATTATGCTTTCTCCATCTCAAGCACCCATAAATAGGAAAAATTTAAACCATAAACCAAGTGTGGTTTACCAAAACCATGAGCCAAAATAATGACCTAAAAATGGCACAAATTCCAACACCATATTCCTTGACTTGGTTTATAGGATGTATTTAGCAAATTCTTTACATCTTGTCAAAAAAAATCAAATCCTCCTCCTCATAATTGACACTCCATTTTTGACATATTCAAACCCATTATTTAAGATGATCTTAATGATTTTCATAATTCTAATCAATATTCTAGTGTAAACCCCCCTCTTTTATTCTCTTATGTGTCATATAACATCTCATAATTAATTCCCATCTTAAAATTTCATACAATGCTCTTACAACTTCTCAAATATATAAAAGGGTCAACCCTAGTTCAATTAGGATTATTTAATTATTATCACCTACATCCATTCATTACATGTTATTAGTTTTTAGTTGCACACATTATTAGGAAATATGCATTGTCTAAGCAATTGGTTGTTTGAGAGTGTTTTCCTTGATCTTTTATCTAGTTAAATTAATATCCTTTAAAATCTTGTTTTATGGAGTTTTCATCTTAACTCTAATATGGCTAGCAAATAAAATGACGATTGAATTATTTTTTGATATAATAGCTAATGACAACCATATAAAGAGCCACATTAAAGAAGATGAAAAATAATGATCAAGACTATGATTTAGATATATATGTTGCTAAACAAGATATTTGCCTAAATTGATAATTGTGTATTGATGCACCTCTCCACCCTAAATATCCTCACTCATTGGCTAGTAATTTATATAATGTATTAGGTGGCTATCCTTAGGGAATTAATACTATTCATAATATTACCACTCTAATGGATTTTAATAATGTTGTACCCTCTATGCATCCATCTACCCTTGATCCTCTTATAATGATTCCTCCTATCATACTATAGTTACCACTTCCATGGGATCCACCACCCATGTCCTACCGCTTTTCTCTCCACTAGTATTTTTCTTATCTCCCATCCTTTTATATATGTTCACACCATTGTTACTACTAGCACTATCCTATACAGATATGTTCTTCATACTATTCCTCCTTATCCTATGAAAATCTAACCTTATAGTATAACTTCTCCTTCCATTACCATGTCATTACCTTTCTAGACCTTCCCCTCTTTATACATTCTCTTTTTTAAATCCTACACTAATCCTACCACTAATATATCCCTATACCTTGGATATACTATTGAAGAAATTTAACTGACTTTCAATATCACAAAAATTAGACCCATATTTTTAAACATAAAATGTGTATAATAAAGCACTATCCATGCTTCCTAATTCAACTTAACTAATATCTATCGAATTAACTTAGGTTTATTACTTGTAATAAGATAATCATATAGCCATAATTAGTTGTCAAGATAATGGTAAAGTCTTCAATAGCCATATTTATCATTCCACATGCCACCATTAGACATACACATAAGATTCATGAACATCCATACCTATGAGCATCCAAATACAAGAAATATAACTATATATCATGCACATCATCAACATACACATAAAATATCACACCCATCATCAACACAACTAATAGTTCCCATATCATATTATCTATGTTCTCATACAAATGTTTCTTCAAATACATCAAAGCACTCATGATGAGTAAATCCACTCTGCAGAGCATACACACAACTAAAAAGGTGCCCCTAAGGTATTTGTCTCCTATATCTATCCTCTTAAATCTATCCTTCTCTGTGGATATGTTCCACTCATATCTACCACCCCGAGGTGATCCATATCTCAATCCTTGTCAAGGTCACTTCTCCTCTCTACTTATATTCGTGATCCATGTCTCAATCCTTGTCAAGGTCATTCCTCCTCTCTACCTATATCCTTTCTCAATGAGCTAGATCTATCACTGCTACTCCCCAAAACACCTACATTTAAATATTAAAAAAATGTTTAATAAATCATACAACATTGATTAAAACTAACTAAACAATGAAATAATTTAATATTATAACACCTTATGAATTATATTGAATGTCCCCACCTTGAAATTTATATCCATCTATGTCAATCACTTATTCATACTATAGCTTTGTTCTCCAAAACACCTACATTTATATAAAAGTGAATTTTTAAGAAAAATAATATTTAACCTACTTTTAACTCAACAATAATGGATGTATTTCTATCATAAGCTCTTCATACTCATAACAGAATCATGGCCTAGGTAGAGTATAAAAAATGTTCTTTCCAACCCCATATGTAAATCTAGAGTTAGAGTGCCAAAATTGTTGAATTTCATCCTTTGTGCTATTAATTAGCTTCTTATCGACTCATGGAAGCCTACTGCTAAAAGCCCAAGTATGATTTTCAATAGGACTTTCTAATCATGATCTTATTGATAGTACTTTTGATAATGTTTTACGATTTAGGCTTAATTCAAGACAAGTTTACCTTAATAATTGAGCCTTTTTAATTTTTTAATTTCTTACTAATGATGTTATTACTCTATGAGCAACTCTTTTATCTTTTTCCTTACTATTATTTACAATAGAATTGAATGCATTAAAAAAAACTTTAACAACAATATTATTTCGATCAAACTTTTTGTTTACATGAATCTTTGAAATTTATTTAGTAAAGGTCTCATTTTGTACATCTTTAGTAATTGTATAAAAATTTGGAATTTTTTGGTTAATGTCTTATTGGAAAACCATTCATTGAAAAATTTTGAAGCCCACAACCGAATGTTTTGTGATGACCTCTTGCCTTCAATAATTTCTATTATGCTCATCAATTTCAAACCATTTTGGGGTTCTTGAATGTTTTTAAATTTTAACAAACTCATTACAAAAAGATGGATTTTGAATTTCTTTTTCTTCTTCACAAAGGTTCTCTCTTCTTATGTAATTTGGAGACACATTGAGTTTCATTGGTTCATGTGAGCTATCAATTTAATCATTGTTATCAACAAGTCGATTATTGAGTGCAATTTCAATGTCATAGGGTTCATATCCACATTAGTCAAGAAATTGTTGATGTATTTCTTCTTCTTCTTCTTCTATGATGCTACTCTTATCAATAGGTGTTCCATCAAATTTTACAATATTTTCACATTCATGTTCAACATTTTTATTTTCAATATTATTGTCACTTTCATTTTTTAAACATTTCATTATATTGAACTTAAAATATCCAATTTAAATGTCATTTAAGGGTAAATAAGGACCTTCATCTTCTTTCAATAATTAACATTAGAAATTAATACTTGGTTCATATTGTATACCCACCTCCCAAAGGTCTTGGAATGGATGCATTTATATGGAGAAAGATTTCAAAAGGCTCATAGTACTTGTGGACCCCTCAAAGGCATGATATATAACACATGAACTTTATTTATGAAATTTGGTCTTTTGTTGTTGGCGTCTAGTATGAATGTTATCTATACTTGGTGGAATTCTTAGTTGAGACTCTCAATCTTCCATTGTTGGTTTCTAGTGTGATTATACAATATGCTTGCCAAACTATATTAATTTCGAATGTTAATTATTCAAAGAATGTTTTGTTTCATAAGAAGAGACCTATGTTCACATATTCCAAGGCATGTTATTATCCACAATGCATGACACTTCTTCGTGCATCTCTACCAAGTTCTAAACAGATACAAATTTTCCATTTCGATGGAGGAGATTGATGATTTTGTACTAATGTATTCAACCAATGTGCTTTTTTAACATGTTGTAATTAGACAATTGGTCATTTGTACTAGGACCTCACTGGTCTTTTTGATATTTTCCTAATACAAGATACAGTCACAAGAGATATCACTCCACCTTGAAGAACACACACTTGACAATAATCAATTTGAATCAATAACTTTTCCTTTTGCACTTGGATTGAACTCACATGTATGTGATATGAACTGAATGCTAATGAATGAGTCACAATGAAATAATCGAATGAATATATATACAATATGAAGAGGCGTGTCACTCCAAATCACATCAGGTCGGCCTCAAAAGAATTATATCTTTTACTAATTTTAATAAGTCGGCCACCTCAAAGTCGTGCCTCTTTATTAAATTTGCATCTCTTTATTAAATGCATATTTTATCAAAGGGAATGACTCTTCATTAAGAAACATATAAAAATTAAATAGACAACGGCTATATTTAATTAGTATCTTCATGCGTACTGGGCTGGAAGGTATTCACCTGAAGTTGCCACGATCTTCAACAATAATCTAGGGTTTCATCTTATAAAGCTATAATAATATTATATGCATTTAGAACATCTTAGACACCTCCCTTGAAGCATTCAACAAATGACAAATAACTACCAACACAAAGTGAGATGCCTTATTTCCTAATATGAGGACAAAATAATAAATCATTTGAAATATTAGGATGCAAGGTTGACCCACCTTTCCCAATACTTGGCTAAGTTTATCATCTATTGAGGAGTGGATCCCAACAACAATTGTGTTTAGTGCTTACTACTAATGCAAGGAATTTACCTATTCATTTTTTCTTTAATGTAATATTCCTAATGACTCCTCATCTCAAGTTAAATTGTGGGAATGGATTTTTATGCCCTCCCTATGACTAAATGGCTACAAGGAGGTGAATATGATATGGTGGAAAAAACCAAGATACAAGTTGGTTTAGTTCTCATAAACTCTCTAAAAAATAATTGAATTCCTACATCCTAACTACAAATACCATGAGGGGTTTAGATCCCATTTTAGACAAAAAATGTTCTTATACTCATCATAGCTAGTTCACTTGGACCAACTAAAGAGATGGTGAACTAAGGGAAACTTAATTGTATTGATAGCTTAAAACTTAGTTATTTCTCTTTCCATTGTCCTCTCTCCACAAAACACCCTTATTTAAGTAGATTCTATTAAACCTATCTCACATATCACCTCCCAATTCTTTAAACTTGTCAAACTTCTTATTCCCCATGCCTAATAATCTATCCTTCAAGCTCAACACTTCCCACCTCAATCAAATTGATCACCTTGCTTGCCTAATATCCCTTTGGTTGATGTTCCTAGACCTCATCAAAATGGTAAGTGGATACAATTGTGGAATGATGTGATTAAATCTATTGCACTACCTTACTATGATCTTACAATAAGAATATGGCTAGAAAGAGATCTAGAATGGAAAAAAAATATGGATCCAAATAGAAAAAAAAAACTTGTTTTGGATTTAGCACTTACTAATAACTTTTCTACAATGAGTGGTTGCTTTTGTTGAAATAAAACTTAGAAGATTTGAACTTAATTGTGGTAGAGGATTTCAATTAAGAGATAGGCTACATTGGATGAAAGGATATAAGGGATACAAATTATTTTTTAGCTATCTCGAACATATTTACATTTCGAGAGTGGATAATATCTATCGTTGATCAAGAGAGTAGTTCCATGACAACTCTAATGATATTAAATCCATTTTCCTCCAACATTACAAATAATTTTTAATTGATCTAGTTGAAGGAGATCCACGTCAAGATATAGTGAAAAATTATGGGCATAACAATTATATATTTTTTAACATATATAATATGTATGGTTGGATTAGTAAGATATTTATAACAAGTATGCAATGAAGTCAAACTTTATTAGATTTGATTCTTAATAAATTAGTTTTAATGATTCAATTTATAGCTTTATGTAATCTATAAGTTTAAATAGTTTGATGGTATCTAAACATTATACATATAAAAAATATGATAAATGTCTGATTATTTTTCTTTCCAATCTATAATTTTTTGATGTTCTTGGCTATATAATTGAAGTTAATTTATGTTAACAACTATTAGATTAAATATTTTTATCCCCAATTATTTTCAAATAATTTTATACTAATGTTTGTATTCTTATTCTTTCTTTCATCATTTCATTTAAAATTTGAACCATTTAAGGATGCTATGTTATAGATTATAGTTGTCTTCCAATTCTTTTTAAATTGTTAATGGTATGAAAATATTATTGATGAGTAGATGAATTATTACAAGTTCTATTTTAGATTTGTATTCCCTTTATCTAGATATATTATTTACCAAAGTCTCATTTCTCTTTTAGGTGTACTATATATATATATAACATGGAAAATGCATATCATGTTCCACCTGTGCCAGATTATTTATTTGCAAATAGTAATAATGAAATTAAAAAATTGAGAGACTCATTAGCACAAGGTGCAAACCCCGGGATATATAGTGAACCATGGATGTTAATATTGCATAGTCTAGAAAAACTAAAAGATGAACTTGAGAGGACTAGTGCATATTCCCCAGATAGAGTGACTGCTATTCTTTCCCGCGTGTAGGAAGAAGTACATGGTGACGTTCCCCTTAAACAAATACATGATAGTGTCACCAAAGAAATGATAAAAGCCATTTTTTTCCATTTTATCAAAATGTGTGTAAGGTTAGGGGATACTAGGTCACTAGATGTGTCGATCATGCTATGGTCTCATTGATCTACCCATGATTTCTCGCAATACATGGTCTATACCCAAACAATGATCAAATTCCATTGTATTTTGTTTAGCAGTTGTATGCTGAGGTCCATTTGGGCCTCAGAGTTAACTACCTGGACATTCCACCATATGTTGGTCAAGGGCATGGTAGGATTGCTGATAGGCCCACCTATCGTCTAGCAGATAGACCACCCCCAGTGTTTAGGGTATTGGTTGGTGACAGGTCTCCTGCTCTCACCCCAGATCTAGCCCCCATAGCAAATGAGGTTGTTGTTGCTTCCCAAAAGGAAGCAATTGACACTATAGGTGACATTGCGACTGCCACCAATAGGATATATGATGATCGTGTAGGTCAGTATTTGATGTCCAAACATTCCTGATCCACACCATTTTCAACACAGTGGACCACCATGGATCCTTTTACAGTGGTCAACATCCCTACTCCTACACAACTGGATGCACTTACATGAGATATGGCATGCATGACTCTGCATTGTTTGGCTAAGGACCTATTGGAGGAATATGCCCACATTGCATCAGACAATGGGATCGGTATAGAGCATGTTAGAGAGCATTTGAGATGCAAAGGTCATTCAGTTCCAGGATCCCATCACTCTTAGCCGAGCACTAGTGCACATCAGGATCCACCTACAGTTCATACATCAGTTGCACAGACTATGGATTTTACTAATATGTTGATTGGTTCTAGTTCATCATCATCGACGCCATTTCACCTTCATAGTCCTCTACATTCATCATTTATGGCATGACATGGGATAGATCAAATGGATGCAGAAGTTGATTCGCCGCTTGATCGTTTGGTGGATATGGTGGAGGCGACTATTTTAGAGGACTCAGGTCATCTGATATCAGATGATGTGCATGTATGTGTGTATGTGCATGTTTCAATTCTTTTTTCATTATTTTTTTATTTTATTTTTAACTAGATATTCATGTAAGTTGAAATATATGTGTATATATATGTGACATACCTCATATCACTCCTAGCCTTGGTCCAAATCGTGTGCATGATCGATGTGACTTTGTGGATGAATCTGATGTCAGTGGACATGTGAGTTTTACATTTTTATATAATCACACATGTATATGTACATGCAATATATTTATGTATGCATAGATCTAGATTGATATTTAAAAATACAAGTTCATTTAAAAATAACTTTCATAAAATTTATTTAATATAAATTATATGTATTTAACACATCTTGTACACAATTTTATTTGCAGGGCTTAGCACATCCATCAGAGCAGGACCATTCTCATTCATATGCCCATTCGTCTAGGAGTAGACATTCATATTAGGCCATGCACTCTAGATTTATGATATTTACCACATGTATTTGATTATATGATGACCTTTAATAGTATTTGATATTTGATGATCTCTAACTTACATTTTCTTATATGATATACATACATTTTCCTATTTGTTGATCTTTAGTATTCGACATTTAATGATCTTTAATTTACATTTTGCTTTTATGATATGTACATATATTTTCTTATATGATATATACATACATTTTCCTCTTTGCTTATAATATGTGTTATGTTTATATGTATTGAATCCCTTTACATGTATGTACATGTGTTTGCTTATGGTTAAACATGTTTTACACATAATATGCATTATGCATTTGCTTTAAATATTCAATATACATACATGTTTTCTTATTTTATGATCTCTTACAACACATTTCCTTATATTCAATATACATTTGATCTCTAGTAGAATTTTTGGGAAATCAATGCCACTTTATAATTAAGTTTATTCATGTTGATCACAATAAATATATTTTTTAAAATGACTTAAGCAACATGAACTATTGATTTGAGAACAAGATATAATCTTTTGACAAGT
>VDFB02018296.1:16732577-16767443 GCA_007258455.2 Sequoia sempervirens | reverse complement strand
ATCATGAGAGATGGGTTCTTGTTGAACCACTACTCATGAAACATGGGTCAATGAGTTTGACTCGAAACTACACGGTTGAATCCTGATAGCAATATCATAATTTGACACGCTGTGGAAAATTACCTCCTACTTATCAAAGGTGAATCTGCCAATTTGTATTTTTATATCCTTTTCTTATTTTATATCATATTATGTCCTTATGTTCTTATTTTATAAAGAGACTTCATTTTGAATAGAGACAACCACCCCTTGAAAGCCATCACCTTTAAGAAATAATCGCTGCATATGCACTTATCGCTGTCTTAAAATATGTTTTATTTTAATTCTAATCGTTGATCGCTGCCTTTACCTTAAGGACCAGCGCTGCTGTTTTAGAATATAACCGTTGCTTTTTTTATGCTGCCTGCTCATTTTATAAATGCGTCATATTTTATACTAATATAAATATATTTATTATTATTATTTTTTTATATTAGTTTTTATATATATGCTTTTAATATTTATAATATATTATTATATTATAATGACTATTATTATAATAATATATAAATTATTTATATTTATATTTTAATATTTATATTGTTATTTATTTATTTGCATTCCAACGTTTGGGTGTGTAGTGTTGTAATTTCGGGGGCATGACATTTCATTTCCTCATGTCCTATTTGCCCTATGCTTCCTCACCCTGCTCATCGTTTATGGCTTATGGCTTGGTTATGTGTCAACCTTGATAAGACAGGCTTTGAGAAACTCTATATCCTTTTAAAGCTTTTAAATTTCCAACCTTCTCAACCATGCATATTTTTGTGTTGACATTGATTCATATAGTGGTTTACCTATTGTTATGGGTCAAACAGGAGAAACAAATGAGATGACAAAAATGCCTAATTCAATGGCTTGAAATCAACAGGATAACCTGTTATGTAATCAACAGAAAGGCAAGGACAGAGACAGGAAGTGGGCAAATTGACCCTAGAATAAGTAAAAATAAGGTACAAAAGATGATGAAATTAAGATCGATTGAAAGAGAACTAAAATAAAAATATTCACAATTGAAATTGACAAAAATGTAAGGGCCCGAAGCCAAATCCGAAAAGAAAAAACAGAATAAAAGAGAAACAAGCTGAACAAAATCAAGAGGCAAAATCTCAGATTTTGATTCCACATCAACTAATAAATCAAAGCGGAGGATAATAGTCAACTAACAAGCACAATTGATTAAAAAACCAGCTGACTAACTGCATTTTGAAAGATTACAAGTGCACATGGAAAGCGTTGATCTGGCTAAAATCCTGAGGAAATGTTGCTGGCAAAGTGGTATCCTTGTCCTCTTTAATATCCTGTCAATAAAACAGTAGTTGTAGCAGCACTTGAGGACTACATTGAAATATGGTGAATGGCTGGAAGGTAGAAAACTGTGGTTGAGAATTACACTGGATGAAATGTAGTTGACAGCATAGTTCAAAAATTTGGAATAGCAAAATTTGGGCAGATCTAAAATTTGACTATAATCAAGACTAAATCAATTTTTTTGAACATTTAAAAATACGTAAATTTGAAAAATAATCTTAGAAATATGCATACAATTGAATTTACAAAGGTCATAAGTAGTTCTCCCTTGACTTACAGATAAAAACAAATTCAATTCACATCACAATGTTGTGGTTTTGATATCGATCTTAATATTTTACAAATTTCATCAAAGAACATGGGCCTAAAACAAATATTCCTTTTTTTCTTTTTAAAATTAGACCGGGGTTTTGGTGTGGTAATCCTTAGTGGACTTGAGGGGTAGTGCCCCTCGTGAGGTTCATTGGTAGTGTCCTTGGTGTGTACTGTGTTGCAAGTAGGATAGGGTCAAGAACCTGAACCTATGTTGCCAAGCTCAAATTGTGGCCTTCGAAACCACATAAGCCTTAGTGCATGCTATTTTCAAATGCAGTTGAAAAACTCCCTAAAATTGATCAATCCTTAAATGTGTTTGCAAATGATCATAGATTGATTTATTTTGTTTGGTATGTATTTTTTGTAGACTAAAGACTAAGTGAGTTTTAGGTAATTATGTGCCAAAGATTCCTAGGCAAGTTACTTGCTAGACCTATTTTGCTTGTCACAAGTCAGCAAGTCCTACCTGAGTTTTTGATATGTTGTTGATAAAACTATGGATTTGCGAGGTAGAGGATGGTTGGGGAGGTGAAGTAAATGGAGAGGTTGTTGAGAGGAGAGGGCTAAATGGGTGCAAAGAAGGCCAAAATTGAGCAACTGTAAGTTGGGGCTAACTGCTATAACCAAGATATTGATGGTCTAGCAAAAGTGTTGGGATAAATCTCTTATTTAATGGGATTGGGAATTTTGGCCAGGCATATCAAGATTAGTTGGAAAACCCTAAGAACTACGAGGAGTGTTAGAATATATTGTCATTGATGTCAAAGGTGTTTTGATATAGACCAAAAGACAAATTTATGACTGGTTAAATACGCAGGTCGACCTCCCTCATATTGGCATGTATGCAAGACAAACTTACATTTGTAATTCATGAAGATGCTTATATATATATATATATATATATAGCACCCAAGAAAAAGATTATATCTATTATATATTGAGCAATGATTATGCTTTAAGGAAAAAACAACTATTAAGAAAGGAGCAAGTGCAGTGATCAAGCATAAATTAATGAGCAGGAATTAACGTATAAGACAATTAAAATGGAGACATTGATTCATAAAAGCAATGATTAAGAAGATAAATAATTACAAAGACAACACTAGGTGAATAAGACGAAACATAATAAGACGAAAAAAAAGACAAATCTGTCTTAGGAAAAGGTGCGATTAAGGAGGTAAAGAAAAGGTGCGATTAATAGGAAAAGACAAAAATCACAAGACGAAACAAGGAAAAGACAAAATAATAAAGGTGCAGTAGTTCATATAATGTAGTGATTCGACTCTAGTGAAGAAATTTAATTACATAAAGACAAAGGAGAGCAGCAACCATATTAGAAGTTTAATTAATATAAGAAAGCAGCGATCCATTTCAAGGGGCATGATGGTTATAAGGGATGTATCCCTTCATGTCAAGGCATAAGAATATAAATGTTAAAGAAATTGGAGAGATAAAAAGAGGCAAGAGAGATACGTATGTGAAATAAGAGAAAAATCAAACATACACCAACAGATTTGAAGGAGAGCTTAAATGTGGATAATGTATTATTATTTGTAAGCAAATTTAAAAGAAAGAGTGAGAAATGAATATTTTCTGAGCATAAATAAGAGGGAGAGCAGAAGTATGAAGAGAAAATTTGATTTATATTGAAGATATTTGTGTAAAAAAGGACAAATACATCATATACACCAGGTTTATGAAGATGATTATTTGATCAAATTGTGAAGATTAATAGTAGATTCATGAGAAGATTATGTGCAGACTTATAAGAAGATTGTGATCAGATTTGTTTGGCAAATTTATGATTAGCTTACAACATATTCAAGAAGAGAATTGTAGCAAATTAGGAGGGAGTTATAACAGAATTTTTAAAGAAATCTCGTTGGTTGGTGCCTTGCTAAAGAAGAGTTTGGTGACTCTCACTGAGTTGGTGCTCAGTCTAGGCGATTGGTGTCTCTTGTAGGTTGGTGCCTACAAAAGTTGTAATCAATTATTATTATATAAGTACTTTATTTTGTATTGTGGTTTTCTCTTGTAAGGGTTTCCATGTAAATCTTGGTGTTATTGTGTTAATTGTAAGATTTTGCATGGTTGTTATTGTTGTGGTTAATAAAGTTTGAAAAAGTAAAATTGTATTATACTGATTCACCTCGCCTCTAGTATAATTGTGTGCTCATCAATTGGTATCAGAGTCGGCTCCTTCAAACTTGTCTAACAAACTAGAAGGTAGATTCAAAGAGCACACATGAGTGGACAAGAAGGATTCTCTTCCACTAAGGCTCCATTGTTTGATGGGACAAACTATGCATTTTGGAGTTTGAGAATGAAAACTTATATAAGTGCCTTAGGATTTGATATTTGGCAATTATTGGTAAATGAATATAAACCTCCATCAACTCCTCCAACAGATTCAATACGAAAGAAGGCAAGTGAAAATAATGCTAAAGCCAAGAATGCAATCTTATGTGGATTAATTGAATTAGAACTTGTGAAAGTAATGCATTGCAAATCCGCCAAAGATGTTTGGGACAAGTTGAAGCACACCTATGAGGGAGACAAGAAAGTGAAGGGAGCAAAATTGCAAACTCATAGAAGCAATTTTGAAAGTCTTAGAATGAGAGAAGAGAATGTTGTTGGATTCTTCTTGCGTGTGGAAGAAATCGTTAACACCATCTGAGGCCTTGGAGAGGAAGTAAAGGAATCAATTGTAGTGCAAAAAGGTTTGAGATCCCTCCCATCAAGATTCAATCCCAAAGTATTGACAATAGAAGAAATGAAGGAGGTTGTATTCAAACCATGGACACCCTAACCATGGTTGAACTAGAATAGAAAGGTTGGACACCCTAACCATGGATGAACTACATAGAATTTTAATTGCTTATGAGATAAGAATTGAGAGAGATACACCACTACAAAAGGAGGTTGTATTCAAACATCTAAGAAATCAAAGGAGAAGGAAGTAGAAAACTATAGTGCGATAGATAATGAAGCAAATTTTGTGAGGAAATTAAAGAAAGGGTTAGGAAAATACAAAGGTAAACTACCTTTTAAATGCTTCACTTGTGGTAAAATTGGACATTATGCAAAATCATGTCTTTATTCTTAGATTAGTGATAGTGAAGAAGAGGAGTATAAGCCAAAGAAAGGAGGAAAAGATAATAAGTATCACAAAAACAATAAAAAGGAAAACTTTAGGAAGAGCTTATACTCTTATAGAGATAATGATTCTTCCAGTGACTGAGGTGGAAAGTTGTGAAGACGAAATGCTATTCATGGCCATAGAATTAAAGGATATTGAAGGCATGGACGAAAATCAAAAGGAGATATATCATAATATAGAAGATTTGAAAGAAGAGTTGGAATTTGCTATAAGTGATATTGAGAGGCTGAAAAGGAAAAATCAAAGAAGAAAGGCTAGATTTGAAGAAGAAAAAAAGAAATTCATGGAAATAGAGAAATTAATTTCAGATCCGAAGCTTCAAATTGAGGAAAGTAAAAGGATAAAAGATTTAACTAAAACTCGATTCAAAGAAAAAGAAAAGGAATGTGAAAAGTTGGAATGTGAAATTGGCACATTAAGGAAAGAGCTAGAAAAGACATCAAACAAACTAAATAGAAGCTTGAAGTTTGAGAAAAGTTCAAAAATACTAAATAACATTCTAAATGAACAAAGGTATGAACAAAGGTCACCTCAACTTAAGATAGGTCTCGAATATGAAGGTATTCAATCTACAAAGGACAAGCAAGATAGCAAAAATCCAATCAATGCTAAACCCAAAAGCTATGTTGACGCTATCAAGAGCCCTAGTAAAGGAGAATGTAGTAAAAGAGAAGAAAATCAAGTCATCAAAAGGTAAGCAATGCTTTGACTAAGAAAAGGAACATAGCAAGAAAGCCCATTTTGCAAAGACAACTTCAGCCAAGCAAGTTAGATCACTCTTTCTTTGGTTATTGTTATTCTTGAAAAAAAATTCGGTCACAAAGCTATAAATTATAGAAGCTCTAAATCTAATGGATGGAAGAATATCTCTAGTAGATTTGAAAATAGAAGTTATAATTCATTTGCTCCCCTAAACTTTGTTGTTGAGTGTTTCAAATGTTAGAATTTCGGGCATACATTGAGACATTGTAGAACTATCTTTGCAAAATCTCCCAAAATAAGTTAGGAGGAAAGTCTGCCCAAATCACATGGGGAGAATATGAAAGTTTGGAAGTAGAAAAGGAGAGAAGAGAAGGAAAGATCCATGTTTGTTCAAACAACATTTCATGTGCAAAATGAAAAGGATCAATGGTACATTGATGGTGGATGTTCAAATCGTATGACTGGAGATAAAAGTAAATTCATCCACCTACAAAATGTAGATGGAGGATTGATAAGATTTGGAGATAACACTACAACCAAAATTGCAGGGAGAGGAATTAAGTCTAGACAATGGGAAAACAAAAATAGATAATGTCCTCTACGTCGAAGGCTTGAAGCATAACTTGCTAAGTGTAAGTCAAAAGTGAAATCAAGGTCATACCTTGATCTTTCATGAAGAAGGCTGTGAGATTAAGAAGGATGGAAGATGTGTTGCAAATGCAAATAGAGTTGGAAATAATTTGTATGTTCTAAGTGAAACCAAAGGTCAAAAATGTTTTATAAGTCAGGAAGATGAGAGCTGGTTGTGGCACATAAGAATGGGACATATGAACTTTGACAACTTGGTCAAAATAAGCAAGAAGTAGATAGTAAGAGATATGTCCAAAATTTGCAAGCCAAACAATACTTTTGCAAACAATGTCAATTAGGGAAGCAAGCAAGGGTAACTTTCAAAACAAAAGAGTATTAATCATCTAAATTGTTGGAACTTGTTCACACAGACCTATGTGGACCTACTAGAATGAAAAGTTTGCAAGTTGAGCATTATTTCATGTTTCTTATTGATGATTTTTCTAGGATGACTTGGGTAATATTTCTTAAAGAAAAATTAGAAGCTTTTAAAAAATTCAAAAAGTTTAAGGCTTTAGTTGAAAATGAAACTAGTCTTAGAATAAAATGTTTGAGGTCTGATCGAGGGGGGGAATTCACTTTAAGTGAGTTCATAGAATATTGTGAACATCATGGAATTATAAGGCATTACTCAATTGCTATAACACCACAACAAAATGGGGTTGTGGAAAGAAAAAACAAAACAGTTTAGGAAATGTCAAAAACAATGTTGAATGAGGCTAAACTATCAGATTCATTTTGGAAAGAAGCAATTCTTACATTAGTATACATTTTGAACTGAGGGAAACTTAGAAGGAATATGGATAAAACTCCATACGAATTGTGGAGAGGAAGACCTGCAACAGTCAAACACTTTAAAATGTTTGGAAGCAAGTGTTACATAAGGAGAGATGAAAATTTGGGTAAGTTTGATTCTTGATTTGATGAAGGAATATTTGTGGGTTACTCTTTGTGAATCAAAGCTTACTGTTATAACAAAAGGCTACAAAAGATTGTTGAAAGTATAAATGTAAGAGTTGATGAGGAAATGTACTATAGAATTAAAGCACCTGAGTTAGAATTAGATTATCAAGAAGAAGAATGCTACAAGGAGGAAGAGGAAGAAGTTGTGGAAAACAATGAAGTAAATACTACACAAACTCCAAACAAGATACCCTTCAAGGCACAAAAAACACCATCCAAGTTTGTGTAGAAAAATCACCCTAAAGAGTTGATAATTGATGGTAGAGTTAGATCCACAAGAAGAATGATACATTACCAAGAAGATAGCAATGTTGCACTACTCTCTGGAGTCGAGCCCAAAACCTTCAAGGAAGCAAATGTAGACAAGAGTTGGATTGAGGCAATGGATGAGGAATTAAACCAAATCGAAAAGAACAATACTTGGGAACTTGTCCCAAGACCAAAAGACAAATGCAATTGGTACCAAATAGTTTTTTAGGAACAAACTCAATGAGGATGGAGAAGTGGTAAGAAATAAAGCAAGGCTAGTTTGCAAAGGCTATGCTCAGGTTGAAGGTGTGGACTTCGAAGAGACATTTGCACCGGTTGCTAGGATGGAGGCAATTAGGATGTTCTTGGCTTATGCAAGTCATAAGAACTTTAAAGTATACCAAATGGATGTTAAGTCTGCCTTCCTAAATAGGGACTTAGAGGAAGAGGTCTATATTGAGCAGTCAAAAGGATTTCTACTATCAGAAAACAAGGATTATGTCTACAAGCCCCAAGAGCATGGTATGTTAAGCTTGACAAGTACATTCAATGAGGGTTCAAAAAGCGAGTTGCTGACAACAACTTATACATCAAAACTCTAGGAGATGATCAATTGACAGTAGTTGTGTATGTGGATGACATTATTTTTGGAGGCAAAAATGATAACATGTGTCAAGAATTTGCTATGATGATGTAAGAGGAGTTTGAAATGTCAATGTTGGGCGAACTATCCTTCTTCCTTGGCTTACAAGTTTCACAATCAAATAAAGGAATCTTTATCTCTCAAGACAATTATGTGAAAGAAATATTAAAAATATTCAAGATGGAGGTTTGCAATCCTGCAAGTACCTCCATGGTTACAGGTTGTAAATTGAGCAAGGAGGATGAATCACCAGGAGCAAATCAAACATTCTATAGATCAATGATTGAGAGCTTGTTGTACTTAACTGCCTCAAGACTAGATATTATGCAAGTTATTGGAATGGCGGCAATATTTGAATCTATACCAAAGGAAACACATTTTCAAGCAGTGACGAGAATATTCTAAGTACTTAAAAGGTACTTTGGGATATGACCTATGGTATCCTAATGGAAAGGCCTTTACTCTAGAAGCATACATTGATGCCGGTTGGGTCGGAAGCATGGACGATAGGAAGAGTACAAGTGGAGGAGCCTTCTTCCTTGGTGGAAATTTGGTATCTTGGATGAGTAAAAAGTAAGAACCAGTCTCGGTATCTACTGTAGAGGCCAAATACATAGTAGTAACAACATGTTGCACTCAAGTGTTATGGATGAGACAAACTTTGAAGGATATTAAGGTGGAGTATGATCATCCTATCACCATCTATTGTGATAATACAAGTGCTATTAACATTTTGAAGAATCCAGTGATGCACTCAAGGACAAAACAACAATCAAATATCATTTCTTAAGAGAACAATTGGCTGAAGAACAGGATAGGTTGGAATACATTGCTACCAAGGAGAAAATTGTTGATATATTCACCAAGCCACTACCAAAGGATACATTTGATTATCTAAGGGACAAATTGGGAGTAGTCCCATGCCCATCCAGTTCGTAGATGAGAGCATACATTCAGGGGAAGCTACCCATAGCAGTATCTTGTAGCTCCATGGAACAAAAAGTGCATGCGATTGTTGGAAGACCCTTTGCCATTGATCTCAAAGGGGGAGAGATATAGTAAGGGGGAGCAAAGCAAAAGAAGAGGATTATGATTGTGCTGCCATCAATGACAAAGGGGGAGATTGTTAGAATATATTGTCATTGATGTCAAAGGTGTTTTGATATAGACCAAAAGACAAATTTATGACTGGTTAAATATGAAGGTCGACCTCCCTCTGATTGGCATATATGCAAGACAAACTTACACTTATAATTCATGAAGGTGCTTATATATATATATATATAGTTAAGTGTAAGTTTGTCTTGCATATATGCCAATCTGAGGGAGGTCAACCTTCATTTTATATATATATATATATATATATATATAACCTAAGAAAAAGATTATAACTATTATATATTGAGCAATGATTATGCTTTAAGGAAAAACAACTATTAAGAAAGGAGCAAGTGCAATGATCAAGCATAAATTAATGAGCAAGAATTAACATATAGGGCAACAATTAAAATGGAGACATTGATTCATAAAAGCAATGATTAAGAAGATAAATAATTACAAAGACAATGCTGGGTGAATAGGATGAAACAAAAAAGACAAAAAAAAGGCAAATTTGTCTTAGGAAAAGGTGCGATTAAGGGGGTAAAGAAAAGGTGCGATTCATAGGAAAAGACAAAAGCCACAAAAGACAAAAAAAGGAAAAGAGAAAATAATAAAGGTGCGGCAGTTCATATAATGTAATGATTCTTTTGTTTAAAAAGACTTTCATTATCTTTTGGAGCAATAACTCTATGAAAAAAAAAAATTAAATAAAGACAAAGGAGAGCATCAACCTTATTAGAAGTTTAATTAAATATAAGAAAGCAATGATCCATTTCAAGGGGCATGATGGTTATAAGGGATGTATCCCTTCATGTCAAGGCATAAGAATATAAATGTTAAGGAAATTGAGAGATAAAAAAAGAAAGAGAGATACATATGTGAAATAAGAGAAAAATCAAACATACACCTATAGATTTGAAGGAGAGCTTAAATGTGGATAATGTATTATCATTTGTAAGTAAATTTAAAGAGAGTATGTAATAAATATTCTCTGAGCATAAATAAGAGGGATAGTAGAAGTATGAAGAGAAAATTTGATTTATATTGAAGATATTTGTGTGTAGAAAAAAGGACAAATACATCATATACACCAAGTTCATGAAGACTTGATTATTTAAGCAAGTTGTGAAGATTAATTGCAGATTCATGAGAAGATTATGTGCAAACTTATAAGGAGATTGTGATAAGATTTGTGTGGAAAATTTATGATCAACTTACAACATATTCAAGAAGAGAATTATAGCAAATTAGGAAGGGAGTTATTGCAGAATTTTTAAAAATATCTAGTGGGTTGGTGCCCACAAATCAAATAGAGGTTGGTGCCTCACATTGGTCAAGCTTGGTGCCTTGCTAAAGAATATTTTGGTGACTCACTGAGTTGGTGCTTAGTCTAGGGGATTGGTGTCTCTTGTAGATTGGTGCCTAAAAAATTTGTAATAAGTTATTATTATGTAAGTACATTATTCTGTACTGTGGTTTTCTCCCATAAGAGCTTCCACATAAATCTTGGTGTTCTTGTGTTCTTAATTGTGAGATCTTGCATGGATGTTATTGTTGTGGTTAATTAAGTTTGAAAAATCAAAATTGTATTATACTGATTCATCCCCCCTCTTAGTATAATCGTGTGCTCATCAGGGAGTATAGGTGTTGAAGTGAGTTATGGTAGTAGGTTCTTAAACTTTCTCCAATTTTCTAAGAAAAAACATTTTAGACTTGAGCATGAGGGAGACATATGCATGAACGCTAATGTAACTTTTTAAGGCTTGGAAGAACCAATTGAAAGAAGATTATGAACTAATGGAGAAGGATTATGAACTAGGGAAATGGTCTCCTTTTTTGTCTTTGACAAGGTTGTAGGTATATTATGATGATGATCACAAGATGAGGTTCTTAATCATTGGATGACGTTGTCTATTAAGGAAGTGAGTCCATGGGTCAAATCAATGTTGTCACCATAAAGCTAGAAAAATTTAAAATTTGGGGATCTTGATAAAGTAGGGGATATGAAGAGGAAGGAAATTGGTCAAATAATGAGATTCAATTCTTGAACAATATAACATTGGAGCATGGCTAGTTGACATAAAGGAAAATGACATCAATATTTGCAAGATGGTCTCATTTATTAAGTTTTCATAATTGTGAGTTTAATATGGTTGTAGGAAAAAACCTTTCAAACTTGATCACGAGTTTAGAGGGATGCATACATGAACCCTAATGTAACCTTTTGAGACTTGGAATAAACAATTGAAAAAAAACTTATGAACTAATGGGGAAGGCTAATTAGAAGACTTGGCATGGCTATTGAGGCAATAGTTCCAGTATTAGTCTTTGAGAAGGTTGTAGGTATATTATGATGATGGTCATAAGGTGAGGTTCTTAGTCATTGGATGAGGTTGTTTGTTAAGGAAACAAGTCCATAGGTCAAATCAATTTTTTCATCCTAACACTAGCAAAATTTAAAATCTTGGGATGTTGACAAAACATGGGATATGAAGAAGAGGGGAAATTGGTCAAATAGTGAGATACAATTCTTGAACAATATAATGGAGCATGGCTAGTTGACAAAAAGGAAAATCACATCAATATTTAAAAGAGAGTCTCATTTATTAAGTTTTCATAATTATGATTTTAATATGGTTGTAAGCATGTTCGCAAAGCTTTAAGCATGCACGTTTTTTTAAATGGAGGAATCAAACAACCAATGGGACCCACGAAGCAGAGTCCTAAAACACACACACACACACACCACTATAACCTCCATTTGCATGAGTTGCACTCCACCCATGCGGGGGTAAATCTAGGGGAATCAAATTTGTGACCATCATCTCATGTTTCTAAATTTGCTTGGATTTCTAGTCTACCCCTGAGGGCTTTAATAATGCATGTTCATATAAAATATCATTTCATGAGTCTAGTGAAGCACAATAGTATGTCTATTAATATATGAAGAGTGTGTAAAATGTACATAGAGGCCTTATATATAGGCAAGGTAGAGGAGGTAGGAAGGTAGAACACAATGATTGACCACCCCTTCAAAGATGAAACACTTGTCTTGCTCAAATGACATGTGTGCTAACAAATGGCAAGTATGCATGTACTAGGTGTCTCAAATGATGAGGACACATGTCTCAACCACATGAGGTGAGACAAAAGCATAAAAAAACCTAAGTAAACTTAAGCTAAGTGTGAAAAGGTCAATCCTAGAAAGGTGATATCCTAATTAGATATATAAAGACACTATTTACACTAACAACCCCCCTTAAATGCAGCTTAGGGAGTAATGCATGCAAAGATGATGATGGGTCTCAACTACTAGCCATGTTAGGTACCTATGTACAAATTTATCATAACCAGAGTAAAGGAGAAAACCTAGTGGGAAATAAAATTCCTCCCCAAAAGAGAAATGATACAAATGCAATGAAAATGTACAAGTGAAGAACATAGGAGATAAGAATCATTATGAACTTGCAAGGACTACTTATAACACATTGTACAATAAATGTTCCCCCCATTGGAGAGAAAAGAGAGAAGGTCTATGTGAGCCCCCCCAAAGATTAGAAGGAAATAACTCCATGTGAAGAGATGCTCCTCCCAAAATTGCGATGAGAAGAGAAACCATGTAGCCTTCCCTCAAAATGATGCATGTAGTGTTGGTATATGCTTGACAATGAATGTTGAAGTTGATCCATGATTGTTGAACAACCCTTTCCCCTTGGGAATAAGCAACACCACAAGTGTGTGCAAAATGACTTCTAATTCCTGATAGCAATATGTAGCAAGTAAGATGAATGCTCTAAATTCTACACATGATCTAAAGAAGATGATTCCCATGATATTTTTGAATGATGCTCAATGATCTCCAAGCCAATGCTAGGTTGTGACAAATGTTGATAGGATGAATAAGGTACCATAGATGCTTCAAGTACAAGAACCATAGATGTATGGTGATAACCAAACTAATGAGAATATGATATTGCTATAGATGGTGTCAAAATGGATGATGATTGAGTTGGATTGAACTCATGAATATCTATTAAAATTGTCATTATAGAAGCTGATGTAGGCAAGGCAAGAGCAAGATCCAAAAATGTGTATGGGGTGACAACAATGTTGATGTGATTGTCATCAAACAAAAGATGAATGTCCTCAATTTACTATCATCCAAATATGCAATGTGGGATTCTACAAACAATGATGATATGTCTGGTAGAAATGTATCTCAATGTGGTGGATCTAGAAAAATGATATCAATGCCTTGGTGCAAAAAATCACTAGAAGTCATGGATGTATCAACTATGGATTCATAAGTAGCATTAGGTGATATGGGTTTTTTGATCTTGAACAAATGTTGTAAGAGATGATGTGAGAAACGAGGACATAAAATCACCCCCATGTTGATTAGTCCCATTATATGTGTATTTCATTTTGCAGTTTTTAAACATAATATAATAATGAACAAAATCAATATGAAATGAAAATATACCCCCTTAGAATGAATAGTGTTGAAACATAGCCCACCCCATAACGAAATGTAAGAGAATTAAAACTTGTGTTAAAATTGGATGCCAATGAGGAAATATTAATTGCTCAATAACAATCTATGGCCGACTCAGAATTGAGGTTCATTGGTTGTGTGGGGTTGATAGAGGATGCAATCGGTGAGTATTGATCAAAACCCTAACCAAATATTTGGAATATGGATAATATATATGCTCAATTTTTCACCACAGATTGCTAAAACAAGTATGCCATGAAATAAGTAACTTTGATGCTAATGTGTTGTCGAGCCTATGTTATAGAGAAGCCAAGGGCCTCTTGGCTAGGGATTACTCCAACAATCAGTAATGGTGCCCCATAAAATACATAAAACTCATAAAACTCAATTGAAACCCTCCAAATAGGTTGGATAGGCCAAAATTTCCCACCAAAAGCCAAAATTTTGACCAAAATAGTAGAAGGGTAGAGGGCAAATCAACCCCTTGCAATTTTTTTTCAATTTGTTTTAATTATTCCATATAGTGGGAAATTGTATTTTCCTGTATGGATTTGTACACAATTTGTACCACACAGTAGGGTACAAGAGTGGAAATATATATATATATATTTTAAATTACAGATTTTTGCCAAACGAAAGGCTATTCTTCTTTTCTCGGCCTTTTGAATGCAATGACAATGTCTATTTGGCTCCACAATGCTTCGATGATAGGGCCAAGTGCTAGAGTCACCTTGATATGGGAAGGAGCATGTGTTCATGGCTTTGATACCATGTTGGAAATAGCCCATTGGATGCAACTGGGTGTATAAGAAAAAAAGTTTAGTATGGATGATACATTGAATAGGAATAGGGAAAGATTGGTTGAAAATGTGTATTCCAAGATTGAGGGAAAATATTTTAATGAGATATTTTCTCCTATAGCTAAGTTAAACTTTATTCTAATGGTATTATATGTTGTGGCATGTAATTTTCAAGTAGAATAGATGGATTCCAAAACAACATTCTTGCATAGAGATTTAAAGGAAACATATATGGACTAGTTTGACAAATTTAAGGTTGATGGGAAAGATCTAAGCTATAATTTGAAAATGTTTATATAGTTTGGAACATTCACCACATGTGGTATAAAATTTTTGATGCATATGTGATGGAATTGGGTTTTGCAAGGAGTAAACATATCATTGTCTATACTACAAATAGGTAGGTAATCATACCCATATTTAATAACATAACCTAACATGCAACAAGTACCAAATATATTGTTTCACCTACCAATGCCAATTATTTCAAAATTACACAGTCATAATGACTAAACAAAAGCTTCCACGACTGCATCCATAAGAATGAAAATTGTATTCAAAATAAGGTAGTATTAGGACATGATATTGTTAATTATACTATAATTACATGATATATTGGTCTTTAGTAAAAGTGAGATAGTGATTGGGGAAGCTCAGTTGTTTAAGAAACTTGATATTAAGGATAGTAGGGATGCAAGATATATATTAGGTATTGAAATCACTGAAGACAGGGCTAACATGAAGTTGCAATTGAAGTAGACAAAGTATATATCTACTATTTTGTAGAGGTTTAGTGTGCATGACCTTAATCCTATAATATCCCCTTATTGGTAGGAACTAGATAAAGTTTAGAATAATCTCCTAAGTTTGTGGATGCTTTGGAGGACATGTGAAATGCTTGATATGCAATTGCAATAGGAAGCCTAATGTATGCTATGGTCTATACAAGACTATATATTGTCCAAGTAGTGGAATTTCGTAGTAGATCCATGCCAAAGCTTGTTAGAGAATGCCAAACTCATGTTAAAAGAGTTTTGAGGTACTTGAAAATAACTCCAAATTATTGTTTGTATTATCATGGTACTAATAATTTTGGAAATGTCTTGACTATGTAGAACTTTATAAAATTTGATTAGACTAGAGATCAATAAGTGACTAAGTTTTCATTCTATTTGAAGTAGTGAGCTAGATGAATAAGTGGCAATAAACAATTGTGTTATCCACTACTAAGGTGGAGTTTATGGATATGATACATTCTTTCAAATAAGTAGTGTGGACATTCTTTCAAATAAGTAGTGTGGACATTCTTTCAAATAAGTATTGTGGGTACAAGAACTTCATTCTAGTATTAGTTTTAAGAGTAAGACAATGTTGAACTATGACAATTAGAGTGCAATTTGTCTTAAAAAGAACTCAATTTACCATGATTGGACAAAACATGTAGACGTGAAATATTATTTTTTGAGGGAGATGGTAGGGGAAAAGAAGGTTCATATGATGAAAACTAACCCTAATGTGAATGTATCCAACTCTTTGATAAAACTCGTATGTATAGTGATTTTTTTTCATTCAGGAATGCGACGGGTTTATCTTTTCCCATGCATAGTTTCTTGTTAGTTTATGTTGTAACTCTACTATAGTGAATGCAAAGTGGGATAATGCTAGTACTTTGGTGTGTTATTCACCTATAGAGGGTTAATGAGTAAGACAAGGTTTGGGACTTGTTAGTTCATGTTGATAAGTTTGATTACAAATTGGTAAAATAGTGTTGGAAGCATGTGCAATAGAATGTAGTGGGAGCTAGATTTTTTATTTTGGCATGGAGGTGCCTTGTAGTGCAACATTTCCATGATATAAACTACATGAGATATGGTTAAGAATTCTTATCACATCATGAACAAAGTATGTTGTTGGAGTATGTGCAACAATATAGGTGCACATGAGGCATTACTGAAGTGCATGTGACAAAAATAGAAAACATGCATATGTTTTAGATTACTAAAGGTTATTACAAGTGACATCTTTGTTACTCTAAACCATGGTTTTCTCTTTGTGAAATTACAAGAATACATATTCACTATCATGTTTGTTTTCTCAATAACCAATGCGTAATTCAATGTGGGAGGATCTAAGTAGACAAGTTGATTGTTCACTTGGATAAGTCCTATTGGAATAATATGTGGTAGGTTAATGTCATGGTATGGTTGTGTGATTGTTGGTTTTCATAAGTGGTTAGAGTTTTGGGTTGATTGGGATTCTAGGCTAAGAACTCAAGGGTGCATCTAGTCTAGGGTATAGATGGAATATGTTGATGGAGAGGTTATGTGATAATGTCATGAAACATGTATTTGAGGCGGCACATGTGCTGTAGTCTAAAAATTGAGGTTTAAGGATACATTTAATTAGAATCTATTTCATAGATTCGTGTAAATTTCTACTCTTTTATTTGTGATTTCCCCCCCAAAAAAATATTTGCTAATTAACTTGTAGCAACAACATATTTCTTATTTGGATCTTATAGTCTTAAGTATTTCCAATGATTACTTATTAGTTGCATTGGGATCGAATTCCCAACATAAATAATATCATTTATAGACCAAAAAAGGAACCTAAAAGAGAAGGTTTCCTACATGAAAGTACATGAGAAAAAAGACCCACTATTTTAAAATTTACTATACACATATATATCATTTCCTACTTTAATGAAACAAACATAGATTTGATTGTAAAAAGACAATTTCATTGAATGGAAATAAAATCATTACCTCCCATGTGACAATTTTTAAAACTAAGACTAGGGAATTTGATATAAATTCTTGTTAGAAATACCTTGAGAAACCACTTCGTTCCCTTCCGTTTTATTATTTATAGTGTTTGAAATTTCATTATCCCCTTTAGACAACATTGTTTGGATTATGTTTAGAAGAGAATGCGACTTTATCAATGTTAATTCGAATGGAATATGTTGATATAGTGGAAATATTAATAGAGCTAGTTCATTGCTTTTTACACATCTTATTGTGATGAATCAAATAGCATGAGGGTCAATATGTTGTCCCTTGTTGTACATCTCACTATGCTCTTGTATGCATCATTATAGACAAATTCCTCATCTTCATAATCATTAGAACTAGAATCCTCACTTTCTTCATTGCAACTTGTGTTTGGGAGATCAACAAAATCTCGAATTTTAACTTCAAATGTATCGTATTTATAGATTTGAGAAACAAGAGAAAATAAGTCTCTACTATCTACATTTGAGTAACCAAAAACTATATTTCCTTCTAAATAATTATTTCCATTGATTTAGGTTATAGGAACAACTAGATCCAACTCAAATCCTACAATGACTCATGAGAATTTGATTGCTTCACATCATAATCTATCACAAATGTTCTTTATTCTTCTCCTATTTTCTCTAGCAATTGTATTCTCACCTCTATATTATTTAAAATCCTTTGGGTGTAACTAATATACTAGCACACTAACTTTTGACATTCTCACCATGAATTAGAAATAACCACACCTACACAAATAGCAATGCATGTATACAATTTGCATGTTAGTCTGGTCATGCATGCATTGCCATCCACTAAACATGCATGCATGAGGTCATGGAATTAACATATCATATGTAACCCATAAAAATAGTTACATTAAACACTTTCAATTTTTTTAGTTTGTTTGTGTGAGCTCTTATCTTGTATTAGGATTTGTTGGTTGGCTATACTATTTTTTTATCATTCTTACCAAGCTCCAAAAAAAGTCACCATCATTTTGACAAGTGTTTTACAACTTTAACAATTTAATAAAATAACAATATGTAAAGGCGAAATTAATTTATAGTTAACTTTTACCTTACATTAATATGAGATGGGTTGTAAAATGCTAATTTACTATAAATTGAAATGTAGAATTGACAAATTGAATTCAAAATTATAGATAGTATAAGGAAAGGAATTGGTAACCAAAGATTGAGATCTCTATCTAGGATGTTATTATGATGTATGGATTTTTATGTCATGTGATTTCATCATTCTTATGTTTTGTCATCCCGATCTCTTGTTACCATCCAAAAAATTAAAATTAAATTTTTTCACCATAATTCAAACACACATGCAAAAATGAAATATAAACAACAAAAGTAGCAAACTAGAGGAGACAAAATGATATAAAAATGAAGTTAAACTAACTAGAAAAAATGAAATAATGAAATGATGAGAGGGGAAGAGAATAAAATCTCTGTGTAGTTATAATCTTCCCAAATACCTATAGGTAGAACAAGAAAAATTATTGGGACTATTTGGGATCTTGCTAAGAATGGTCAAGCCCTTAGTTTGATCTTTGAACCTCCATGGGTAGACATATAGAAAATGGAGATTATAATAACGTGTGATCTTACCTTATGTGCATTTAAAACTAAGAATAAAAAATTGAAATAAAGTTATAGGAATCAAATCCTAGGTTTACAAGGATTGAATAACTAGTGTGCAAGATTTGATAAAGGATAGTGATAGTCATCAAGAGATTTTCTAATAGAAATGTAGAAGGAAATGATAAAGAAGAATTGTAGTATTATTGAAACAAGAATGACTAATTATCAAAATAATATTGCCAACATGATGTAGAAGAGATAAATGAACACATGTAGATGTCAATAAAAACCAATAGCATGCAACTTTAACAAGCTTCAACAATTGAGGGTGTAGCCAAGGGAAAAGAAATCAAGATACACATTTCTTGCTGTTAGAGAATAGGGTCGTTAAAAATTGATTTTCAAAAAAAAAAATTTGGAAGTTGAAGGGTCAAATTCAGATGTAGGAGGCACTTTTCAAATAGATACAAATTATAGAAAGTGACAAGAGGTAGCTAGATGGGCAAAAAATATTTATATTTTTGGAAATTCATGGGGCACTAGTGCATTTAATGAAGATTTGTGGATCATGCTTACATCTTAAAGAAATCACACAAAATGTAACATGTGGTCTCATGTTAGTGAAATGAAATAGAATGTGATAAAGAAAACTATAAATTTGATGAAATAAAAAACTAAGTCCGAGGCTAAAATTATCCATAAAACATGCTAGGGGTGTTGTCACTAAAGTAAGCCCAAAACATAATGTGAATTTGTAAGGGTATGAAACTTTTATGTTACATATTGCTTCCACTTTATTGGGTTGATGTCACTAGATGATAAGCTATGCTATGTATTATTGAAATAAAACTTTGAAGCTAAATAATATAATAAAATGATACTAAAAAGGACACATGGTAGTTTTCAATTAATAAATCCATGTCCTCAACTAAGATCTACAAAATAAGCTTGTTAAGCAATGAAAAGCTATAATGTATAAAGATAGAAAAACATAAAAATTGTATCTCAAAAATGCCAAAAGGAAACAAATCTACGTCATAGATGTGTCAGAAACAAAATTATGTCACATTTTGGAAAGAAGAAATAATACTTGTGCAATAGAAAAAAAAAATAGCAAATAATAAAAGAAAAAATCAAATCAACATGAAAGAGATCTAGATGTGAAAGTTGTCTCAATGGTTTGTATCATCCCCAAAATAAAATAAAAACAAAAGATACTACAAATAGAGGTAGACATTTAGCATCATTGAATATAGAAATTATAGGAGGAATGCCAAAAATAGACTAAAACAAATTCTCATCAAAAGTAGGGAGAAATGCATCAACTATGACATAAATAGGGGATATACATGGTATAAGAGAGATGCCATAAGTGATAGTATGCTTGGCCTCATCTACCAATGGAATAGTTCCAACAAAATAAAATGGGCAAAGTGTATCATGAGAAAGAGTAATATCACCTTCATCAAGAAGATCTTGGATTTTGGACTTTAGAGAATGACAACCATTTTTAGAGTGGAAAAAAATTCTATGGTATGCACATGAAAGAGTGGTTGAGAGACCGCATATAGGAGGGTTTTTGAATTGGATGTTTTGAAGGCTTATAGAATTGGATTCTAGGAGAATGGGTAATACTTTCTTAGGAACGTTAGTGAGAGTTGTGTAGGATCTAGGTTTATGTTTTGGATGGATAGGAAAAAGGTTGGATAGATGAAGATGATTCATCAAAGGGATCTATGGGTGGAGGGATAGGAGATAGTTAATGATATTTTAGGTGAGGATGCTCTAGAAGGATTTGAAATTTTTTAAGAGCATGAAGAATTAAGTTAGAAAAGAAAACTACTAAAAAATGATTTTTTTTTTTGATGTGTGGCAATAAGTTCTCTTAGAAAAGAGGTAGAAGAAGGCCATTAGGGGGATAACAACTCCATAAAAAAATCAAGGAAAATAAATGATAAGTGAAGCCCTAAATGCACTTATTAACATCTTGTTTTCAATGTACCAAGTGTGTAAGAGAATCATAGGCTCTATGTTAAACTAAAAATGAGACATGAAAACATGAACATCAAAAAATGAGTGTTTGGAACTCGTAGGTAAGTTTTAGAACTAGTCTAAGGCAATATTTTTTAATGTTCTAGGCAAGAACTTTGTCAAGACATATTCATAACATGCATGAGTCAAGAATACAGTGAAGTGTTTCACATGTTGTATTGGATCACCTTGGCCATTATATTTTTTAAAATAAAAAGTTCCCATAGCATAGGAGAGGGGTGTGCAAGAATCTTAGCAAGATAAATGAGAGCATAACCATGTAGACGTAGAAGAAGAACATAAGGTAGCTCATAATAAAAAGATGATGGCATCTCTAGAAAATAAAAAGATATATAAGTGATAGTAGGAAAAGGTGGATAAATATAATGGAAAGGATCAAGGTCTATAAGAGATGGCTTTTATATAGGAGAGGAAATAGTGGAATCATATGAATGATGCATAATATTTATTTAAGGATGAATTTAAGCTGATATGATGTTAATGAAGTAATAAATGATGATAACATGCTCAAAATTGCTTGCAAGGAGGAGTTCATACTCAAAATAAAGGGTTGCAGGAAAAATAAAAATATTCCATGTTGCTAAGAGAAATGATCAATCAAAGAATGAGCCTCATCATCACTTGATGATGAGTTATCAAAGGAACTAAAATAAAGTGAAGAAGTATTGTTAGCTATAATGAGAGGATCTTGATAGGTGATGATCGAAGAGAAGGATCCCTCAACTTCATTAGGGAGGTACACGAAGTTTGAATATGCAACCAAAGGAGGGAGAGGAATAGGAAGAGACATGGTATGATCATAGACTATGGAAGATGCCATTTTTTTAAAATGAGAAGTGAATTAAAAATAATAGAATGATTACCAACACCGTCTATTTGATACAATGCACTATTTTGATAGTTCATGGAGATAAAGGTGGTGAACTCTTATAATATAGAAGGAAAGAAATGCATAAGGTTTATAAAGATAGAAAAACTAGAGATATAATCAAGGATCACATAAATGGAACATGTATCTATGTTATAGGTGACGGTTATATCATCCAATAGATAGGGATAAGAATAAATGAAACAAGATAATACCTTCTAATCTATGATGTAGGCTAAAAAACCTAAGAGAAAGAGCTATAAAAATCCATGAAAAAATATGGAATATACAAAATTAGTCAAGAAAGGTATAGATGAAGTCATTTGAGTTGAATATAGAGATCATATATTTTTCTTGTTTTATTTTAGGAAGAAAATTGCATGGAAAAAAATATTTTTTAGGTGTTAAAATGTTGGGGTCACCTAAGTGTAATGGAGAAAAGTGAATATTTTTAGTTGTTCTTGTTTTTGAACTTTTCTACATTAAAATTGAATAAGATCATGTCTTGGCTTTCTTTAAATTTTTATGAACTTCAACTCTATTGATGTAAATACAAAGATAACATAAAATCATAACTAGATAATTTTTTCCCTTTTCTATTTAATCTAAGAAGAAAGAAAGAGGGTTGGGTTAAAACTAAAAATTATAGAGAATATACTTGCTAGAATACAAAATAGTATGCATGATTAGAAGCTACATAAGTTAAAGTACTTGGTATCTAAATCTAGATATTTATATTTAGGATGTAGCCACGATGTACTGTAGTCCATGTTACATGCAATCATTCAAAGCTATTGCAAAATGAAAAAGATTTTATGGACATTTATGCTTTTGCACAAAAAGAATAAGGGTAAAAAACAACCTTGTAAGATATACTAGATACTATAAAAGTGATAAAATAAAATTGAATAGATAGAAAAATGAGATGAAAAACATGTAGTGTTGTAAATTGCATACCTTGCAATTTCACCTATGTTTTGTGTCGACTTTGGTATCCTTTCCCTTAGTGTTTTTGTAGGCTCATTTTGGCCCTTGCATAAGCCTTATTCCTTTTCAAATTGCTTAATCCTATTTCCTTGTGATCACCTTTTTGTGTCACCTTTGTATTACCTTCATGCTTTCTTATTTCCCATCATTTTTGAGTGCAAATTGTCTAGAAACTAGCGCTTCACGTTGACACTAGCACTAGCACCCCATGGCAATTTTTGTTTGCTGGTCATTTCTAAGCAAATTTTCACTTGTCACCTTCCCAAGTTAGAGGAAATGGCTTGTGATGATCCCAAATGGCTCATTAGCCTCTTCCTCTTCCCTCCTCTCTTTTTGAATCTAACTTTCATTTTTGGGACACTCTCTTTTGGATTTCACAACACCCTCAAGTTCATACATAGCTTCTTACAATATTCTCTAATAAATATTTTGTTCTCTTGGCTTCCTCAATCCTCTCAGACAATATTGTTCATGTTTTTCATTATTATTACAAGTATTTCATGTTATTGTGCCCTAGTACCTTGGGATTATCACATCCCTTCTATTTCAACTTAATCATTGTTTTTATTCCTAGTTGCACCTAGAATAAGAACACACTATTTTATTTTATCTCTATATCTTGGTTGTAGTGGAGGTAGAAATATTGAAGTAGGGATTTGACTGAGGAAAATCCCCAAACAGTTTCACATTTTTTCTCTTCTTTATGTTTGTACGTATTTTGAGAACTCTCAACGACACATATGTTTACAAGTGCTTTCTTGTTTTTTAAATTTGTTTGTAATATTCATTTAAATCATTTAAGTTATAGTTAATTTATTATTGTATAGTATTTATTGGTGTATTTCTCTTTTGGGTTTTGCAGGTTACCTAAACAAAAAGGTTGGATTTTCATATTTTAAAAATATTTTTCTACACATTTTTAGTATATATGATAGTGTGATGTATAGATGTCCACATGATTCATTTGTGTCCTTGGTAGTCACTTCCAAATTTTAACCCCAAGTTCTTAATCCTCTATATTTTCCATTTTTGTAATTAATTGGTATTTTTTATTTTTTAATTTTTTGATTAATTTTTTGTTTGTTTATTTGCTTCAAGAATTTTGGCTAGTTAATTTTATTTTTGCAATTAGTGAAACTTAATCTCAAAGGAACTTTGTTCTCTTTCGTAAGAGTCAAATTTCCTACATTACAAAGTAGAATAAAACCTTTGTGCGATTGTAGTCTTCCAAAATGCCTATAGTTATGGTTGAGATTGATTGAGAGCTTTCCAATAATAGTCAAGTCCCTAGTTTAGAATCTTGACCTCCATAAGAAGTCATATAAAAAAGAGAGGTTGGAATAACACATTCTCTTATCCAATGTGCATCTACGAGTAAGAACACAAAATATAAATTATAAAACTATGAATATCAAATCGTAAGTCTATACAGATTGATAAACTAGCCTACAGATGAGATTGGATAAAGGGTGGTGATATTCACTGCCTACCGTCCATCTATACCAAGGCCCGTTGTCTATCCATCGTCCAATGCCAACTGGGGTTATGGCCATAATATTCCCAGTTCTCCAGGAGATATGTCATGATGGCCAGTGCCGCCAACCAAAGGCACACCAAACAATAATAGCTTCCTTTGTGTGGCCGCGGGGAGACATGCCCACCACCGATTCCTCGTCTTTTCAATTTCCACCTGAACATCGGGTTGCTGACTCAGCCAGACAGGGTCCAAGTTGATCGCTAGATGTCATCACTTGATGACAACTATAGTCTCTCCACCCCCTGATGTGGAGAGACGCCCGCCCTTCCACCCACATTTCCCATCCTATTTTTATGTGTTATATTTTATGATTTATCTTTCAAAGATATGAATCTTAAGCTAAGGATAGTTGGTTGATTCATTTTTGTAAGGAAGCTAACATAGTGTACCGACTTCCCACACTAATATTGAGAGGAGGATAATGTTAAACTTTATAGATATTTACAATAGTTACAAAAAATAAACAAAAGTAAACATAAATATCATGCATACCACAAAACAATGATTTACATGGGGAAACCATTTTGTGAGAAAAACCCCACACTCCAAAAGTTTCCCAATATATTATTCAAAAATCATGAAGATTACAATATATTTGCAAAGCAAGCAAAACAAGAGTATCGCCAACCAAAGATCTAGAGGAAACACAACATCTATTAGAATATCATAATACATCATAATGAACAAATGTAATACAATTCCCTCATAAAATAGGGCTACCTTCTAGGGCAAGACAAACCATTAAAATATCTTTCATCAAATTTGAGACCTAATGATGAATGGTCCAAATTTACAATAATAAAATATACATAAAATGCATCTTTTGGGGGTGCTTCTCTCAAACCCCCTTTGGGGCACACAAGCCCTAGACCATCCATCTAGGGGATCATCTCTCCTAGACCTCACAAGGGGGGTACCCCTCTTGCAACCACCCACACTCAATATATTAACCTCCTATAATTGCAAGGTTGAGACACCACTTTTCCTAAAAAAATTGAGAAATGTTTGGCATGGTTATCTCCTTTTTTATATGAGATTATTTATGTTATAATCCATTGATGATGAGTTTTAGGAGATGTTATTGGGCTGATTTCTTGATTTGGGAATGAATACTTTGAGTTTGATCCAAAGGAAGTTGGGTACACATGCAAACAACACTCTATGCCACTCTAACATAGGAGAGGGTTGGAAATAATTCTTCAAACCCTTTAACGATTATAAAAGTAGAAGATGCACATTGAAATTTAATATAATTAAAAAGATAAAAAATGTGAATTATAACACATATTTTATGTATGGGAAAACCATTTCGGGAAAAACCCACACTCCAAACATCCAACTCAATTGTATTATTCAGTAAATAAGGATTACAATACAATAACAAATCCTATGCTCTTTAGGAGTTGTCAACATTATATTTAGAATCTAGAATAATTCCAGTAGCATAATGATAGATTAGGAAATAATCAACCTATCATTTAAAATAACACAAGTATATATAGATGCCCAAAAAAGTATCCTCAATCTTATATGAAAATCCAATATTTATAAAATCTGAAAAAATATGAGCTTTAAAGTCAACTTGCTAAACCAAAATAACCTTATCCTCATCTTGGACACCCATATCCAAGAAAAATGTCTTATCCATATATTATCCATATCTTGGGTATCTAAAGTAGATAAAACTGCTAACCAATACACTCAAATCAACATAAGAAGTTTCCAAAATAGTTTTATTACCCATATGGAAACATGTGACATCATTATCCTAAAAATTAGGACCTCATAGAGCGGGCACAAAATTCCTAAAAAATAGGGATCTTGCCATATCTTATCACCTGCTATGCAGGAAGCCATCTCAATAATAGGACCCATAAAGTGAATGGAAACTTATGAAGTTTAATACATTAGGGTAAATTAATATGCACCTAATAACCAATTTCTTAATGCTAGGACTCAAAGGTTGAGACACTTTAATCCCAACATTCTCCCACTTGTCAAAGATTTGTCAAGAGTATACTAAAATGAACTACTCAAGGCCCCAAGGCCCATGGAATTGGAACACCATTTGAATTTCTCTATATTCATTAGCTTTGTTAGTACATCTGAAACATTCACCAAAGTTTCAACTTTCTTCAACTTGACTTTTCCATCACCTACCATATCAAAAATAAAATAAATTTGAACATCAATGTGCTTTGTTATGGCAAGGATAGTAGGATTATTTACTAAGAAAATAGCACTCTGAATGTCACAACAAATAGTAATATATCATACATAAAAATAAATATTAGAACACAACTATTTAAGCCAAACGAATTCCTTACAAGCATGAGTACTTACCATGTACTCTACTTCTATAGTGGAAAAGTGACTACAACCTGTTGCTTTCTCATCCAACTTATAGCACCACCAAAAATTGTCAAAACATATCCACTAGTGGATCTTCTAATCTCAATGTCACCTGCCCAATTTGAATCCATATATCCATGAATATTGACCAAATGTTGAGGTCTAGTAGTATAACCATGAAAAAATAAGGAATACTTAGAAGTACCCCATAAATACCTAAACACTCTCTTCACTTTATCACAATGTACCTATCCATAATTATCCATATACCAATTAAGGAATCCCAATTTCTTGGGCAATGTTTGGCCTCATATAGACCATAACATACATAAGATTTCCAACCACTCACATATGGTAATCCAAACATATCCTCCATCTTAATAGGATATTTTGGACAATCCTCCACATAAAGATTTTTTTCCAATATAAAAAAAAACAACTATCTACAAGTTACCATGTTGAACCTCTTCAACAGTGAGTTCACATACTTGCTTTGACTTAACCAATTATTTTTGATAGCTCTATCTACTTCAATCTCTATCCCTAGAATATACCTCGTTGCACCTAGATCCTTCATTTCAAATTGTGTTGACACATGAGACTTCAAATATGAAATCATACATTTACCATTCCCCAAAAATAACATATCATCTATGTATAATGTAATTATGAGAATGCGACTATTACAAGATTTGAAATACACATAATGATTAGCTTTAGATCTCAAAAATCCAAAAGACAACACATAGGTGTCAAATTTATAGTACCACATTCTATAAGATTGCTTTAAAGCATACATAGACTTTTTCAACTTGAATACCATAGTTTATTTACCTTAACCATAAAATTCTCTAGTTGTGACATACATATTTCTTCCTCCAAGTCACCGTGAAGGAATTCTATCTTCACATCCATCTATTCCACTTCTAGATCATACACTACTACAAGTGATAGCAATAAATGAATGGATGTCGGCTTTGCAATAGGAGAGAAAATATCACCATAGTAAATTATTTTGACTCGAGAATACCCCTTAGCTAGCAACTATGCCTTATGCTTCTCAACACTACCATGCGGTCCAAATTTTCTCTTGAACATTGATTTATATTCAACGTGTTTTCATCCTTCAGGAAAGGGAACTAGATCCCAAGTATCATTTTTCTTTAGTGTAACAATCTCTTCATCCATTTATTTCATCTAATAATTTGTATCATTCATACCCATAGCCTCTCTAATAGTACTAGGCTCATCAGTGTTAGAAATCAAAGAAAAAACACAATTGGAATCTAATAGTGAATAACCAAACCTTTCTAGTTCCTACCTAACACATGTAGACCTGGACTCAATTGCTAAAGTAGAGTTTCTTCTTCTTTAGAATTCTAAGAGCTACTAGAGCTCTCCTCATCATCATGTCTAGTAGGGTTGCATAGTTCACCTCCCATTGGAGTATGTAGTACTTGAACTACCTCCTTATTTCATTTCTCCTCTTTCTCTAGATGCAGATCAACAGTGGAATCTCATGTTTCAACTTCTCATTGATTTAATTTACCATCACTTCAACTTTCAATTATATACCACCTCAAAAGGTTGTCTTAGCATATAGTTTTAACTTCCCTTTTGTATATCTTCAAAAGAATTTAAGTATAAGTTTATTTCATTGGCATGCAATGCCAACTTGTATTTTGTAAGTCTTGCATTTTAGAAATCAATGCTGATCCACATGTTGTAAAGGTTAGGATCCTATACATTTGGTTGATTATTGATTTTCTATTCCTTTGCAAGTTTCCACGTGATACACACAATCTTCAATTTTTAGAAAATAATATAATATAATGGATACTTTGAGAAGGGTGTGAAAATCTAAAACTTTTAAGTTCTAACTAGTTGAATGACTACCATTAAGGATATTTTGAAGGCTTTCAAGGGATTACAAGTAAAAAATTCATAAATCATTAAATTTTGTGAGCACCCAAAAACTGGGGCATTGATTCCTAAAAGGATACATTACTTATAATGATAATTTTTATATTTATAAAATATTTCCATAAATCTACATGAGAACTAGTTTTAAATAATCAAACTAGAAGATTTGAACTAGAAATTGAAAGCGAGTATCAAATTTGGACAAATAAAATGTTAGATTCATGGAGTTGTAGGTAATGTTGGGTTTTTGGTGAAGAACAAAAAATAAAATTAGGGAAATATAAGAAAAAACACCAAATTTTTTAAAATAAAAAAGAGGATAAAATCTTCAAAGATTTGAATTGATTATCCAACTAAGAAATATGAAAAAGAAAAATGGGTAAGCTTGCTAGTTTGCAAGTTTTCCTATTTGGACTTTAAAGAATCATCACAATATGTTACTTGACAGATGAATAGACTCCAAGGAATGTGAAAGGCTTACAACTCAATAAATTAGAGTTAATAAACTTAGAAAAATTAAAATAAAATGACCCCATAGGTTTATCAAATGCCTTGACTTCAATAATTCACTTTTGGGCAAATAGGTAATGATGAAATGAAACATAAAGTAAAAATTAATTATTATATGAAAAGAAAAACTCCTACTAGGGTCCCTAAATTTTTGAATTTTAGGGGCATTTTGTGAAGGATCATAACACACCTAGCCACCAAATTTTCTTTTGAGTCCAAAATCTTCGATCAACATACCTAATAAGAATATAACATCCTTAGAAGATCTAATGATTTCTTTACAACTAAATTAACAAAATAATAAAGAGAGAATCAATAGCTTGAAATCTGCTAAAAGAATAGAAGTTGAAAGTAGGATGACATCCTAAACTAGCTCAAAAATTAGACAAAGAAGTAGCATGAATAGGATTTTTTGTGGCAAAATTTGACAATGATCAAGACATAAATGCTATTTTGTGTGACAAATTTTTTAGTTGGGAAGACAAATTTTTGCTGATGGTCAAACCTTGGCATTCTGATTTTAACCCTGTTTCTGAAACTTTTAACAAATTCCCAATTTGGGTTCGATTACCTAATCTCCCCCTTCATCTTTGGAATGACTCTCTTTTGGAGGAAGTAGGTGATGCTCTTGGAGATTTTCTGATGGTGGATGATGAATCTTCTGACATTCTTCATTCCACCTTTGCTCGCATATTGGTCGATTTAAATGTTTCAAAAGGGTTACTTGCTGAGATCTTACTCAAATCTTCTAAAGGCTCTTGGATCCAATCTTTGGATTATGAAGGAATTCCTTTCCGGTGTAGGAGATGCTTCAAAACCGAACACGTTGCTGCACATTGTGGATTTGAGAAAAATACTAAGACATCAACTTGGTGGAAAGGTGCTTCTCAACAACATTATACTGTTGAGAAGAATGCTGATCATAACAGAAGTTTTTCTGAGGTGGCTGCTTCGGAACCACAAGACCTTGGAACCCCCCTTCCGGTCGTCTCTATTGGTGAGGTTGTTAAGGAAACCCCTATTGAGCCATTGGCTGCCTCTCCGGGTGAAAGCGCCTTAGCTGTTCATCCCGATAGCTTTTTTGATAAGTCTCTATCTTTACAAAGTAGTCATGAGGACAACCCCAAGTGTAAGGTTCCTGGCTTTCATCATCATGAAAATATTAAGAAGGTGTGGCATAGTATGGCTGTGAAGGTGGAAGAAGGATGGATTACTGTCAAGGGTAAAAAAGATAAATCTTCACGGCCTTCTTTCGACATGACTCTTTGCTCCCACAAGAAAAGTGCTAATTGTAAATCTTGATGGGTTTTGTTTGGGTGCTGGCTTTTTTGTTGGCTGCAGGCTGTCCTTTCTGCAGCCTGGCTTTTCTTGTTGTAAAGGGTTACAGATCCCTTCAAAATATGCTTTTCCCTAATATCAAAAACAAATTTTTGGTTCCAAATGTACTAGCACTACCTCTAAAGACCCTTAGAAAAGGAACACTAAAAGAAAATAGAAGTGACACCCTCTTCTTTAACAACACATAAAACACATTTGAAAGGACCCTATAATCCTCTCTTTCTTATGTTGTACCAAGTAAGAAATTGAGGATCGTATCCACAAGAACGAGTATCAACCTCATCTAAATAAGAACATTGTTGCTAAGCCAAAATGGAAGATAGAGTTGCTTGAGGTTTTGTATCCCTCTAAAGGAAAATAACTTAGATCCTTCCAAGAATAAATACTATATTCCCCACCAAGCGAGAGGTTGTAAAGTATAACACTTTAGACCAACCATTATCCAAAAAATTTCTACCCAAAAGGAGTAAATGAGAAAAATGAGCTGACAATTGAGGGATAATAATCCTATAAATCCAACAAAAAATGAGTATTGTTAATAAAATGTACAATCCAAAAAAGGCCATACTTAACAATAAAAGGTCCTTTCTTGAGAGTAATCAAAATTATAGAAACTTTCCTAGTTAAAATCATTTATGAAACCTCAAGAATAACAATATGTTGTAAATATTTGTAGTTTAGAATTTTAGCATGTGGTTGATCTTGCTATGTACATTATCTCCAATAAATTTTTGTAGTCAAGGATTGACTATTCAACTAAGAGTTCCAAACACTAAGACCTCCATTTTATTTTTGTTTACAAACTTAGTCCTAGCTAATAAGATTCTATTTTTGAAATTATGAATTTCTTACCAAATAAATTTCCTAGAAAGAGATTCAAACTCTTTTAAAAGAGCTTGAGGATAAAATAGCACTAGAAATTTACAGATAGGAAGAGTATGCAACATAAATTTTCAAAGCGTAAGATTCCCCATAAAAGAAAACCATAGAAAGGTCTTGTGAAAAACTTGTATTCTAAACCTATTAGGAATATTCATCCATTGAGAACATGGCAATGTAAAAAAATATATGAGCATTTAATTTTATTAACAAATTGACTACCAATTTAAACGGGAGATTCTATGGTCAATAGATGTAGTATAATTTTTTTCACCTAATCAATAACAACTTTGTAACATACTATCCTTTGTTTTTGGATTGGTGTCAAAAATTTGAAATCTTGAAAATAATCGCTTGGATAATCATATCATATAATTTTTGTAAACTATGAGGGATTAATAACTTTAAAGATGACATTTTAAAGACTAAATTTATCAATCAATATCAAAATGGTCAAATGGATGAGCCTTAGAAAAAATGACTAATGATAATCAAATCAATCCTAACAAGGATTATTTACTACCTTTTCCTAGTATTCCCTAAAGTCATATGCATTCAAGGAACTAAGTTTTTACTCAATTAAAAATTCTAAAAAAAAGACATTGTATGCATGCCATGTATTTTCATTACGATTGTTAAAGTTTAAGAGAAGAACCCATACCAAAAAACCAACAATTGCACAATGGGAAGCATTCTTACAACCATAATTCATTCACTTATTGTCACAAATTTCATCTCTATTTTTTGGCTATCATCTAGTAGGTTTGTATACTCTCATACACATTGTCATCTACATGTAGGGTTCTACATTAAGTGTGATAACTGATGCGACAACAATTTACCTCTTTGACTCTTCATCCTCATTATTATTATGACCATAAGTAGTTACAACAATAGTAGCCACCACAAGTGCATGCACAACCCCCACTATTATGGCCATAAGTATCTTTGCATTATGAATAGATTGCTCCTCCTTTCTTGTGGCTTTCATGTCTTTTGACCCTTTCACCCTCTTCCTTTTCTATTATTTTTGACAAATAGAGTTTACAAAACTATTATCCATGACCATGTGGAACAACCCATCAATAAATGAAGCCCCCCTTTGACTATTAACCATGACCATGTGGAATGGCAACGACTATCCAACCTCAGGAATGTACGGGGCATGAATGCGGCATGCCATACCATAACTGCTTTGAAATTGAGGTTTGTACTTTCTTTGTTGGTACATAGGGGAGAGGGCCTAATAGTTGTGCGGGGTCCAATAGTCGTGCACTCAATCGTAAATATAATACCCAATAGTCATTTATATAATGTCCAATAGTTGTGATTTGACTACCCATAATTAAACAAAATGTATGCTTTTGATCTAAAAAGCAACCAATCATGCAATACCAAATCAGCGCTCAACTACTCATGATGTAATGCACGAGAATTGGTATCACTATTTTTTGGGGCCTTTTTGGACACCTTGACAAAGATTCATGCTGCTGTGGCATGATTTTTGATGATGTGGCCCTGAAACCTTAGTTATAAGCAGAGAACTTGCCAAGTAAGTTGCTATAAAAAATTGGGAGTGATTTGAAATTTTGACGTAGGATAATTAGAAGCGCGAAGTTAGGGTGCACGACTACTGGACCCTCTCCCCTAGTATTTTGTGCACTGTACAATTTTTTTATAGATTGTACATGACTTTTACAGTAATTTTTATGGATTATTTTTTTGCTTGTATGCTGACACAGAAGTGTAACTTAATTTTATAATTTTGATTTTTAATTTAATTAGTTTTTAATTATTTACATTGTTATTTTTTTATTATAAAAAAATAATTATTGAAAAATATAATAATTCTTTAATTTAAAATAAAATAAATAATATTTAAAATAATATAATTATTGAATAAATATAAAAGTGTTTTTTTTTATCTATCTATTATTTAAGTGTTTTTTCATTATCTTATTATTTAGTAGTCTTCTTGTTTTTTTTCCTAGTGTCCTTGATTATCTTTATTATAATATAATTTACATCAATTAATTTTTAATATCTGTATCTCTTTATTTTTATTTTTTAATTAATTTTATGATATAATTTTTTCACTATTTGTTATAATGAAGATTTATATTAAATAATATATAAATCAAACACATTTTTATATTATTTATATACTTTATTTTTATCTAGTTATTTTTATTTTTAGTTAATCTTAAGAAGTAATATTTTTTCACTTTTATTTGTTTCAAACCCATATCAATTTTTTCCTTAATTATTTATTTATTATAATGATTATATTATATTAATAATATATAAATAATTTTTTATACTATATTAATATTAATATAAAAATAATATATTAATATTATTTTATGCATAAATAATGAGATTGTTTTATATATTATTTCTAGAATACCTTTTTGCATTTGATATCATTTCAAGATAAATTAATATTTCAAAATTATAATAAATTATGAAAATAGGCTATGGGAAGATAGTCTTAAATAAACCTATTTGCAATTGATAACATTAAAATAAATTAGACTATGGTAGGGGAGAGGGGCCTATAGCGGATCACCCTAACTTCACATTTCTCAAAATCCTACGTGGAATGTTTTATTGGTGCGCTGATGTGACATCACATGATTTGTTAGTTTGTGTACTTTATGGATAAAAAGTTTTTTGCAATTGGATATTAAGGTGCTCCATTATGGGGCCCACTGAGGACTACTTCTATCTCCATTATTGGAACCTTGCTCCACTATGGGCCTCTCTCCCCTAAGTCACAACCTTAAATAATGAGAGAATGGGAAAGTAAATACCTTTTGCAATTGTTAATATTTTAGATAAATTAATATTTCAAAATTATACTAAAAAAAATTAAGATAGATTATGATAGTCTTAAATAATCCTATTTACAATAGATAACATACTATGTATAAAACATGTAATAGAATAAAATAGATTATTGTAAATATATCCATTATATTTACTCATAATTTCACACTTTAATACCAAAATACATTAATCTACAAAATTAAACATAATTTTTAATTATTAATTTATACTAAATTATAAATATATCATTTTATTAATCTAACCTCATTTTCAATAAAAACTTTATACAAAAATTATTTATATATGTATAAAAAATATCAATTTTTAATAATACACATAAACATATTAATAAACACAAAAAATATTAATAAATTTTATTTATTTTTTTAACTAATTAAAAGTTATCTATTAAATCAGAAACCAAAAAGTAAATACAACACAACCATTATTTATTTAATTTAATAATATGTAAATTTTAAAAAATCATAAATTATACTTAAATGCCTTCATAGAGTTTTCCAGCATAAATATTGGCTAAAGAAACACTTCATGAAACCCTTTTTCTTGTGGCATGAAATTAATATAGAAGTCTTAAATACATTTCAATTACACAAAAACATTGAGCATCTGAAACCGCGCCAAGCCATTCTGTGTACACTTGAAAACCGTGATAGTTACGGCTCAACAACTCTACCATTTTTAATGCAATTTATTTAATACTTGATGAAACTGCGCGGTTAATAGCTACAGAACGGAGACTGAGAAAAGAGTAAGGTTAAGGAAATTACCTGACACAGCAACCAAATAG
>VDFB02018296.1:16679857-16732477 GCA_007258455.2 Sequoia sempervirens | reverse complement strand
TTATCTATTCAAGGATGCCCTTAAAACATTATGATATACCTTAGTGTATGTAAAATTATATATAAATCAAACATATATTGTTGAAAAATGAGGTGTTTTCTTAGCTTAATACTCTGTAAAACTTTAATATTGTTGATCTAAGTAAGTTCTTTCTTTGTTACATATATTCTTTGTGGGTGATTATCTTGATTAATCCATTTTACTGTTGTAGAATGTGTGAACCTAGAATCCTAATACCTGCAAAACAACAAGAATAAACAAGTTAAACAAGGGATTGCAAGCTAAAACAAGGATTCCCCATTAAAACCATTTACAACTTCCAAATTAGGGAGAAAACAATGAAGAACAAACTAAAAACAATGAAATGGCTTGAATCCTAATTTAAATGTGCAAACTCATGATCCCATGGGGGAATTGGTTCCAATTTGATGTGAAATTTGGCCCTTTCCCAATTCCTATGATGTAAGCTTTGAAGTGTTGAGGATGATTAATCCACTTTGTTGGTGAAGAATGAGAACTCCAAGCCAAAATCTGCAAAAACCTAGCTATGACTCAATGATAATGGATTAAATTCAAGAGATATTTGAGCATGGTAACTTTTCCTAGATTGTGCATGAACCAAATGAAGGGTGAGCTCTTCATTTATAGAATGATAATATGGATGAATTCCAAAAATGAAGCAATGTGGGACTAACATTCAACCAATGGCAAGGTTCCACTTGTCAACATTTGATAGGATGAAGGTTGAGCACATTTTGATCAATGTGCAAATTTGAAATTTGAATTTGATGAGATGACATGTTTAGGAGAAATGAAAGATGAGTTAAATGCCAAGTGGGAGACATGTAAGAGACAATGTAAGAGCTTTGAATGCCTTGTTGGAAGGACAAGTCTATTTGGGGGGAGATTTCAAACTTGGAGGAATATTCCCTTTTTGATGTCATTTTGAAAGTAAATAGAGAATTATTAAATCAAATAAATGATTTAATTGTGCAAGTTGCAAAATTTAGAGGATTAGAGTGATTAGAATTAGTATTAATCATGATTTTATTAATTTAAATGATGTTAGTTGATTTGACCATTTTGACTTAGATTTTAGGATTTAAATAACTCAAAATGAGAAGAGAATGATTTAGACTTAGTTAAATAAATATTTTTGATTTATTTAACTAAAGGGGGTGATGTTAGATTAAATTAGATAAATGTTTGATTTATTTAATTTAATTTGATGAACTTTAGAGATTTAATCAAATAATATGGATTATTTAATTAAATCAAAGATAGGAAGATGAAGTGACCTAGCTAATTACACAGAGATGATGATTTAATTAAATCGAGGGAGTTATTTAATTAAAAGGATAATTATGATGAATTTAATCAAATAAGGCTATCTGATTAAATAGTTAGATAGAGGGATAATTCAGGATGAAGCGATGTTAGTAGATCAGGATCGAGTGTGCGATATCAATCTGTATATTTTCGATGTCTACATAATGAAGAGAGAAGTTGATAGAAGAACTAGGCAGGATATTAGAAAGATTACACAAGATGTACCATGGAGAAACCCTTTCGGGAAAAAACTTCACCAAGAATTATACTATTATTCAATCTCTGAATTACAATAGCTCCAATTCTTGCTTGAGAATGCTTCTTCTGTCTTTACCAATCTTCTTCACACCTACAAATAAAAACTCTCCCTCAACTCTATTCAACTTGCTTGAGATATATAGGCTTTAATCATCTTTATAAACTCAACATGAGTTACAATTACAATACACAAGCCCTATCCCTAAAAGGTACGCCATATCTCATGCAAATAGATTTATCTTGTGAATAACAATGCTAAAACATGTGCTTCATCCATTTGGGCGTCCCAAATTGAAGCTACAACTCATCCTTCACTTTGGTGATAATTCCAAAGCTCTTCCTCAAAGTTGGTGCCCTTAATTAATCTACCTTCAGAAATATCTTATCATGCATGAGAGGTAAATCCAATAAAGCATCTTGGGCGCCCAAGTTGGCTCCAAGTGATTTATAGTTAACTGAAACATTTACTCAACACCATCCATGCAAGAATGGTCATCCCCTATTACCTGGAGGTAGTCCCTATTATCTGTCATACAACTCAATGTTATTAGCCATGCATTCCAAGTTAACTGAAGCTAACTACATGCAACTCAAAATAACCAACATGCATGCAACATGCACTTGCATGCAACTGAAGATAACTAAACCATAATTGAACTGAACTGAACTGAACTTCAAACATGCTAACATCAAATCCTAACTCCTAGGATCTTTACATGCATTCAGAAGTGTTATCTCTTACTCCAAATAGTTAACTGAACTCAAGGTGAGTGTCACCTTACCATGTGTGCACCCACATGCTCCTATTATTTAGGAATAACTACAAATGTCAATTTCATGATTTATTTCATCTAAATAATTAATCTTATCCTAATCTTAGTGTTGTTGAACACATTCCAAGAACTTAGGAGATACATGAAATAATTAATGTTTAGGATTTACAATTAAATGGAATCCTATTTCCAACATATATATCATTATAATTCTATATAAATTTTGATAGTCTATCCAAAATATCTCCTTTTATTTGATACAATCTTCTTAAAATTTCAATTGTATTCTACGGCAAAAATCTCTAAATATGGTCATACGGCCATCAAATTTAAGCCCTGCCTCCTACCCCCACTCTCCCTTTCTCTCTCACTCCCTCCATATCTCTCTCTCAAGTCATAATTTAAAAAGAATATAATTTATATTAATATTAAAATTAATTTTTAATAGAGGGGGTTCGACCGAACATCTTTAGAATGTTCAACTGAACCCAATTTAAATCTTATTTTTTATTGTATGTTGAATGGGTTCGATCGAACCCCTATTCGACTAAACATTTTTTTTTGTTCGACCAACCCACTTATTTTCACCCACATCCTCTCAGGCACCAAAATTGCTCAGAATTTTGCACTTTGAAGCTTGATTTGAGAATGAAAATGGAGGAGATCTCAAAAACCCAACTGGTATCAAGTTTCCTTCAAAACGAGCTATCCAACAAATATAATTTTAATATGTTTTGATTATATTATCTATTTGTTTTTTAAGTTTTGTTAAATATAGGTTTTTCACCAAAAACAAAACTCTTTGTTCTACACATGTGGAAAAATAGAAGATTATCAAAAAAAAAAATTAAAAATAATGAGTGCACCAAATATTGGAGTCCTTCGTCCAAAAGAAAAAACAATTCGATACATACAATAAAAGTTACAAGTTATACAATCGCGCTATGTCTGAAGTGTAATTGGTTTGACTTTGAAACTTGATTAAAGAAAAAATATTCAATAAAAAACTAACCAAGTGGAAGCAATAGATATCGGAGTTACAAATCTAAATTCAAATGAATTGGAATTTTTTATCTTTCAAGGAAAAAAAAGCTGATGATTATACCATGTGCATCACTTTTAAAAATGCTTGCTTCTTGAAAAATCAATTTTTGTGGGAGATGGAAAAGAAGGCAATCTAATTCCAAAAATTTTGAAAAACATATTTTTTATAATCTACATCCAAAATGTGACAAGACTCTAGTTTGCATCATCTTCAAATTCCTCACGGTTTAACCGCTATAGGTGCCTGAATGTGAAGATTTAGTTAAAAAAAAAAATCAGTGTCCAATTTGGTCAAAAATTGTAAACCACTATTGTGGGATCACCTAAGGTTGACTATCAAATTTAGGCCCTAATATTATGACTATCAAATGTAGGCCCTAAAATAAATAAAAAGGTGTGTTATTTCAATGGATATGAATAGATACTTTGGTTTTTGTTGGGTATTATTGGTTTTTTATTATCTACAATCTTCTACAGTGTTGCAATAATTTTTGGATGTAGTAATCAAATTGGCCAATTAATACTTTACTTCTATTGCATTGCTAGGTAACCTTATTTCATTGCCAGGTAACCTTATTGAAATCACAAGATTAGTGTGCATCTATAGTAGGTAAATTACTCTTTTAGCATTGATGTTTGTATTTGGTATTGTGTTGTGGGTTCAATATGTGTGTATTAGGTTTTGTGTTTGATATTGACATACTAGTAGCTACAACTATCAATATATTGGATTCATTTTTGGGTTCCATAAATGGAAAATAAGATGTATGAACATGATCATGGAAAAAAAACATATCATGGGGTAGTAAATAGAAGGATAAAAATAAGTACAAAGATCTTAGTGGAATGTGAGAGATCAAAATATCAATACTAACATGACTAATTCATATGTATGACCTATAATATGATAATTATTTATACAAACCCAAAATTCATTAAAATTAAAACCCTAAATTTTATTTATATAAAATTTATTTTTAAAATTCATTACATATTAAACACAAACCCTAAACCCTACAAATTGAGAAAAATATATTCAAAATTTGATGAAACATATTTGGAGATGATGGAAGTGGCACTATGGAGGGAGGAAGTAAAAATATGTGGTGGATGGGGCTCATAAAATTGGGTACTCATTTTCATGCACCATCCAAAACGCATTGTTGCCATGTGGATAGGAAAAAAGAGCACATAGAGCTTTTAAAAATAAATACTTGTAGGTTTACAAAATCTATACCCATTATGAAACATTTACACATTATAATAGGTACCCATTTAGGCACATGACCCCAAAGCACAGTGGGTACCCATTCATGAAAGATATGTGTTTAGGCTTGGGGACTCATTCCTAAATGTGTACCACTTTTTTATGAAATGAGTACTTGTTCTTGTCAAGTTTTTTTTCAAGCCTAACACTTCCACTAAAAGTGGACCCATTAGCTTGCACTTAACTTAAAGGTGGTAATATATGTATCCAATCTAACACCTCTCCAATGGTGCTCTTAATCCATATCATCATGTCTTCCCTAATTCTAGTCAACATTGACCATTTTTGAACTACTACAATCTTGTTTTCTATGAAAAGTTCCAAGGGGTTAAAAATGGTTTTTTATGATTCATTTTAGATTGGTCAGTGATTATTCCAACAAGACTTAGTTTGTGTTGGAAGTTTAGTTGCAAGAAGGAAATGGCTTCTATTGAAGTGTTATAAGAGAATATTGAAAGTTTCATGTCTCTAATACTATAGGTATATTTTTAGGGGAATTTTTTAATGTAACAGAGATTTCCTCTTAGCACAATTATTGTTATGAGAGTAAATGTGATTTGATATATGTGTCAACATTTTTTAAAACTATTACAATCTTTGTAATAATCATTGTGTATTTACAAATGGATTTCTACAACATAGTAATGGATTACTAAGTATGTTTTTTCTATGATACTCAAACCTTGATTATATTTTCATGCTTTGATCAATTATTTTGTGCTTAACTTCTTTGAAATTCCTCCTTGTAAACTATAACTCTGTCTATTGAAAGGAATTGATATGGGAATGTATTGAATCAATGAAATGATTAAAAAGAATAAATAATTACACTAGGAATTCTAGTCTAGTCACAACTCTCAAGTATCCCATGGTTCTACAATAAACAAGGTACAAACTCATATAAATTATGCTTGTCACTTTACCTTGTGGTCTATGTAGATTGCCTCCACCTTGCACTCATTGTAGTAGTGATGAAATTAGCTATACAAAGGCATTATGATAGCTAGTTTTTCTTGGCTCGGTGACAATCTTTGGAGTCAAGTCAATAGGTTGGGTTTATCTATCACCATTTTTGTTGTCCATTTTGTTTATAAAATCTCTAGGAACACCCTCTCGAGTCTAAGTTGATCTCAAAGAGTAGGAGAGAAAACCCACTCTTGTAAATTTGGCCTTCAACCCTACATGGTTTGTGGATGAGCAAGTTTTACTTTCATGATGACAACCCTGGCCTTGAAAGTGAAAACATGTTCTAGGAAGTGGAGTAGTGGTTTTGGGACCCAACACACTCTTGGCTACGTTTCTACCAAATAGTTTTTAAAAATACTCAATATAACATAAAATAGGGGGCAAACACTAAACACTATGTTATATTTCATCTCCTTAACCTTATCCATTTTTAAACATATTTAGTAGTTTAAAAATTATATTTAGAGTAGTACAATTCTTATTCTTATTATGTCTTTAAATTTTGAGTGTACGCATCTTGAATTTCTCATCGAAGTTTAGGTTTAGTTGATTCCAAGAAATAATTGATCACTTTTAATCCCCTTTTGGTCCCCCACTTTTCAAGAACTTACCCTACCCATTCTCAGGTTAGAAGATAACACTTTGTCTAGCTAAGTTATCCAAGCATGATGTTAAGGTTTATTTTTATATTCTATTGTTAAAGTTAAACTTTTGAGCATGATGTGTTAGCTTAACCTTTTCTCTCTTCTCTTCTACATAGAGGAGCCTCTATGTATATTTTTAAAGGACATATATCTATGTAATGGTTAATTGATCAATGAACTTAATAGTAAGCAATATATTATCTTAAATATTCTTAGTCTTATCTTTGTTCATAATTAGCTATTATGTTGACATTTTTTTGTTGATTATTGTGTCATGAGCCTTTGCTATTCTTAAATTGATTTTTGTAATCTCTCTCCCTTAAATCACCCCTACACACCAACTTCAGGCTTAGCTTAAAGCATAGATATGGATCTAGCTCTCGAATCCTAGAGATTGTCTTATAGGGTCCACTCATATTATTTTTATATTGATAAAAATGGGATTAAATTACATAGTAGCAACCAAGATGTAAGAGTAACTAGTCTCATGAGATATGAAATAGAAAAAAATCAAAATGAAAGAGAACCAATTGGTCATAACACAACCAACAAACACACAGCATAAGAATAAGTGTAGGACACAAAAGCTACCCACTACCAACCAAAATTTACAAGTTTCCAGTTACCTACCACTCCTTAGATAAGAAATAGACCTTGTCTTGAAAAGTGACCTCCTCGAGTTCTCCAATTTGGGTTCTTGGGACTTGAACATTTGTCATTTTTTTGACTCTAGTTCTTTTGGTGGGGCCCTCATGAGAAGTATCTCCTTTTATTTAAATGTGAACTTTATCCTGTAGTACACAAATATAGGTGGCAATGTTTTTAATTGTCCACCTGTATTGTTTCTTCTGTTCCTTTCTATATTCTTAGTCCTACATGGTGCATTGACTCTTGAAAAGAGATTTTAAATCAAGCCAATAAGTGTATTGCACATGGAGATGTGTGCCACTCATTCTTCTGCGTATTGTATTATCTTATTCATTTTTATCTTCTTATACTTATATCTTCCCAAGGTCTCTCTAGAAATGGTAAAAATTGATACAAACCAATATTTTGACTTCCCCCTTTATAACTTGATAAGTCTCGCAACCTTGAATAAATTTTCTCATTTCCTTTATATTTATGACCAAAAATAGTTGCCACTCACTAATTCCATAGACTTATCTACTCTAAAATGACATGCTAATATATAATTATGCTTCTCCTTGATCAATTCTCCCTCATTGAGCTTCTAAGAATTCACAAATAATTACCCTTAAAGAACATCTCATTTTTAATGAAATAATCAAGTCACTTCTATCTATATTTATTAGTTCATTACATTCTTTCCACGCTTCCATGTATTTAGAACTAGCTTCATACAAATGTTTCAACTCTTCAAATCCAACTACCTCTATTATCATCTCTATCAACAAATTTTATCTCTTACTTATTACATCAACTACCTTATTTGAATTTCCACTTCTATGTTGTAGTGCAAAAGTATAACAATGCCTATCATGCATTTGCTATGTACTATTGTTATGGTGATGTTCTATTTTTAACAACATGTTGATTGTCTTTTATTGAGTTTTGTCCATGGTAATTTTTTGGGTAGTATAACAATTAAAAAAATGCACTCATTTCATTTCGTATGTAACCCTCTAGATGGGTTGAGTGGATGAATAAGGGAAAGAGTAATCAAATTATCATTCAATAGGGTTTGGAGCACATAATCTAGAGTTTCTCTCAATTTTGTAAATATCCTAGTTGTTTGATGCTTAAAAGAAACAACATTAGAAGTAGTATGCATATGATTAGTGTTAGTTTAGATTCTTTCTTATGATTACCCTTTTCAACTTGGAATTGTAAGAAGGTATAGAATATATATGTGAGGACCCATATTTCAAACTGTTAGAAATAAGTAATTTGAGTTTGACATCTTTGACATGAGCACAAAAATCCATGAAAGAAGCATATTTGTACAAAAAAGTACTATTACATATAGTGGATAGTAAACCCTTATAAAAAAGTCCCTTGCAACTTGTAATTAGGAAGTTGATGTTTCATTTTAGCACAAAGTAATTTAAATTAAAAATACATAATCTTTTGGAAATGGCCAAGCAATGTTGTAGCTAATTGATCAAAATAATGAATGGAGCCAAGAGGCAATGAGTAGAACCACTAAATAACATGGACATGAAGAGTGAGAAAATAACATAGCCAAAACTAACTTCTACACTAGTGTGCATCTAGAGTAGAGGTGGGGATGGTGATAGTAGTAGTAGCATGGGTAACAATGGAAGGACCATGAAGACAATGAGAAAAAAGAGGCGATGATACAACATAGATGAATGATAAGCAACAATTTAAGGTTAGGAAGGTGAAACACTGACACAATTAGAGGAGGGGATAAGACTAGTAGAACACTAGTAGGAACACAAGAAGGAATGGAACTAGTGGGATTAGAGATAAGTGGTTCACTTATAGACAAAGAGGTGGAAATGGTACTAGAGGAACATAAGAGGTGGGGGTCACACTAGAAGTGACGACAAGAGATGTAGGCATTATGAGAGGATCTGCCTCAAGATGAGAAGATGAAGGGAAAATGAAAGATCAAGATTGAGTGGGTTACAAAGAGAAAATGCACCTTGCAAAAATGAAGAGGTAATCATAGTACCAATGCCAGGAAGAATCCATGTATGTAAAGGAACTTTGAGCAACCAATTATAAACAGATGTAGATAATTATAGTGAAGAAGTGACATTAACAAGCTCTTTAACAAATAATTGTCTAGTAAAAAAAGATTTTACTTATCCACATGTATATCATGGTTATAGTTAGATAACTCATTTATAATTAACCTTAATAAACCTTAATGAAAATATCTTTATTGACAAATGAAAAAATATTTAAAAATTTATAGACTTTTTTTAAAAATAAATTAATATTTTAATTATATTTTTAAATAAACAAAATTTAAAATAAAATAAATAAAATGAACATAAATCTTTCAATTTAAAAAATTTAAAATAAAAGTACTAAAATAAATATATTTAAATAAAATAAAAAAAATCAAACTAAATATGTTTAAAAACGAATGCAATATAACTCTTCTATTCTCTTTTAAGAGACTGGAATGGCGTTCAATACAAATGGAATCACGCACTAGGCTATTTCCTTCGTACGGAGGCAGATTCTCGATCGATTTACTTTTCGCCGTCATATTTTTGAACGTGAATTGGCGGGGGAAAGGATGAAGGGCTCGATGCATTGCTGATGAATGTAAAACGCGTTTGCCTTAAGACTTAACCGTGACAGTTATAACATGACGCGAGAAAACAGAAATGGTAACAGAAACGGATGTTTGACCGGAGCTTAGAGTGTGCTCTATAAGCCCGGCCGCCCCACTCCAGGTGTCTTCTACAACACGCCAAGCCCGGTCATTTGACAGGAGAAAGTTTTAGAAATTGATTAGTCCTGAGAGCCCACGACTCATAATATTCCAAGTGTGAACAGTTGTAGACTAGGGATGCGTGGGTCACCTGTTTGACGGCTTTAGACTCAGAGACAATGGAGCGAAGAATTTGATTTGAATGATACCTACCAGTGAATGGGAGGCCCGGTGTTAAATTAAGTGTGAGGATAGGATGGTACAGGCGCTCCAACTCGGAAATATGTATGGAGCGCAAAGCCTTCGTTTATCTTTCTCTTTTCAATACTTGTTTTCCTTTTGACCTACCTCTTTTCATTAAATATGTGCCCTCTATCTCTCCTTTATGTTTACTCTCTACACCACTTCTGACCCCTCTTTAATAATTTACGTTCAATAAAGCAATAACTCTAGTGAAGAGACTTTTGTTCATTGTTTCGGCGTTCCTTCCTTTTCATCTTGTACAAATGCCAGGAGAGGAGCTTTAGCGAATACAAACTTCGTTCATTGTTTCTGCGTTCCTTCCTTTTCATCTTGTACAAATGCCACGAGAGGAGCTTTTGCATTCACAACTTCGTTCATTGTTTCTGCGTTCCTTCCTTTTCATCTTGTACAAATGCCAGGAGAGGAGCTTTTGCATTCACAACTTCATTCATTGTTTCTGCGTTCCTTTTCATCTTGTACAAATGCCAGGAGAGTAGCTTTTGCATTCACAACTTCGTTCATTGTTTCTGCGTTCCTTCCTTTATCTTGTACAAACGCCAGGGGAGGAGCTTTTGCATTCACAACAGCTTGCATTTGCAACAGTTGCATTGCCTTCCTTTGCATTTAAGTTTGTAAATGAAAATCATGCCTCTCTCAATTCTCTTCCCCATTCTTATTATTACATGCATTGCTACCTTGTTAGTAAATGTCTCTGGTTATCGGTATACTTCGTATCAGAGTTGTTCTTCTCCTACTACTTGCAGCAATTCCCTCATCAAATACCCCTTTAACGCTTGCGGCTATTCTAGAGTTGACTGCACAACAAATCATACCATTATAAATGATTTTGTTAATTGGTATGGGTTCTGTAGGTCGTATAGGATAGTGGGAGAGATCACAGAATCATCTTATACAAACAGAACCATTCGTCTTGCCTGTGATGAAAACCATTTCAATGTTTGCTCTGACACATTGGGATATGTCGGGTGGGATAATAATCAAATATATGGTATTCAATTTTATCTTCCTGATGAATACAAATGGGGAACGGTTCTTATTTGTAATAGCACACCTCAGGACAAGATCAATCTCCAAGGTATCAAGTGTTTGGATTGCAGAAGCAGACAGGAAACATGCTACTTCCTTTCTTCTCAATTATCCGCACAAGATGAAAGTTGCGGAATCCAATACGGCGTCGTCATTCCGAGCAACAAAAACAACATTACTGATGAAAAGAATCTCAGGGAGCTCCTCCGCACGGGATTTGAAATCAAATGGAATATCAACAATGACTGCACTTCATGTGAAGGCTCGGGAGGGATATGTTACACACCAGATTCTTTCTTTTACGCGTGCATTTGTCCTGACGGTCCCCACGAATACAACTGCTATGATGGTATTTTTTCTATATCTAAATTTAATAATCAGACATATTATGAAGGTTTATCAAATTGTATAACCGGAGAAAATAAATTGAAAGCTCGTTGAAAACTTTCAAAACAGCTTAGGGCTCTGTGTTTGTAAGCGAAATCACAAATTGAGAAATAGTTTTCGTTTGAGTTTTATTAAATTATTTTCCTTTCTGTTGAAGGAAAACTTCTCAATCAGAAGAAATGGTGGATGACCTCGAGATTTAAAGCGGGTAAATTACTTCAGTCTGTGAATTTTTTCCTTTAATTTCCTTTTTAAATTAATTCTCTCTTTTATATTTTCCTCCGAATAGGTAATGGCCCGTGACCTTTCACTAGATAACAGCATTACATTTCGCTACGAATTTTATTGCAGTTATAGGCGTTTTATCTGGGGCCTTGCTTACCTCAATCATCATTTTTATTTGCCGAAGAATCTATCGAAAGAAACGGGAACAGCGAGAGGAGGAGCAGGACATTAGAGGGTATATGGATCCCTTTGACTCCACACCTCCCTCAGTCCAGAACTTTCTACACGCAGGAACTCCTACCAGATATTCTTATGGTCAGCTTAAAAAATACACAAGCAATTTTGCAATGAGACTTGGCCAAGGAGGTTTCGGTACAGTTTTCAAAGGTGAGCTTCCAAATGGATGTATGGTAGCCGTTAAAATTCTTGACAAATCGAAAAATAGTCGAATCCAATTCATGAATGAAGTGGCTACCATTGGAAGGATCCACCACTTGCATTTGGTGCGACTTCTCGGATATTGCTTCGAGGGGTCTAAAAGAGCTTTGATTTACGAGTACATGGTGAATGGTTCTCTTGAAAAATATATCCATGGAGATGATCAAAATGTATTGAATTGGAAGCAATTGTATTCAATTGCAATGGGTACAGCTCGTGGGATTGCATATCTACATGATGAGTGCAGAAGCAGGATATTGCATTGTGACATAAAACCCCATAATGTGCTGTTGGATATCAATTTCTCCCCAAAAGTTGCAGATTTTGGTTTGGCAAAATTAATAGATAGAGAAGAAAGCCATGTCTCTCTAACAGGTGCTAGAGGAACCCCTGGTTATGTGGCTCCAGAGGTGTGGTCTAAAAGCAATGGACCGGTGACCGACAGATCTGATGTGTACAGTTATGGTATGTTGGTGATGGAAATGGTAGGAGGAAGAAAGAATTTTGACATGAAAGCATCCAGATCTAGCAAATTTTACTATCCAGAGTGGGCATTCAAACAAGTGGAAATGGGGGAATTTCGAAAGCTGAGAGGAGAAAATATAGCGGATGATGAAGATGAAGTTATAGCCAAGAAGTTGAGCATGTTGGGACTGTGGTGCATTCAATACAACCCTTTTCAACGGCCTTCTATGAGTAGAGTTATTCAAATGTTGGAAGGAGCTGTTGATATCGCAATTCCTCCTCAGCCCTTTCCTATCGATACATCAGTCCAAACGGGAGTCTCTACTGAATCATCATCTAGCATGTGATGTGTGTGCTCCCATGGTCTCATTCATGGCATCTCATTTATGTCGCATTGCAAATGTTAATGGCTCGATGAATGTTGATCTCAATTGTTAGCATTGGTGGCCAATCAGCTTGTTATTTAATTTATATATGCAACATAATCTATTGGTCAATGTTGCTAGGTACTTTCTTGTTTTGTAATGGTGAACCTCAAATTGTCTAGAAATATATATAAACATGATTCCCTTCTTTCAGTTGCAAAGAGCATAACTTTTCCTTTAAATTGATTAGAAAGCCCCTTTTAAGGGTAATCACATATGGTTTGTTGTAGTGATTTCTCGTGCATATAGATATATTTACATGATTCATTTACATTGACAAATAATTACATATTTAAAAGCATTAACGAACTCGTTATAGGATTGTAAAATCCTTTGTTTTTAGAAGAATGCCCCTTTAATCGCTTACCCGCATTTGCGGAGAAGATCATTTAATTATCTCGAATAACATGCATCATCTTATAATTAATGATGAAAAATTACTCTAATTTTGTAATTAAGCTAAACTTCTCACATGGGTTCATATTGCCAATTGGCATGATTTGTGTACTAAGCAATCTTTTCACCTCATCTCGCCTATTCACATGTTAGCTTTTTCTTCAATAGTGATGTGTAATTGGTGTCTCCACTTAATTCATCTCAACTTTCCTCTATCTAAAGTGCCTATTATGATGGGTGGTGGCCCCGTTAAGGAAGAGCCTGCTTCCTATGAGATTTAGAAGAAGGATAAGGATTTATGGGCAATCCTTCAAAGGGGTAAGTTGGCTAATTATATCGAGGGTATGATGGGTCATGAACCCAACATCTCCATGGATTTTTCTAATTCATGGAAGGATGATAATGTGGTTTTTGGGGGCTACTCTTTCTCTACAATATAGAACTATTGTTCATGGGGCTTCCTATCGTGAGGCCCTGCCTCCCTAGAAAGCCTAAAGGCCACTATCAAAAGTAAATGGATATAAATTTCTCAAAAAAGGGGAGAAGGTAAATCATTTGCAAAATGGCTTCAATAGGGATGATTTCCCTAATTTTTGGAGAAGTATGGCAGAAGTGTTGATGAGTTATGTCACACTGGAAGATAGGTTCAAATGCTTCCATTCTCACCTTTTTCCTATCCTTAATAACTTTTTCTATAATGTGAAAATGAATTTTTTGTTTTAGATTATATCCTCTCTTGAGCAATCTATTAAGGTTGTTCAAGAGAAGGGTAAACTTTTACCCCTTCACAAAGATTTGATTTTTAGGTCGTACCATTTCAAGGTGACCCTTTCCCCTTCTTTGGCCTTTGTTCCTTGAAAAAGTACCATGGTTGTTAGGAAAAAATTTAAGCCTTTAGAGGGTCTTCCACCTACCCCAGGCCGTAAGTCACTACCTTCCACAAGCTCTCAAAGAGTCACTAGATCAAACCCTCAAGCTTCTAAAGGCAAAACCCCTGTTTCTGATGTCCCCACATTGACTTCCAACAAAAATGTGTCATTTTCATATCCCACCTAGATCTCTATTTCATATAATTTTGACAATTCCTAGTTCCCCTCCCTTGAGGTTTCCCCTATTAGTTCTCCTACTTGAGAAGAATATTCTGAGGCCTCCAAGTCTCCCCTGCCTACCAACCCTCCAAATTCCTCTACCCTTTGTGTTAACCTAGATAATGTCCCTGGAGACTCTCATATGGAAGTAATTGTTTGTGCTAGTTTCACACCTTCGAGATTGAAAACGAATGATTTGATTGAAGCAATGAACATCCAAAATGATTTTCTGAAATGGTTGCTCGCTTAATTAATTAAAACAAAAGATAAGATTCAAAATCCAGAAATGAAGGTACTCAGCCATAAGGAGGCTTGGCTAGTGAAATTGATGATAAGGGTCATTGGAACCTCTTGTCTTCTCTATCTAAGTCATTTGAGAAGTGGGCCAATTTAGAATCCGATGTTGAGGAGCTTAATTCTATGGTGGGGACTTCATAGGAGAGGGAAAGTTGTAGGAAGAGGTCGGTACTATGCATAACAATTAGGAAAAAACTTTGAAGTGATTATAGGAGAGAGTGGATTACATCAAGGAAATGGTGAAAAAAATTGTGATCACCATTCAAGTATTCTAGTAGGAGCTGCATAATTGCCATGGTAAGAGGGTTGGGGAGGATTGTTAGGAAGCTACTATGTCCAAAAAGAAGGGAAAAATATTTGATTGTTCAACTATACCCAGTACCTAGGAGGGTGATCCCATGCAAAAGAAATATTTATTTGAAGAAAATTTTAATTTCTAGCGAAGGAATGGCAAGTAATCAATGGCGTCAAGATGTTGAGCAATCAATAGATGTTCTAGTTTTTGGCTAGTCTCTTCTTGTGTTTTGTTTCTCTGCTTTTTGCTAGTCTTTGTTTTAACTATGTTTCCTTTTCTTTTAGGGTGACTCATGTCTCATGAGCTCCCCTACTTAGCCTTCATGTGGATATTTTATAACTTGGAATGGGCCCTTCCCATCTTTACTTTAATCAAAACAAAATGTGACCATGCCAAGATGACTATAGTGTAGGCACATATTCCTCCTAAAACACTAAAAAAATATTCACTATTTGTCATCCACCATATAAGATTCATTCTAGTATCATTGTGCAATGAATCAACTAAGTTAAGGGAGAGCCTAATAGCCACACTTGAAATAACTAAGGGATCATTCTCATCCTCATTCATTTGTCATTTACACTTTTTTTTGTCTCATGCTTATTTAAGTCTAATTTCTTATTAGTTCAGGTTTTTTCTATTTTCCTTTATTTTGGTGAACTTGACACTCATGGTTTTGCTTTATCTCATTCGACGTAGTTTATGAGGGAGGTCCCAATGAAGGGATGTCCAAATCCATAGCTTTTTAACACATACAACTAGTTGTAATCTCCTATAAAGAGATGGTGAACTTGAGTAAATTCACTAGTTTACATGAGGGATGTGCTCCACCTATAAAAATTAGCATGTTGATTCTAACTCGCCAATTTTTTAGCTCTTCTACCACATACATGTATAGCTTTAAAAAATAATAAAGAACATCATACCAACACAATTATTAGGAAAAAATAGAAATGATATATTTTATTAATTATTGTAATTATAATCATGTACCACTTATTAGGCCTTGAAGCCTCACCACATTGTCATAACCTACAAACTAGTGATAGAATTGGACCTCCTATATATTACACCAATCAGTACACCCATTCCTCGTCTAAAAATATTTAATCTATGTTGTAGTATTGAGGTTCTTACTTCACTTTTACATACAAATTTCCTTTCAATAAACCCATTGCATTATCCCCATGTGGGTCTTCCTTAGGTTTGAGAGTACTTTTTATTAGTTAGAAGAGAGATGTAACCTTGATAGGAAAAAAAAAATAGGATCCTTGAACCTTGCTTTTTTCTACAACATGTTACTTGGCATTCTATGTTTGATGATCTTATAGTTAGAACTAAAAAAATAGTAAAGCTCAAAATATTGTATAGGATAAATTTTGAGGAGTATAAACATGCATTGTCATACAAACAAATGAGATGGTGGTTGTAAAGTGCATCATGGAAGGGTCAAGGCAAGGGATTAAAGAATTAATTTTAGAAATATATTTTACTCATATGAGTCTAATGAAAATTATTTACATGTTACAACATTTCAAAAGGTTCAATACAATGGGTTAAAGAGTTCACTACAAAAATAAATTAGATGGTGGTTAGAGAGCATATTTTGGAAGGGTCAAGAAAATAGATTAAAATAATTAATTTTAGAAGTATATAAGTTTTTGTTTGGGTGTTACATAAACAACCAACACATTATAAGATCTCAAAAGATTGAACATAATGGATCATTCAGGAATTCATTTCAAAAGTTAGTATAGTCAGTCATTTGGGTCTCAAATAAATAGCTAATATATTATAAAATTTCACAAAGGTCAAGAAAATGGATTAAATGATATATATTTTAGATGTAAGTATAGTTATTCATTTGGCTTTCATGTAATAGTTGGCATGTTGTTGTGCTACTTGAATAAGAATACTACTAGTGGTTCAACTTGCTAACCTACATTTCACTAGCCAATGCTTTCATCAACTAGTCTACACATGCACTTGTAAACTAATCAACTTTTTGTTGGTATATTTTAATTATAATTGAAACTACACCCTACCAACTAATTAAGCCTCTTAAAGTTCTTGGCCCTAAACTTTTGTATGGTCTTAACCTTAAAGTTCATAGCCCTAAATTTTATGCACTCTCTTAAAAATATATTCAAAAGTGACTAAGAATGAAGGTCATGCAAATAATCTTGGCTTATAATTGTGAAGATAAAGACTAGATATTTGACTTTAACCACAAGGACATAAGAACTTAAAATCAATAAAATATTACACAAAAAGCTACAAATAAAATATTAGAACAATATATTAGTAGAAAACCTCAAAATAAATTTAAAACCAATGAAAAGAAAAGTGTTAAGACATTCACTTTTCACCTCTAGAATAATCACTAAAAAATAACAATACTTCATAAAAATCAACTGAATAACTTATATATACACATTTTAAAGACTAACAATGAAAACAAATCATTAAAATTAGGAAAAAAAATAAATTAAACATTTTCATTTTTCTTTTTCTATATTTTTAACCTTCTAACTAATTAAAATTACATTATTACGATTTAAATGACATATAAATACTCTAGACATTTCAAAAAACAAAACGAATTTTTATAAATTAATACTATTTTTGTACGTTTTGGGCTTTTCTGGTCTGCCAATCTGAAAGTGAGCAGCTATAAGGCTGTAAAATGTTGCCAGATTCAGTGAGGAGCAGCCCCACACCACAATAGAGGTAAAATTAGGAGCTGACGTATAACAGCAACAAAACTGTCTGAAAGAGGACTCCGGGTGTCTTCTACAACACGCCAAGCCCAGACATTTGATAGGAGAAAGTTTTAGAAATTGTAGAGTCCTGAGACCCCACGGCTCATAATATTCCAAGTGTGAACAGCTGTAGAGTCGTCTGTTTGACGGCTTCAATGATTTCAAGATTCTACTTAGAGACAATGGACCGGAGAATTTGATTTGAGTGGGTTTCTGTGAGGGAGCCACTTTCCCAAGGTCTGACTTCGTAATTTCTTCGAGATTAATAATCTCTTGTCCTTCACGTTTTCTATTTGAAAACTTTAGGTTCTACATAGTGGTCAAAGCAATACAAAATTTTATGAAGTTTAATCATACCTATAATCTTACTAAAACTATTTAAAGTAGTTCATTTTTTTTATAAAGATATAGCATAGAAAGCAGATATGTCATATGCTCCAGTCTTTTTAGAATGAATATACAATTCAGACATTTGAAAATGTAAGCACTTGAGTTAACACTAAATCATAGAACAATATTGGGGTAATAAATAAATTTTATGTTAAAGGATAGAAGTATGAGATGGGTGATATATTAGGAGGAGGTGTAGGTGTAAGGTTGAAAGGTACTAAGAATTATTAAATAAGAAGGAAGATAATAGTTAAAGGGAGCCTCATTTATTGATGGATTGTCTCAAAAAGGAAGAGGGTGAAAGGGTGAAAAGACATGAAAGTCTCGATAAAAGAGGAGCAATCTATTCATAATGCAAAAATACTTATGGCCATAATAGTGGGGGTCATGCATGCACTTGTAGTGGCTACTATTGTTGCAACTACTTATGGTCATAATGAGGAGGAGTCAAAGAGGTAAATTGTTGGTGGATCAATTATTGCACTTAATGTAGAACCCTACATATAGATGACAATGTGTATGAGAGTATACACACCTACTAGATGATCGCCATAAAAATAGAGATAAAATTTGTGACAATAAGTGAATGAATTATGGTTGCAAGAATGCTTCCCGTAGCCCAATTGTTGGTTTTTGGGTATGGGTTTTTCTCTTACACTTTAATAATCGTAAAGAAAAATACATGGCATGCATACAATATCTTTTTTTTAGAATTTTTTAATTAAGTAAAAACTTAGTTCATTGAATGCATAAGACTTTAGGGAATACTAGGAAAGGGTAGTAAATAATCCTCCTCATGGTTTTTGTTAGGATTGATTTGATTTTCATTAGTCATCTTTTCTAAGGCTCATCCATTTGAATATTATGATGTGTAGTTCCTTGTAACCTATAATTGATATTGATTAATAAATTCAGTCTTTAAAATGTCATCTTTTAAGTTATTAATCCTTCATAATTTACAAAAAATATATGATATGATTATCCAAGAGATTAATTTCAAGATTTCAAATTCATGACACCAAGCCAGAAGCAAAGGATAATATGTTACAAATTCGTTATTAATTAGGTGAGAAAAATTTATGCTACATATATTGACCACAAAATCTCCCATTCAAATTGGTAGTGAATTGGTTAAATAAAATTAAATGACCATATGATATTTTACATTGTCATGTTCTCAATGGATAAACATTCCTAATAGGTTTAGAATACAATATTTTCACAATACCTTTTTATGGTTGTCTTGTATAGGGCATCTTACCCTTTGAAATTTTTTGTTGCGTACTCTTCCTATCTACAAATTTCTAGTGCTATTTTATCCTCAAGTTTTTATAAATGAGTCTGAATCTTTTTTTAGGAAGTTTATTTGGTAAGTAAATACATCATTTCAAAAATAGAATCTTATTAGCTAGGACTAAGTTTGTAAACCAAAACAAAATGGAGGTCTTAGTGTTTGGGTCTCTTAGTTGAATAGTCATGCCTTGACTACAAGAATTTATTGGAGATAATGTATGTAGCAAGATCAACCATGGGCTAAAATTCTAAACTACAAATATTTACAATGTATTGTTATTCTTGAGGTTTCATATATTACTTTAACTGGGAAAGCTTCTATAATTTGGATTACTCTCAAGAAAGGATCTTTCATTGTTAAGGATGGCCTTTTTGAATTGTATATTGTTGGAGTAATTGGTTCTTACCATTTACTCACTTAAATTTACTTAGGCATGATTATGCATTTAATTATTCTCGGGTAGTTTTGTTTCCCATATCGGGAAGTTTTATACCCATCACATATTTTCATGCCTTATAAGGCACCATTGTATACTATGTAATTTATCTCATTTATTCGCTCTTTCTTTGGTGAAATAGCCTTTGTGTTTCTCTCATACATTCGTGAAGGTATTTTGCTACAAATGATGCTCTTCCTTGAGAGTTTTCATTGAAGAGTTTTGAGATCAATTATTTGTTGCAATTGTTTCAACATTTGAAATTTTTAAAATTTGAAAATTGCCTTATCTACATTATTTTTTATTATTTCATTTTGACATTGCTAGTGTGATTTTTTCCTTCGTGAGGCATGTTTTTATTGTCATTAGAGGGCTCGATTCCTATTTTGGAGGTAAGGATGGGACATTCCTGTTGTGAGGAGGCATTCACAAATTGAATCCCGATTTGAGAAAGGCGATTCATTCCTCTATTCAGGCCACGTTTAGTGATCTCGCTTCTAGTCATTGGCATCAAATTGACTTACTAAGGTTGTATCCTTGCTAGGAGGACCCGATTGGTGTTTGGATGCACGATTTCTTGCATTTGAAGCATATTTTCTATCTGCGGGCAGCTGCGATTTCCTTGTCTGAGGCTGCAAGTGTTGTGGAAGATGTTGATTCATTCTGTATCTCCTTCTTTTGTTGGCCCGAATTACCTTTTGAAGGCTGCGATCTAAAGGCAATAGCATTGGAGGCATTTTTTATATGCAAGAAGACCTGATTTTCCTGCTCAAAAGGCGAAATCCATTTTGCTTGCTAGCGTCCTGTTTGTAATGCCTCCTCAAACTATACTATTTAGACACAACTAAACAACAAAATTTAAGTGCTATTTGATAAAATAACTAAAGATGGACAATTTATGCTTAATTAAAATTACTTGAAAAAATAACAGATAAATATAGAAAATCTTACCCATAGTAAAGGAATCTATTCCCAAGTTAGATAATTGCAATTCTAAATTTATTAATAAACTTTAATAAAATAAATAATAATAATGTTGAAGAAAAACATATTCATTTGCAGTCCTTAAGTCGGCAGAAGTTAGTATGACAATAAATTATTCTTCTTTCATCGTTCCTAGAGCCAAGTGTCATGGCCCAAATAACATGAAAACAATTCACGCTACAAAGGTATCTTAAACAATGTGTAATTTTATCTTGAAAATAAGAAAGAAAAAATTAACACTTTTTTTTTTCTTATTCCGTGTGTAATTTTTTTTTTTTACCCTTTAGTTTGACCTTCAATTTAACAAAAAAGAAAATAATAATTCAAACCCTCATTAAGGGCAATTTTATACTTTTTATTGGCTTCCAATTCAATACAATAGAGAAATATATAAAAGTGAAAATTCATATCCTAGAGGAAATAGTTTGCTTTCAACGGAAAAGTAATTACATATATTTAGTTACCAGATGAGCTCAATCAAAAGGCTAAGCATCAAATGAATATCAAGAACATTTACAAATTCAAATACATGAGACAAAAATTTAACCGCAACCATTAAATGAGACAGTCCATAAAATAAATTACAAAAGAGCAAAAGGGATATAACCGAGATAAAAGAGAGCAACACGAATTTACGTTGAAAACCCCAACTAGGGAAAAACCACCCGAGAAAGATCCGCCACTTCATTTTATTGATAATAAATAAAAATACATTCTCCCCGCCTTTCTGCACAATACAAACATATATATAATTTTTTCAAAAGTAGCAACTGTTATAAAATGCAACGGTTGAGAAAACCGGCCAGGGAAACTAACGCTTAACATAAAATATTTCATTAGTCCCAATAATATAGATCCATTTCACTTCACGCTTCTTTTCAAGTACCTTGTTAAATCTGCCACACTTTAATTAAAACCTTAGTACATTTGTAAAATATAACACTATTAAGTAATGTAGGAAGATAATAAAATGGTATTTTGATATGCTAATAAATTAATGATTCCTTTTATCAAATATATATATACCATGGCCTAATATTAATTTTTTTTAATAATATCAGATTGCTTAAATTATTAATTTACTTAAATTGTAAAACTTAATTTTATTAATCACTTTAGTCAAGTTTCTCGATAATATAGTTTTAATTCACTTTTCGGGAGGGGTACTACACTGTTGTTGTGAAGGCATTTTTTGTTTTATGATTTGATTGATATTGAGGCCACGAATATGACTGAGGGGGTGCACATTTTTTGAGAATATCAGTATTCATGCTCTTTGTTTGGGCAATTAAAAGCGATGCATGTTGGGGAGGCATGAATTTGATCATTCCCAAAGGCAATGATTTTGGCTATCTCTTCCTAGTTCAAGCTTGGGTGTTGCAAAACCTTCTTTATTTTCGGTTGAGTGTGGAGCCCATGATTTTGTCGAATGTTGTTGTGAATTCTTTTGTTCACCTACTCTTTTTCTTATGTTGATTGGAATTTGAAGTTCAAGTTGGGCACGATTCAAATTGAGGGTGTTTTTTTTTGGAGAAGTCATGATCTAGAGTAGAGGTGCAAGGATTTGCAAGGAGTAATCTCTATCAACTATTGGTTTTCTCTTGTCACCGTTGGCCCTTTGTGCTTCAATACACACTATTTGGAAGTGTTGGGAATAGGATGCCATTTAATTGCAATCCTAAACATTATTTCATGTATCTTCTAAGTCCTTGGAAAGTGTTCCCCAACACTAGGATTAGAAAGAGATTAAATTTGAATGAAATGAACATGCAAATTGACATTTGTAATTAATTCTAAATGAGAGGAACATGTGCGGATGCCCAAGAATAGCTCCTAAAAAATAGGATCACATGGGGCACCCACATGGAAGGTGGAACTCACCTTGAGTTAAGTTAACTATTTGGAGAAAGATAACACTTCACTAATGCATGTAAAAATCCTAGAAGTTAGGGATTGATGTTTACATGCATGGAGTTTAGTTCGGTTCAGATCAGATCAGTTCATGAATTTTAGTTCAGTTCAGTATCAATTCAGTTTAGTTTAGTTTAGTTTAGTTTAGTTCAGTTCAATTTAGTTCAGTTATGGTTCACTTGAAATGAAACTAATTCCCAAATTTAAAATGCAATGATTTCAATTGTTTCCACATATTAATTCCAAAACTTTTATCCACAAATTTTAATATAATATATAAAGCTCAAGTAAAGACTATGAAATTAAATTCATATAATAAATTGATCAACAATATCATCCAACTACATTCAATCATGTCGTAAATAAATTATTAATTCAAAAAAGGATTTAAAGGATTTAAAACAACTTTATTGCTCAGATAATTCACCAGGCATTAATACTTATCTTTGAAATGTGCAGAAGTAATCCCAACTATTGCTAGAATGGTCCTTGGTTTAGCCTCTTCCGTCTATGAGCAGTCTGGGAGGAAAGCGTACTTTGCCGCTCTACATGAGTGTTGGTTCCACCGGAACAATGCTCAACACTCGTGCCACAAAACCCATGCCCTGGCCAGGACCATCCTGAGTGCACGCACTTGTACCCCAGGTTGGACACCCACTATAGGAGTGCCCCTTCCCCATCCTGCTCACAGCCTGCTAACCTGGAACCCTATTCCCGCATTGTGCTATACTTGATTTTTCCTTTTTTTTCCGTCCCCTTCTTTTCCAAGTCTCACATGAATGTTTATATAAGCCTTAGGGGGTGGTTTCTAAACCATCACACCCTTTCACGAAGGCTGCATTTAATAATTATTTAAATAAATAATTATGTTTCCACCTTCTTGAGAGATTTTTTACACATATACTTTATTAGTATCTCTTTTAATCAAAGGATCATTATGTCCTTTATTCTCATTTTAACCTTAAAGGGTTATTTCATAATTTTCTTTCTTCTTGGGGAAAAAAAGTCACATAACAATTCTCCCCTTGTAAATTAGCTACTGTCCTCAGTAGTACTTGAGAAGCACCTACATCACAACTCAAAAAGCACATAATCAATAATTGAAGAAATTGATATTGAATACAGCTATTCTTCATAATATTATATATGTGTATACTTAATCTATATCCTTTTCTTCTCTTAATTTGTAGATATCTCCCTTTTTCAATTGTATTTTAAGTTAACAAGTAATTACAATAAAATCATTTTTTTTCCAATGACAAGAGCTATACCTACACACATAATAGGAATTTAAAATAAAAAAAACTAATGGTATTTTATGTGTTTACTCAAATATATTTCAACCTTATCAATTTTCTCTCATGTAACCAATTTTCTTTAATATAGATATTTTAATCACTTACATGTAACTTCCATGTTAAATTTACAAAATTATTATCATGTGTTGACATAACATATACCTAGTGAAATGACATACATGTCCCATACCATGTAGCCACTTGTCCTTGAACTATATAATTGATATATTCAAAATATATTCTAAGATGATAATCATGCATCCCGGACTACATGAGTATCCTCTTTTCTATATGTCAAGTATAATCAATTGAATAAAAATAAGTACAATAGTTTATAAGACACATGTACAAATTTATTGGGTTGATCAAGTACAATAACAAGGTATAATGGTAATATTTCTAGGTATCTTAAAAATGATAGTAAACTATTATGATGCATTGAGTACTTCCATAGAGAAACATTAGGTATGATATTTCTTTCATGTTAACACAAGAGCAACGATTGGTTTAAGTAAAACTGATGTTTTGAGTAGAAAAATGATGAATTTCATAGACTCGTGTCCTATGATATGAGACTCAGTAAGGCCATTGGGAGCTCCAAATGATGGATAAAGACAATGTTATTTTACAACAAAGCTCCAAAATATCATTAGGCTTGAGATTTCTATAAATAAACTCTAACTTGTTAAGATAAGTCAAGGCCTTCATTACATCTTTTAATATTGTTGCAACTATAGACTCTTCAAACGTACAAATAAAAAATTTAATATATTTGGTCAATCTAACCCACATATATGGTATAACTATACACAACCAATTAAAGATTAGAGGTGGTTTCTCCCCTTGTAAAAAAAATGACATGTCTCCATGTTTAAGGCTAAGAGAACCAAATAAGTGTTATGTCATATAAAATATTATATTATTAATGCAAGATGATATTATGATGTGAAAATGATTTCAAGACCTGTGGGTAATGGGCCCACAATGTACTTAAAATAGACTTATCAAGCAAGGTAAAACTATTTTCTCAAAAGGGATAAAAAGCCAAACAAAAATTAGTTGACATGATACTATCTTAATAACAAAGATAAATTCCTTGTCTAAGAGAGTACTAATTGATTAGAGATATAAACAAATTTTAATTCAATACTTCTAAATCACTTTGAGATCTTTTGGTGTATAGAATTTCCCAGAGCTTTGTGAACCATCAAACTATTAGTCTTACATGAGTGAATCATCAAGGTTGCCCTTATAAGGAAGTTTTGAATTATGAAAAGATTCACGTAAAGGTAGCCATAGTGGAGATTAATAAACTTGACTTGGTAAATGAATTTCTATATGTAAATATCTTATACACATATATTAGAATTCAAAAGAGCTTAAGGATTTTATATGCAATCATGAAGAAAAATAAATGGTAACTTTTTCCAATGTGAAAATTGTGATTAAGTAGTTCTAAAAAATATTATCTAATTCAATTGTTCTACATTAAATTCCAGCGTGTTTTTCATCACCTTTAATAACTTGTCTTTCTTTGATCATTGATTCTAGCAAAAATGTTATGGGTTGAACTTGTGAAGAATTGTCAATATCAAACAAAAGATGAAAGTAGAGAAAAAAATTGCAACTATACAAAAATACACAAGAGGGTTTAAGTTCACAAAAGAAGTAGAAGGTAGAACACATAAGCATTTAGCAAGTTTATAAACTACATGTGGAATAGGAAATTATCTTTGAGTTAAGGAAAGAGAGTATGTAGAATAATTTGAAGTTTCTCATGTTTTGTTTTTAGTTCAAAATTTCTTCATTTACAAAATATGGACCCACAAGGTAATTAAGACCTAAACATCTCTCTTTTAAATAATGAAAACCAATAAAGAAAGAAAAAAATATAAAAATAATGGAATCGCTTAAGCCACGAGTTATTTTGGGAGGATAGCATTAATTCATCAATTGAAACTAATTAGCATGAGACGTCAATCCATATTTTCCTTAGTACATTGAAAGTTATGCATATATTGACAAATGGAAGTTATTATTTCTAGATTAAGGCCTCTTCTATAAAATTTTGCATTTGATTTGGTTATAGTCTTTAAAGCAAGAAAATAGAATTGGTTTCTTATATCTGGAATCTGAATCTCTATCAATAGGGAAATGGAGAAGTAGATGTTTCATAATTCTTCACTTTTTTTATAATTCTTCACCTTTTTCTACTATCACATGTGAAACTTGATTACTTTTTGGACTAGGAGTATCATATTCAATATGAATAAGTAATGCATGCTTGATTATTAAAACTTTATTCATAACCTTCAATATTCTGACTCAATAAAAATTATTGTGAATGTTTGTTTGTGTGCATGAAAACAAGCGAGAAAAATGAGAAGGGAATAGATATCAAATTTAAAATGACATAAAGTCCAAAAGATAGTTTCTTGGATTGAAATAAAGTACTCAATTTGATCAGTTATTCTAATTTGGTACATATGAAAGTTGACTCTGAATGTGAAATGTTAGACGTTTTTACTATAGTCTAGACATTTTGTTTGTGTCACAGTTGGTCTCAGCACAATTGAAGCTACGCAACTTTCCAGGCCATAAGAATGTCTACCTTGGTCAAGGCGCTTCCTAATCATGGGAACTTCTAGTAGATGCCTATTCATTGTTTCATTTGTTGTTTCTTAGTGCTCTTGAGATCACTATTTCTTTCATACTAGTAGCAGTAATCGGACCTTCCATTAAATTTATTAACTTTAAATCAGTGCATGACACTTTATCGCTGCAAGTCATATAAACTAAAGTTGCACTAAGTGTGTATGATCTATTGGTGAGTGACTTCTGATACATATACCTTGATGTTTGATTATTGCAAGACTTATGATAACAATAAAATTGATCAATATCAATTGGCACTTTCACATTGGAAACATGTTACGTTATCAACCAAAATAACATTATTCTTAAGATAATGCTATTGACTTCAACAAGTTTGCTCTTATCTACTCTCTCGTAGCTAGAAGATGTTCTATACACAATCACATTCCGTGAAAATTTATTTCTTCTTAGATGCAAAACTTTTTTCCAACACAATCTCATACTTCGGTGCATTCTAATGAAATTTTAAGAAGGAATTAATTTTTCAAGTGAAAGTACTGAGGAATGTGCAGGTGTATATAATTTCAGCTCACTCTTGATTGAATGTGCACCTTTCACGTTTAGGAATTTTACGCAACCTTTAATCAGATATACCAAGATCTTTAATTTATACAATTTATCAATTGCTTCTGTTTGGAAATTTATACCTTGCTGTAGCCAGGCCAAGGATCTGGCCTAAAGGAATTTGGACCGCAGAGATAGCCGTGTGATCCAACAAATCAGAAAAATCGTTTATGTAATTTCAAGATTTCAGAAGGGCTGGCATGAAGTTCAAATTTTATAAAAGGATTTTTGTTGATTTAGTTCGTAGTCCAGAAAATCAAAAGGATTCGTTTAGGCAGATTCAACTTTCTTATCCTAGAGTTTCAAAAAAAAATATTAACTAAGATCAAAATGCATTGTAAAGTTTCAAGCCTACGTAGCTTGCAATTAAATTTAATCACTCTATAAAAGAATTCAAAAATCCATTCCCGTAAAAATTTATTTCTTGGTATGATGAAATTATTTCTTACCTAATAATTTAAACTATTTTTTGGTAATTTATTTCTTTTCTAATAATTTAAACTATTTCTTCAGTAATTATTTCTCCATTAGTAATTCTAAATAATTTCTTCGATAGTAATTTTAAGTTACTTCTCTTGTAAATTGATTTACAATTAGGGGTAAAAGTTTTATTTGTTTAAGTAAAACATTAATATTTTTTTTTTAATAAGAACCTTACAATGGTAAAAAATAAAAATAAAAATTATGTACATCTATCTTTAAAATTTGATTTACCTAAATTTATTATTTCAAATATTATCTAAGTGATATTTGTTATAAACTCCCACAGTTTAATTTCAATCACAGTAATAGACTGTTTTTTTTTTTTTGGTTTATCAAAATAATAACTATATCAATAAATTTACAGAGGGATTAATTTTTAGTTATTCTAAACTCGCCATAAATGAATGTTATTATTTTTTATTTTCTTTAGGGTTTAATTTCTAATGTGCAATGTAATTAAATGTGCAGTGAGTAAGGATCAAAGGCTTTGATACCAAATGAAATGAAACTAATTCCCAAATTTAAAATGCAATGATTTCAATTGTTTCCACGGATTAATTCCAAAACTTTTATCCACAAATTTTAATATAATATATAAACCTCAAGTAAAGACTTCGAAATTAAATGCATATAATAAATTGATCAACAATATCATCCAACTACATTCAATCATGTCGTAAATAAATTATTAATTCAAAAAAGGATTTAAAGGATTTAAAACAACTTTATTGCTCAGATAATTCACCAGGCATTAATACTTATCTTTGAAATGTGCAGAAGTAATCCCAACTTTTGCTGGAATGGTCCTTGGTTTAGCCTCTTTCGTCTATGAGTAGTCTGGGAGGAAAGCGTAATTTGCCGCTCTACATGAGTGCTGGTTCCACCGGAACAATGCTCAACACTCGTGCCACAAAACCCATGCCCTGGCCAGGACCATCCTAAGTGCACGCACTTGTACCCAAGGTTGGACACCCACTATAGGAGTGCCCCTTCTTTGTCCTACTCACAGCCTGCTAACCTAGAACCCTATTCCCGCATTGTGCTATACTTGATTTTTCCTTTTTTTTCCATCCCCTTCTTTCACAAGTCTCACATGAATGTTTATATAAGCCTTAGGGGGTGGTTTCTAAACCATCACACCCTTTCACAAAGGCTACATTTAATAATTATTTAAATAAATAATTATGTTTCCACCTTCTTGAGAGATTTTTTACACATATGCTTTATTAGTATCTCTTTTAATCAAAGGATCATTATATCCTTTATTCTCATTTTAACCTTAAAGGGTTATTTCATAATTTTCTTTCTTCTTGGGGAAAAAAAAGTCACATAACATCACTTGTCTTTAGTTGCATGTAGTTAGTTTCAGTTGAATGCTAGTTGACTTCAATTGACTTGGAATGCATGAATAATGACTTGAGTTGCATGACAGATAATAGGTGATACATTTAGTTAAGTGGGGATGATCAATCATGCATGATATTTGCATGAATGGTGGAGAGATATGTTTCAGTTAACAAAGATTGACTTGGACCCACCTTGGGCACCCAAGTTGGTATCTTGGAGTTAACACTTTTGCATGAGAACATATTTTATAAGGTTGAGTTAAGTGGGCCCATTCTTGGGTGCCAACTTTGAGGAGAAGCTTACAAGATATCTTTGTAATCAATGTTGAGTTAGGACTTCAATTTTGGATGCCCAAATTGATGAAGGACTTGGTTTGACATTGTTTTTCATGAAATAACTCTACTTGCAAAGAATGGGCATAAGTTTTATGAGATAAGCTTTGTGCTATGTAATTGTAAACTCTTTGGAGTTTACAAGGCTCATTATTGTCTATAAATTGCAACAAGTTGAAGAGAGCTCTATCAGATTTTATTGCAAATTGTGAAGAAGAATTGTTGAAGGCAAAAGAAGCATCTCAAGCAAGGATTGATAAAGAATTATTGTGATCTTGTTCTAAGGTTAAATAATACAAGCACTATTGATTCTAGTGGTGGAGTTTTTTCCTGAAAGGGTTTCTCCATGGTATATGTTGTGTCACTTCTATCTTCTGGTCTTATTCTTCAACAATCTTCTATTTATTTCTACAAATGGTAAAATGAATCTAAATAGATAAACATTCACAAAGAAATTGTAACAAAGAAAACTTAACCATATCTATAGTATAATAGTTTTACAAGTTTTAAAGCTACATAATTACCTCCATTTTCAACATTTGGTATCAGAGTGAATGGTTGGGGAAGAGTTTGGGACGCCTTTCTCTTAAAAGCTTGAAGTTTTTTTGGTTGTAGTGGGAGATTTTACTATTGTGTTATTGTTGATTTTGGAAAATAAGTTTGTTACAATGAGTTTTAATTCTCATTTAGATATTGAAAGATTCAATGGGTCTAATTATGAGATGTCGAAACTAAAAATGGAGGATCTCCATGAAGAGAGAGATCAGTGATTAGTTGTTGGTAATGAGACAAAGTCACCTACAACGATGTCAAATGAGGATTGGGCTAAACTTGATAACAAGGAAAGAGGGACCATAAGATTATGTCTTGTTGATGTTGTTCTCTTGAATGTTTCAAAAGAAACTACTGCATATATGTTGTGGAAGAGAATAGGTGATATCTATCAAACCAAAAGTCTTACTAATAAGTTGTATTTGAAAAGAAAGTTGTATTCTTTACATATGAAAGATGGTGATTCTATTGCAAATCATTTGAACTCTTTTAATTTGATTCTAAGTCAGTTAGCATCTATAGATGTAAAGCTAGAAGATGAAGATAAATGCATTTTGTTACTTTGTTCTTTACCAAAATTTTGGGAAAATCTAATTGTTGCTATCAATGGTAGTGGTGCAAATCCGAAGATGGATAGTATAATTCCTACTCTCCTATCAGAGGAGATGGGGAGGAAATCTAAAACGGAAATCCAAGATGCCTTGTTTGTAAAAGGTAGGCCTAAAAAAAAGAACCTAAGGGAGACAAGGAAGGGAAGGGTAAATCTGAAGGATGGAGTAAGGTAAAGTTTTGGAACTGTGGGAAACCGAGACATGTGAAGAAGGATTGTAAGAACAAGAAAAAGAGTTATGATTCTTCTACAGAGGAATCCTCAAATAAATTTAATCATGCATTGATCATTTCATGTAAAAATGTTAGTGATGAATCTTTTCTTGATGTTAAAGAGTGATCTTCATGAAGAGGATGGTAGACATGATGGGCCATGTGTAGCTCATACCATGGTTCAATGGGAGTTATTGGCAATAACGTGGATACATCATTGGTAAGGTTATCTTCATGTGATTGGGGATATGTTTTTTTCTTGGTTTAGAGTGGTTGCTATTATGTCGTGGTTTACTCTTGATACAAATTTAGAGTTTGGCATGGTACTTGTTCTCTTGAGACTAGGATGTTTATGTATGTTATGATGCATGTGATCTCCTTGGAGGAGATGGTTAGATCGTGTTGTCATGTTTATGTTCCTAATTCATGATTGGAGCTTTGACATTGATCTTGTGTAGTTCTCTTATGTATTGGGTACATTAATCATTTTCTTGATTACTTCATGATAGTGCTATGTTGCATTTGGAGTTTAGCATGGATTGGTTGGTTATAGGTCCTCATGGATACTTGGAGAAATAGGTGAGGCTTGGGTTCTCTTATGGTAAGAGATATATGTTGGAATGGTTACTTGTAAGAAAATCTTTTTCAACAGTAAAGACCGAGAATCCTACACCTTGTTTGGATGTGGGTTCAACACACTCGGTGGTTTCGCATGCCTCCAAAGAGGTAGTTTGGTTACAGAGACTTGGGAAAGGTATTGGTTTTAACTGCAATCAAATTAAACTTGAATGTGATAGTCAAAATGCTATTTTTTTAGCCAAAAATCCTGTGTCATGCTTGTACTAAGCATGTTGATATACAGTATCACTTTGTGCGAGAAATGATTGAGAGTGGGAAAATATTAATTGAGAAAGTTGAAACTTTGATTAATGTTACAGATTATCTTATGAAACTAGTTCCTACAGATAAGTTCTCTTGGTGCAGGAAGTCCATTAGCCTTGAGTCCCATACTTGATTTATAATAATGATTCCTTGTTTAGAATAATTGCAATGTATAATGTCAAGTGGGAGAATGTTGTGAATAGGATACCATTTAATTCCAATCCTAAACATTATTCCATGTATCTTCTAAGTCCTTGGAAAGTGTTCCCCAACACTAGGATTAGAAAGAGATTAAAATTGAATGAAATGAACATGTAAATTGATATTTGTAATTAATTCTAAATGATAGGAACATGTGGGAACGCCCAAGAATAGCTTCAAAAAATAGGAGCACATGGGGCACCCACATGGAAGGTGGAACTCACCTTGAGTTAAGTTAATTGTTTGGAGAAAGATAACACTTCACTAATGCATGTAAAAATATTAAAAGTTAGGGATTGATGTTTACATGCATGGAGTTCAGTTCAGTTCAATTCAGTATCAGTTCAGTTCAATTCAATTCAATTCAGTTCAGTTCAGTTATGGTTGTCTTCAGTTGCATGTAGTTAGTTTCAGTTGAATGCTAGTTGACTTCAGTTGACTTTGAATGCATGACCAATGACTTGAGTTTCATGAAAGATAATAGATGATACATTCAATTAAGTGGGGATGATCAATCATGCATGATATTTGCATGAATGGTGGAGAGATATGTTTCAGTTAACAGAGATTGACTTGGACCCACCTTGGGTTCCCAAGTTGGCATCTTGGAGTTAACACTTTTGCATGAGAACATATTTTATAAGGTTGAGTTAAGTGGGTCCATTCTTGGGCACCAACTTTGAGGAGAAGCTTGCAAGATATCTTTGTAATCAACGTTGAGTTAGGACTTCAGTTTTGGATGCCCAAGTTGATGGACTTGGTTTGACATGTTGTTTTTCATGGAAGAACTCTACTTGCAAATAATAGGTGTAGGTTTTGTGAGATAAGATTTGTGCTTTGTAATTGTAAACTCTTTGGAGTTTACAAGGCTCACTATTGTCTATAAATTATAGCAAGTTGAAGAGAGTTCTATCAGATTTTATTGCAAGTTGTGAAGAAGAATTGTTGAAGGCAAAAGAAGCATCTCAAGCAAGGATTGATAAAGAATTATTGTAATCTTGTCCTAAGGTTAAATAATACATGCACTATTGATTCCGGTGGTGGAGTTTTTTCTCGAAAGGGTTTCTCCACAGTATATGCTATGTCACTTATATTTTCTAGCCTTATTCTTCTACAATCTTTTATTTATTTCTAAAAATGGTAAAATGAATCTAAATAGATAAACATCCACAAAGAAATTGTAACAAAGAACACTTAATTAGATCTTCAGTATAATAGTTTTACAAAGTATTAAGCTACATAATTACCTCCATTTTTAACAAGGAAGGTATTTTCATTCGGAGGTGTAAATTTGTAGTTTGAAGGTACCAATTTTTTGTGCAATCTATTGTTTAGAGATTCATTACAGATTGGGGGTCATTTTTTTTTAAACTTTATATTTTATAAAGTTTCCCCTAAATATTTAGGGTTTCCTTATTTTGTTGGGAGTGCAAAAATTTCACTTTTTCAACTTGCTTGCACACAATAATCCCACATTGGCCATGTGTGCTTGTTTTTAGCCATTTAAATTGCCTCTTACTCCCTTTGGATATTGTGAGCAAGTCTCACATATTGTTTCTTTGAGTGGTGATTGGAGTTGCTTGACAAGTTGATTTGGAGATTTGGTGTGGAAACCTAGTAAGGTGTTTATTTTTTGTTCAATTGTTTTTAGATTCTCAGTCGAGTTTCTAATTGTTGTTGAAGGTTAATGTCTTGGATATTTTTCATAGTTCATTATGGGGTTTTCATTTCATCCTACTATGATTATGTTGGAAAGGGGAAACTATAAACAATGGAGAGATGGTATCATAAAACATCTTAGATGGCCTCATTTTGTTGCCACATTTATATAATTTTGTTCCCCTTCCTGGTACTGATAGTAATAAATTTGCATGGAATTGCAAAAGGGATCATGTCCTAGAAGTTTTTACAATGCATATTGATTATGCCACTTTGAATGCTATTGATTATGTTGAGTGTCCTCATATTCTTTGGACTAAAATTTGGGAAATACATGGAGATCTTGATACTCAACTATTCCTAGATGATCCTATTTCAGATTGTCTTGTGCCTCTTCATTTTTCAGATAGGATACCCTATGATCACACTACTATGTAGGAGTTTGAAGTTTTGGAATACTTTTAGTCTTCAGATGAGGATGACAAGGATTCTTCAGATGCTCCTTCTTCTCCATCAGGAATAGTTGATGTACCTTCACCTTTTGTATTTCATTTTCTTCTTGATTGGGACTCATATTTGTTGAACAATGGTTCATTATTCATGGAATCTCACATTTCTAACTTGGAAGACACATTTGAGGGTATACCCCTCCTATTTGATGATAGTTGTGGTACATTTTTTGTCACTCCATCTCAATCTCTGGATCATTTTCAACATCAATTTCCATTGGTACCTTATTTTTCACCTTCTATTGTGATTAGGCATGTTCCTAATTGGTTTGTGTCATCATCTTCCAAGGTCTTGGCAACACATAAGAAGATTTTAGAGACATCATCATACATCTTCATGCTTCTTTCTTTCAATTCCTATCTCGAATGGGAAGCATTCCTGCATTTGTATTTGGTTTTGTTTCTTTCAAAAGGGAGACAACTTTTTTGTTGACATTAGATTATTTTTTTCTTTAGGCACTTACCATTTTTGCAAGTGATTACACATTGTGGAGGGGCTATATAGTCCATCTCTTTGTTGGAAGTTGAAGATTTCATCATATGGTTGTCATTAATGTCAGCAAGTTGTCATTGATGTCAACACAGTACTGCATGTATGACTAGTTTACTAGAAGCTATTTCACATTGAAGTTTATTGTTAAATGTGTGAACCGACATGTTTTTTGGTCTAGTTCCTACCATGTGACAAACTATGATTTGGATAAATCTTGACCAAATTGGTGTGTGCAATAATTTATGGATGTTTTGGCCGACCTAATTGATATGCAAGATGCATACATATATACATATGCGTCTCTCTAGAAAAGATAGAGATGTGAGGTTATGCAAGAAGGATATAGAGATAGAAAAGTGTGTGGATGCATCAAATCAGAATAAGCGAATCAGGAAAATACAAAAAGTGTGTGATAAGAGCAAAAGTATTGAGTGATTACTAATATGCAATACTACCTTTACAGAACTTCATCTGGAACTAAATTCAGCACAAAAAAGACCTATCATTTATCAATTTACTTTTGGTGGTAAGCCATAACTTTTGTATTTCTGGAAGTGATCCAACTTCTTTGTATCTTTGTGGTAGTGATCCCTCTTGGTTGTAGCTCTATGGACAGTGAGTCCTTATTTCAGGTAGTGAGCCTTATCTCAGGCAGTGAGCCTTTTTGTAATCAATTTTTATATTCTTTAAATAGTGTGAGTTAATCCTCACCATGGTTTTTCCCTAATTGTGTTTTCCATGTAAATCTGGTGTTATTGTGTTTGATCACTTGTGTTTGATGGCTAATCACTTAATCATTTTATACATTAGTTCTGGTAATTGAATTTAAGGTTATAATCTATGAAAACTAATTCACCCCCCCTCTCAGTTGTCCCATATAACAATTGGTATCAGAGCAAGGTCCTTTCGAATAAGTTTAATAGCTTGAAGGGGATCTTGGAAGTTTAATAGCTTGAAGGGGATCTTGGAAGTTTAATGATGAAGGGATCTAACTTAGATGAAGAATTGAGAGAAAAGAAATCACAGTCTAAAAATGAAATATCTGAAAGAAAATTTCAAGTAGGCAGGTGAATTTATTCATAAACTAAGAAAATAGAACTAGAAATTTAAGTTGAAACATAAAGAAGTTTACCAGGAACTAAAAGAAGCAAAGGAAACCATTAAAAATCTAAGGATGAAACTTGAAGAAAGAAAAAGAATGGAAGAGAATCTAAAATTGGAAATCAGACAAAGCAAAGAAATTATGAATAAAAAAATAGAAAAATGTGACAAACTTGAACAGGAAATAGCAATTCTTAAGTTTGATTTGGAAAGGGAAAAAAGTTTTGAAGAAAATTTAAGATAACCTCGAGAATGCTTGATGAATTAATTTCATCTCAAAAACCTACAAAGGATAAAGGTGGTCTAGGACTTGAAGAAGGACAAATTTTAAAGACTAATCCAAGTCTCATCAAAATGAACAATCAAGGGAAATTTCAAGGCAAAGATAGAAGGATCAATACCAAAAGGATACCTAGTCAACAACCTTATGATTAAAGGTGCACATTTTTTAATGGCTTTTGTTATTCATACAATAAATTCAGACATGAGTGATAGAATGTAAAAGTATGATGAACCAGAATAGATTCTTTGGTGGAAAATGCTATGGTTGCAATAAGTTCAAACATAAATCAACAGAATGTAGAAGTTGGATAATGATGAATAGATTTAATAACGGAATAATATTTCATTATTTTCAAGGCTACTGTTACACATGCAATACTTTTGGACATAAGGCTAATCAATGCAGGACAGAGTTGAATAAAAAATCTCTTAATCAAAGATTTGTTGAATGTCACTCTTGCAACATATCTGGACATATCTCAAAATTATGCAATAGCAAAGTTGGAAAGAAATTAATCCAAAATAGAAGAATAGGATTGAATAGAAAAAGTGAGGAGAGAAATGGCAAAGATTTGGAGAAAGAAAGAAGAACCAAAGAACAAGGAAAAATCAAATAATTTTGTATCTGCATATGGTGCAGATACCTTTTCTATGAACTAAATCTAATAATATCCTCAGGGGGAGTAGCCACAGAAAAATCTATCAAACCCCCAGTACAAGAGATTTCATGCAATGACACAAGGATATGCAATGTAAATCTTCATAAGGAAATGAAGAAAATTTTGGCAGAATACAAGCATTACAGAAGATTTTTGAAACCTTTTTTTTTCTGTACATTTCACATATTGGCTAACAACTTAAGCGGAAGGAGAATCTAATAGACTAAAGTACAAATGATGATGTGGAAAGAAATTAATTATCCTTTATGATGAAACCATAAAATCGATAAGTTAAATAAGGAAGATTGAGTGGTCATTTTCATTTTGAAGTGAGTGAGTTCAGAAACAAAGAGTTAGGGTTACTAGCAAGCAAAAGTACAAAGAACAAGGTAAAAGCAATGGAGTCAAAAGAAGTGGTGGTATTTAATTCGCATAGCAACGAGATGCAGAAATTGAGTAAGTTACAAATTGATGAATTTGATCATGAAAAGATTCGAAGTGTCTAAACTTCTCTTTCAGTTGAGCAAATGTGGTAGGTCAAAAATATAGGGCACAAGGGCTTAGACATTTGGAGTGAACTTCCATACTTTTCAAATGTGGACATTTTTTAGCTTATTTTAAGCATAATTCAAGGTAATTAGATGATCCTTGAAAAACTCTATGAGATTACAAAGGAAGCAATTGCAACAATAACATGACTATGCAATATTGGACCTATTCCAGTCAAGAAATCAATAAAGAACAAAGAGGTCGAAGCACTAACTAGAGTAACAGGAGATCAAAGGGCACTTATAATTCACACCATAATTGAACTTGTGATAAGGTATGTGGCATATGGCATCTTATATAAGATTTATTTCAAGAATAGGGAAGGCTCTACCTCAGCGATTGATGTCTATATTGTGCATCAAATAGTTGAGGAGGATTTTGACTTGTGTGAGTTGCTAAGAAATTAATTAATGGAAAATATAACTATGACAAAGAATGACAATTATCCTTTTTGCTTTGGAACCTTGGTTATATGCTTGATGATGGACTTTCTGAATTCATTACCATTGAAAGAAAGTGTTGTGTGAAAGTCTGCTATACCAATTGGGAAATAAGTTTATTGATATCTGAACTGTCTAGTAGAAAGGGAAAAGTTTTTCCAAGAGTATTTTGAAATCAAGATAGATGCATGGAATTATGGTATGATTTCCAATCCGGTCATGATGTCTGAGGGAGAATCTACCCCCAGAAAGAGGAAAACAAGAAAAAAAAGTTCATGTCTTCCTCTGAAAATGAAGTTGAAGATAGAGGTGAAGAAAGTAGGAAAGGAAGCAAAAATTGCATAAGCATTTGATCTAGTATCAACAGATGATGATAAAGAAGATGTTACTAAAGAAAGGATGCTAAAGCAACCTGATGGGTTAAAGAAGATTGGAAATATATGGTTGTCTTGATCATCCTATGAACAGGATGAGATTATAGATGCTCTAGCTATTTACATAATTCATAATGACATTGATCTAAGCGAATTGACAGCCTAATGTAATGTAACAACCTAGGGTTTGCAAATTTTGCAATGCAATGTAATAACCTAGGGTTTTCAAATTTTACAAAAACAAAATGCACTTTATCCTAATATGTAATGTTTCAAAAAATACATTCAATGCATCTACAAATCTAATAATTTCTAGTACTAAAATGCAATACTTTTTCATAAATTCACACAAAATGAAGCGAAATGACACTTTTTTTTTTAAATGCAAGAACACTTTTTTGCAAATAAAAGACTAAATTTTATAAATTTTTAATAAAATGCAATATATTTTAGATCTAAATGATGCTAAAAGTCTAAAAATTATAAATGATTTATTGAAGCTAACCATATTACAATCTATAATATAATATGATATGCAAATTTTTTGAACTTTTATGGTTTTTATGATGTAAAAAGTAAACCCTAAATGAGAAATTTAAAGAAATGATAAGTAAAACCTAGATCTAGGATGAAATAGTACATGTTTCGAAAGATTTATGATGTAAAATGCTAGGTTCACCAAAATATTTTGATGAAAAAAGGATCCTAAGTTCAATACATAGAACATTAGGCTCAAGTCCTTTTTCAAAAGGACATTAGAGGGCAAATCAAGGTGTTTAGATTGACTTTCAACCATGAAGATGAGTCAATCATACCCTGATTTGATTCTTTAGAGCCTAGGAAATGGATTGGAAATGAATTTCCTTAATTAGGCTAATTAAATTATGTGCCCTAGACTGAAAACGTAAGATTTTGAAAACTGGGAAACTATAACAGAAATTTTGACACCACATCTAGGTTGAGGACACTATGCACCCACATATGATATAAATTTCAGCCGAATTTCTAAGGACGTTTCCTTTGGGGGTGTCATTTTCCTTGTAGGTATTTTTGATATTTGTTTTTGCAGTCCTTAAGAGTCGAATCAGAACTTTTGATTTCCATTTGCAAACTGACCAGTCAAATCACTGCTAGATATTTTTAAAACTATTTTTTGTGAGTTGTCAAGTTGTAGGGTTTTGAATGCAACAATGAATATTTGACCTACTAACTTCCTTCAATCCTCTTCAGACCTGAAACATGCACACTCAAAGAGAGAAGAAAGGTTGTGTCATTTAGAGGCTTGCCTCGGTCAAACACCATGTTAGTGTTTCCACTTCCAAAATGGTAATTTCAATGATAAATGGATAAATGGTAGGAAAGAATTATGAATCCACAAAGTGTTGCAACTCACCACCCTTTAGTGGCTTCCTTGAAGGACTGAATTCATACACATCTCCTCAAGGTCTTGATCTTTCTTGCTAGATTCCTTGAATGGATTGAATTGACTGGAGACCTACAAAGTGTTAGCCTTCACAAACAATATGAAATCATAAACATGAATATACTCACATACATTCTGACATCATATTGGATCTTGAATTTTTGCAATAAAGCCTCTAATGGTTTCCCTTGACTTGGTTGATAATGCTCTCGATCATAAGCTCTCCAATAATTTCCACATGATGTTCAAATGATGCAATAACTAGGTATTTATATGTTATTATTCTAATTTACCAAAAATTAAACCCTGATGGGCGACTTTAGATATTTGAATTTGGAGGAAAAATAGAGGGACACAGGCAACTAGGACACCAGTATTCCAACCCTATTTTGGGGAGTTTAAAGTTTCATAGACAAAGTATTAAATGAGAGCATTTATTTTATGCTTGAAAATTGTTGGAAACTATTTTAAATTAGGCCAGAGAATTCATAATTTTAGAAATTAGGAGCTTAATTAGGTCCATGCAACTAGAGGGAAGAAAAATATAGTGTGAAATTGTCACGGGTGACAATTTATGACACTACATGAAATTTTCATAATAATTTAGGCTTTTGAATCCATTTTTCTCAAATGGGAGCTCTACGTGCAAATGTTTGCATGGTTCACTAGCATCCCATGAAAAATCATGATTCTAATGCTCATCAGAGTGTTACCTTCGTAAAAATATTTTGAAAGTAACACCTCCATGTGACTATTGTGTTGAATGCAGTGACCCAAATTGTTATTTTTTAAAAGGGGAAAGAAAAGAAAGAAAGCAAGGTATTAATTTTTCACATACGCTCTCATAAAAATTATCACGTTTTAAAGAAAAACTCATCAAATTTTGAAGAAGCTTTAAAGTTTGTATAAATAACAAGCTCTTTGGGTATTACATGTGATATTTCTGAACTAGGATTAAGCAGGGATTCTTTGTAGGCTTTCACATTTCTCTTGGTGGTTTTTGACAACTTTTAGACCTGTGATACAAATCAATTATGTTATTTCTTGGAGGCTTTCACATTTCTCTTGGGGGTTTTGACAAGGTTTAGATGATAAAAAGCCTTGATATATTGTTTATTTCTCACTGCATACAATTTATCTATGTTAGCATTTAGATATGTTTGGTGTTAATATAGTATAGTCTAGATTATCCTATATCTCTCACATTATACTTTTATTTTCAACAATCTATTTCAATTTATCTATCTACATTATCAAAATCTTGGTTTTTAATGGAGGTTGGAAGACCAATATGGGGGTTTGACTAAGGCAAGCCCCTAAAACAACCTGATCCAAATGTTTTTTATTTCTCTCTATGTGCAAGTTTTACAAACTGAAAAGACATGATTATCTTGATGACATCTATCTAATTTTTCACAACATTTTATAGATTATCATAATTTAAACTTTATTTTGTATTCCTTTCATCGTTATGATGTTCTCATATTTCTTGCATGTAGGATCGCATGGTATTTATTGTGTGTGTAGGAACCTATTATGAAATGTGTCGAGCTTTCATTTTTGTATATACGATGGATAACAACATTGTGTGAGGACGTATACGCTATGTGATTTTTCCTTTGGTTGAGGCTCTAAGAAAGATACAAAACCATCTTTGCAGCTTGTACATTTCATTTCTATTGATATTAGTTTATAATTATTGTTACAAAAATAAATGTTTTCACTAATTTATTATAATTGAGCATATTCGTGCTATATTGTGTTTTAAATATTTAATTCTTCCAGTTGTAAACATTCCATAAAAAGGGTTAATCATATAGGTAGAGGATCTCTTAGGATTCATCTAAATGTTAGTGTAAGTTATAATTAGTTCTCAAGGAATTTATATTTCTTTGCTAGAATCAATTTTCCTACACTACATTTTGGTGAACTTGATGTTGTTGGACATAAAAGTCTTCTTTTAAAAATAGAAAACTAGAACATTTAAATTTAAGCACTTGAATTTTTTCTTCATTCATTCTCTGAACAATACGTAGATTGAGTGTTATAAATAATCTTATGAGATTTTTGGCCTAGTCTCTTTCTTTTGATAAAATTTTAAGAAGTATTCATCATTACAACATGTCATAGTCAAAACCTTTTAATATGCCTATCTAGACTTAGCTAGTTTTTTCAAAAGAACAATTTGAACCAAAATACATGTATATCCAATATAAAAAGAAATTTGATCTTCTAAATTTAAAATTAGAAATACAATAAATATCACCAACAAGGCTTAAATTTGATGGCCGTATGACTGTATTTAGAGATTTTTTCCGCAAAATACAATCAAAATTTTAAGAAGATTGTATCAGAGGAAAGGAGAGATTTTGGATAGACTGTCAAAGTTTATATAGAATTATAATGATATATATATTATTTATATATAATTTTACTTACACTAAGGTATATCATAATGTTTTAAGGGCACCTTTGAATAGATAACCATCATTAAAAAAAACATTGACTCCAATTTAAGCCCTGATCACCAACAACGAAAATTCTTGTACATCTATAATTAGAAATACAACAAATAGCATGCTCTCATATATTATATCCATTCTTATTCTGAAATCATTAACCTCTTGAAAATTTTAAGAAATTTCAATAACAATAGAGATGATAATTGTATATTTTTTTGAAATTATTTTGAAATTTTTAATTTTTTTTTTTTAAATATGAAATATAAAATTATTAGGAGTTGTTTAACTATTAAAATAAAACATATCTAAAAAAATGATTTATTATTTTTCTTTATAATTTAAAATTTTCATATATATATATATGCTTATTGAAGGCGGTATGTTCATAGACTATAGAGAGGAGGAGAAAGTTTCAAAGAGGACACAAATACAACATGCAATAGTTAAAAGAAAAACTTCTACAACTTTTATAGATTAAAAGTAATATATGCAAGCGAACGTATTTAATTTGGTATAGGAAGTAGAGATAATAAAATTAATAAATTATTAATAAGATTAGAAATTCTCTATATATTTAATGAAATGGCTAGCTAGTACTTCAATTCAAAGTCAAAAGAAAAATAGGGAATGAAAGGAAGGTATGACTAGACTTTGGGTTACGTTAGGGGAGAGGACCCAGTACCTGAGCATGTTTCAATAGTTGTGATAGTAGTTGTTTATATAATGCCCAATATGTTTATCAATATTGGACCAATAGTTGTGACTTTAAAGTTGTTAGTGTTGATGACGACTACCCATAATTAATAAAAATGTATTCCTTTGATTTAAAAAGCAACCAATCATGTGATTCCACATCAACGCTCAATAAAACATGTTGTGAATGCACAAGTATTGGTCTCACTTTTTTTTTGGGCCTTTTTAGACACCTTGAAAAAAAGCATGTTGATGTGGCATCATATTTGATGATGTGGAATTGAAACCTTAGTTATAAGTAGAGGACTTGCCAACTAAGCTACTGTAAAAAATTGGGAGTGATTTGAAATTTCCATGTAGGATAATTAGAAGCACGAAGTTAGGGTGCACAACTACTAGGTCCTCTCCCCTAGAAGGGGTATCATGTTCTTATTCACCATTTCATTTTCTACACGAAGTTAACAGAGATTTGGAAAATGTGATTTTCCTTCCTCGTGATTTTTAGAGGTGAGAAAGAAAAGTCAAGTCTGAATAAGTTGTAATGTTTGAGTGCTCTACTTAACCACGATGCTTTATTTCCTTTCTAACATTTAATATTTTTATATAACATCACTATTTATTATTTTGTCTTTCTTTTTTTGGTTATTGAAACTTATTTTATCATTTATTATTATTTTATTTTTCTTTTTAGTACTTGTATAGTACTATTATTGTAATGTAAAATATTTAACTTTATATATTATAAAAAAAAAAAATTGTGAATATGATTGGTTAAAAAAGTTTTATGTGTTATTGGCGGATAAAGCAAATTAAATATTTTTTTAAGGAATGATTTTTCTTTTTTTTGTTTTATAAAATCATTTCATTAAATCTTTCTAAAATAAATAAATGTGATTTATTTTGACTTTTTTTTTAAATGTTTTTTTTTTTTTGTTTATGCATGTAATTGTTATTTTTTTATGTATATATCTATTTTATAGAAATTTGGATTCACACTATTAAAATAAAATAAAATAAAATTGTATTATTATTTTCATTAAGCTAATATCTTTATCTATATTTTTAATAATTTATGGTATAATTTGATTATATATGTGCTCCTTCTTCTTTTCATTAATAATATTTTTTTATATTAATATATATATATAGTTTCTTAAAAAAAATATAACCTATAATATATAGATATATAAGATAATATATAACCTAATGTAGGTTATATATATATATACATACTATTTCCATTAAACTAATATTTTTAGCTATATTTTTAATATTTTATGGTATAATTTGATTATATATGTGCTCCTTCTTCTTTTCATTAATAAGATTTTTTTATATCAATATATATAGTGTTATAGTTTCTTAAAAAAATTATAACTTATAATATATAGATATATAAGATAATATATAACCTAATGTAGATTTATATTTATATATATATATATATATATATAATTTATATATATTATTTCTATTTATATCTTATATTACAAGTAATAATTTGTAGGTAAATAAGTTAACCTATATTATGTAGGTAATATATTAATTTATATTATATAATAGTTTATATTAATTATATTATATGTAATATTAATTTATATTATATATTTATATACAATATAATATAGGTTATTTTATTTTGTAGGTTATCCTTTCATATATATTTATATATATTAATAAACTATCTTAATTGACTACTATGTTAATTATAATATTATTATTATTATTATATTATATTACTATAATTAATATAATAATAAATCGCTATATTAATAATTATAACAATATTTTAAAATATATTAATATTACAACATTATCTATTTACTTAGTTTATATAATATAATTTATAAAGAATTAATATTAAATTAAAATATAATATATTTATTATATTAGTAGTATATTTAAAACTTCAACTATAATATGAAGATTTCACTATCAAATTCAAAATCAACTAGAATCAATCTAAGAATTATTTTTAATAATAAATCATTTGATTATTTAATGTTTAGAAAATATGTATTCTAAAGAACAAACTCAACTTCAACTTTATTAGTCATAGTTTTTTATATTAGGGGGAAAACGGGTTTTGAAGGGACCCGAAACCCAAACTAAGATGATCAAGCTACCCAAAGAATAGAGTCAATAACACTCAACAACGAAATAGAGTTTCAACCAGCCATCAACCAACAAACTACCCAACAAAGTACCAAGATTTTACATGGATCTTGAACCCCTTGGTTTTGATAGGACCAACAATCCACTACAATAAGGTTTTGGCAGGGACCTTAAACCCAACAAACCAGGTTTTAATGAGGACCTGAAACACAAAAAGCAAAATCATGTATTCCACATCAATAATTCATAGTTATGTCTAGTACAAATAATTCATAAATTACTTCCTTCTCTCAATGAATGGGTTCATTATATAAATATTCCAATGTATTCAACTTTAATTTTTTTGAAAAAAATAACACCAAACAATAAACATTTATTCCAATTTATTTTATTTTCAAATATTTAACATCAAACAATATATTTACATTGCATAACCAAAACATTAAAAAAACCAACGCTATTAATCAAACAAAACACAAAATACAAAAGTCATAACTAAAATACAACAATTAAAAAAAGAATTACATTTAATTTTATTCACATTAATTAAACTTACATTTAATTTTATTCCAACTTGCAAATCTCTAATTAAAATACTACAAAGGCACGTACTGGCCACTATGTGGCACTTGTTTTATGTTGAAATGTCACACATCTTTGTTTAAGATTATTTAAATTGATTTATTTAATTGTTTGATAAGTGGTAAGAAAAAGAGAGATTTTTTAAAATTATTTTACATATATATGATTATGATGAATAAAGTAAAAAATAAAAATAAATAAATTTAATTTTGATGAACAAAATAATGAAACTGAATTAATAGTTTTTACAAAATTTATGAAGTTTATTTATTGATTTAATGTGTATTGTCTTATTACATTAGAAGGTGTCTTGAAAAATCAATTATTATGTTTCAAGTTAATGCAAGTATAATATCAAGTTATTTTCCATATCATAGTTTCTAGAAAGTATAAGATATATATATATATTAATAAAAAAATTATTATGAGCAAATAAGCTTGGATGGATTAGTTATGTGGAGTATACAAGTGTCTTTTTTTTTTTTAAAATAAGGTGTACATATCATTTATTATTAATTAAATGATAATAATAAGACACTATTCACAATATAAAGATATGTAGTAAAAAGGTACATCCTTAGAGTCTAAGCGAGAGACAGTCTAAGCAATATTAAATCTAAACAAAAGATGAAATATATAAAGGAAAAATTTTAATCATAAATAAAAAGAAATAAAATTGCTATGTGACAAGAGTAGCATTTTTAGTAGAGTAGTTATGGTCATAAGGTTTGCCCCATAGATTAGCAAGGATAAAACCATCATCAATAGGCACCCAGTTAATAAGAGTGTCATCCCCCTCCTAGTGTTCAACAAGATGTTGAGAATGAATAAGGGAAATACCTAGCTCTAGGTGAGGGAATTTTCCAAAATTGGACTAGCTAGGAGCACCACACCTATGAGAAGAGGTGAAAGGTGGCCAAAACCATTGAGACCACATATAAGGAGCACGATCCTTGGAACCTTGCAATTGAGAACCTTGAGATTGGGATCCTCAATATTTTTTAATAGATTTACCATGACCACATTAGCATCCAACAAGTGGGGGGAGGTAGGAGTTAGCACTATCGCAACTATGCAGGGAGAATTACACCAGTGATCAAGGAGCTCCTATAGATGTGCAGCTCACAGTGCAACTTTGTGAGCTTGTATCTAGCTCTACATAAGCACACTAGAGAAAACCATGTCCTTAGTGTATGTAGAGAATTTATTATACTACAATTTTAAGTGATAAGAAAGTTGCTTATATGCAAGCAATTCGACTAGAACCTAAATTCATGTACAGTGGAAAGAATATATTTACATGTGAGAGGGAGAAGGAGTTCATGCAATCATTGTGTTGAATCAAAAAATATATATGATTGTGCATAGTTCCTTTCATATTTTATTGTTAGATTATTTTTTATAAATGGGATATGATGTTTTGTTTTGCTATGCTCTCCCCCTTTTCACAAGTAAATTTATTCTCACTTTCTTATTATGTGTATGCATCCTTGGTTTACAAATCTGGAACCCTCAAATATCTTGCACATGTTTATAAGTATGTTGATTTTTCCTTTTATATTTGCATTTTAGTTTTTATTGTTTCACAATTATAAATCATATGCAAAGAAAATTATATGTAAGAGGGTCATCCCACAATATTGTGTTCCACTTTTTGGCCAAAGTGAGACATTGAAATCAATATTTTTCACCAAATTTTAACTTTAAGAAACCTACAACAACTAAACCATCAATAATTTGGAGATGATGTGAACCAGTGATTTGTGATGATTTGTGTGTAGATTCTAAATGTATTTTAAAAATTGGAAATAAATTATGAATTTATTTGTAACATAACTTTTAATAACTTGTTTTTATAGTAAACACCACTTTTAAAAAGTGGCATTTATGTCGTAACACAAAAAAAAAATTATTGAAAAGATAAAATTATAATTTTTAAAATATAAATTTGTAACATCAAAATATAGTGCATGGATATTTTTTCATAATTTTTTCTTGCATTATTAGTTTTTAATTAATTTTGGAAGTCAAAGTATTTATAATTTGGACATAGGTGTATATCATAATGCATAACTTGTTTTGTATGTATTAAAACTATTATTATTATTTTGAAACAAAGAAAATCAATACCTAGTGCACTCATATTTAAAAAAAAATCCTTCATTTTTCTTATTTTTTGCATATGAAACAAATTCCTTGATGTTTGGTGAAAAATCTACATTGACAAGAAATAAAAGATAAACTCGTATAATAATAAAACTAAAAATATTCAAAGTTATAATTTTTGAAAAGCTTATAATATGAGCTACATACTTACAAAACATAATTTCTAAATGAATTTATTCGATCCCTCAAAAGATAAGAAATTTTGTTTTTTTGTCAATATTTTGATAGGTATGAAGGAGATTCCATTATTGGTATGATTTAAGACTATAGAGGTTTGATCCAAAGGGATTTGATCTAAGGGAGTCTTGTCTAACCTTCTTCAATTAAAATCCTTTAGATGGAACCCCTTAAGGATTAAATAATTCATTTTTCTAAAAAAATATGTGATGTCAAGCAAAAATCAGGATGTCCCAAGTTTGAGACCCATTATTGTGGGATAACCCAAGAAAATCTTGTAATTGACATAACGCCACTTTAATATTTTTGTCTTGCTTTCTTCTTCCCATTTCTCTTAAAAGTTGAAATAATTCACCAAAAATGTTATGAATAATTAGCTTCTAAAATCTTAAAGATCATTTTGGAAGATGCATCCCTTGTTTCTAAAACTCCTCATGTTGATGTTGTTAGAGTTTCCAATAAACTCCATAAAAGCAAGATCACCTGCAAAACCTAGATTAGCCTTATACAAGGAGAAAAAAAAGATGTGTGAGCAATTTGCAAAATATGTGCAAATAATATTATTAAGGAATAATGGATTACATGAGATGACTTGCTTTGATAAAGCAGTATTCAAAACCGTAAAGGTAAAACCTAATTACGACCTAGTTAAACTTAATAAAGTGTAATTAAATATTTAATTACACCAACAACCCCCCTTAAGTGCAACTTAAGGAGAATAAGAAACATGTAAATAATGCAAGGATGGTTCTCTGAAAGCGTGAATGGGTTCCGGCTACAAGGCCAAGGTACCCATGTACATAGGCAAAAAAGGGGAAAAGGAGAGAACCTAGTGGGACAAATATCCTCCCCAAAACATAGCTTGGTACAAAGAAGCACTAGAAGCACACTGATGGAGTAACACTGGAATCCTGAATCCAAAAAGCAAGGAAATATAATTATGTTTACTAGAAACCATATGAGATTCATTGAATGACTTAGGTTGAAATCATGATAAAGCAATAGTAGATCTGATGCCAAGGAACACTGGAAAACTTGCAAATTGGCACAACCCTGGAATCTATGAAATAATAATATATGAATAAATCATCATGTAAAATAAATAGAGAATGCAACCAAATGATGAAATATGGAGGACTCCATAAGACCCCCCAAGTACACCATCCATCACATAGATACATAAGAAATGTCCCCCATAAGAGGGAAAGATATGATGAAAGAATATGGAAGCTATGTGTATCTTGATGTCGATGTCGAACTATGACTGAAATTGATCGATAGGGGGCAAGTACCATGAAGATTCTAGAACATTAACCATAAAATGAATGGCCCTCAAACTAGGATGTGACCTGGTGAGAATCTGATGTGATTCGAGATCATTAACCATAGGCTCTCAATCTAAGACATGAACTAATGCAAACCAAAATGTGTCAAGTTATGAGCAAGATTGTGGCCAAAAGAAACTACAGAATCCAGATACAGCTCATGTGAGTTGTCATCAATATGAAAATGGGACCAAAGTGTATGCCATGTGACTACACTCTAATCAAATTATTATGCAAGAATCCCCCTAATGGAATTTTATTGAAGTTCATTTATTACAATACCCCAAGATTGTATTAAAAGGAGAACAAGCAAAACATGTAGAAATCAAAGAGAAAATAAAAACATAAAGCATGCAAAAAGGAAATATTGCATGCAAGGATTAATCTTGACATCTACCTCCATGAAATAAATTGACCTCAAATTTGTGTAGAGGATGAAATCAACTTTCCAACGATATAAATTTTTCAAAAAATAGAAACTGTATACTCAAGTTTTGAATTTTTGACAAAAAAGGGTAAATTTTGCCAATCGACGATGTAAACACGACCCTCCTAATTTGATTTCTAAAGAAATTACTTGTTGCATGTAAAAAATAATGGATACCTAGATAATATTTTGGTGTTTCCCACAAAACCTAGAAAAAGCATATTTGAATCCAAAAAGTAGAACATGTGATCTAGTAAAAAAGAAAATTTTCCCCGACAAGGAAAATAGACGCGATTTTGACATTCGCATCTACAAGTTCTGCTCACTATCTACAAAATCTAGCAGATACCTAGATGGTATTTTGTGATTTTAAACAAAACACAAAAATTATTTTTCTCATAAATACATGAAGATTTTGGCCATTTTTAATCTAAAAATGCACTAAAAATTGTTCAAGGTTGAATCCCTTGAGGATCCACAAAAAAAATATTTGATTGAATTTCTCCTAGATCTGATAAGGGGATTGCAGATTAGTGTTATGATACCATGTTAGAGTTTCCAATAAACACAATAAAACCAAGATCACCTACAAAACCTGGATTAGCCTTCTATAAGGAGGAAAAACAAAGATGCAAGAGCAATTTGCAAAAGATGTGCAAATAATATTATTGAAGAATAGTGAATTACATAAGATGACTTGCTTTTATAAAGCAATATGCAAAACCCTAAAGGTAAAACCTCATTAGGACCTATCAGGGAAGGAGTGACCTATGTTTAAGAGCAAGAGGTTTGAAAATGATCTTGTAGGATCCATTTAATAAGGTGATAGGTTATAGATTGCATATTTCCTCTAGGTTACCTAATTTTGGTTTTAATTTAATATTACCTTTATTAATTATTTTTCCAAAAGAATTCTCATGAAAATATTCTAGATAGACCTTGTGAAGGTCTTCACCTATAGTATCCTTAAAGTTTTTTTAAGAACTCACATGGGAATCTATCCAAGCTAGGGCTTTCTCATTAGACATAGAGAAGACAACTTCACACAAATCTTCATCAATTGTTTAATTTTAATTTAAGTTTATTAACATATTACAATTATTATTTTGAATATTATTATCTCAATATAGTTAAATCATTTGAAAAAATTAGATTTTTTTTTAATTAGAAAGTGGATATAAATATATCTTATATGTCATCCTACTCAACTCTTTTCAAATTCAATTTTTTTTATTCTTAAGACTAACTATTCTAGAATTATATTGATGCTTATTGGTTTATGCACCAAAATATTTTGAATTGATTATCTCAAATATTGTAGTTAGAGGATAGTCCTAGACTATTTGTTAAACATTCAAAGAACATAAGAGACTTCATTAACATCACTATCACATCATCAAAACTACTAATTACACATCGTCAACATAAAAGGATCGGTTCTTATAATATAGATATATATATATTTTTTCCTTTGTTTATAGTATGTTGCTAAAGGTACTTTTCAACACCATCAAATATCAAAAAGTAGTGGCTACATATGAATAGGTTCTAGAATAAAATAAATGAAAATAATATATCTATACTAGAACAAGATGTGACCATGCCATAAGGAGTACCTTGTAGACACATGCATTCCTTCTAAACATTAAAAAAGCCTCTCTTAGTTTTCATCTATCATATATATACATTATTCTAGTATCAACAATGAGTCAACTAATCCAAGGGAAAATTCAATAGCCAATTTTAAATAGTTAAGGAGTCATCTTCCCCATTCATTTAATATTTAAATAAATTTTAATTGACTCATTTTTATTTAGGTCTAATTTATTATTAGTTTTTTTTCGTTAATTGGACCTAGATGAATTATTTTAGGTAGTTTTATTATATTGTCCTTCATTTTGGTGAACTTGACACTCAACCCAACTAAGGTTTTTCTTTAGTTTATTTGGCATACTTGAGTAAGGAGTTCCCAATTAAGGGATGTCCAAACCCATAGCTCCTTAACACATACAACCACTTTAACCTCCTATAAAGAGTTGGTGCACTAGCGTAGAATCACTAATTATTTATATGGGGGATGTGCTCCCACTATAAAAAATTTCCATGTTGACTCTAACTAACTAATTGTTTAAGCCCTTATAGCATTTATATAGCATAAAAAATCAACAAAGAACATAATTCAAACATATAAGTATTATAAATATTTAGAAATGATATTTTATTTATCATTATATTTATATCACATCACTTGGCAATAGATTGAGGCCTTGAAGCCTCGCAACATTATCATAACCTACAAACTAGTTACACTTGAACCTCCTAAGTCTAAAACTAATTAGCATCTATTCTTGGGATGACAATCTTCAATCTATGAAGCCTAATGCACAAAGGAGATGAAACTCGGGAAAAAAAATTTCCCTATCAAATTAAGTGGCACCAATAGTCTCCATGTGGGAAAATGATTCTTGGAAAGAAATTAGAAATAATTGATGGAAATTTATCTTGTGTTATCTATGAACGAATAAGCATGAAGTTTCATGCCTAACAAGATCACATGTCTTATTTGGTGGTAACCTCTACTTGGGTCATTATCGTAAAGACTAACATATTTTGGCAAAGTGGAAAGGTGGTTCAAGACCCTTAAAGTACTTGTGTAGCTCAAGAATGAAAAACCTAAAAAAAATTGTGTTATTGCAACAACAAAAAGACTATAAAAACCTATATAGCACACTAAATTTGTATACTCTATACACATGGATAACTCTACAAAACACATAAATAAGTTAAAGAAAACTTAACATCGTTTTGATGATCCAAAATTATTTTATTAATTGAAATGCTCCTATGTTATTAAACCTAATAAAATAATAATCATATAAAGAGACTCAATATTTATTTATTTTTCAAAAGTATAATTTTAATATTGAGATACTTATGTTATTTTTTAATACTAAATATACAATCTTTATAATCTATAAAATAAACATATATTATTTTTAAAAATAATTTATTTATTTTTATCACTATTTTAAATCAGACTTCATAATCAATCATTTAAATAATAATATAAAAAATAATTAATTTAATTTCATAAATTTAAAATTTAAAATATATAAAAAAAAAAATTATCACTCTACCAAATCATAATCATAATCTTTTACTATTTATTTTTAAACTGGTGTTTAAAAGTATAGAAAGAGGTATTTTGTGGTCTTTTAACCTCGCTGCAAGGAAAGAGGGACCCTAGTGCATAGAAAGAGAAGGGAAGTCAGAACCGAATTGATTTCATGACACTACTTATTGGCCCTCTC